>OY292522.1:6206160-6656596 GCA_958496365.1 Subacronicta megacephala
CCGTCTCTTCCGAGCTCTTGTCATCTACCGACCGATCACACCTGTTTAGCCGACGTCCGGTGCGCGGCGGACGATACGACCACCACCGAGCGTCCGCAACCAACGGTAGTGATGGATGGGATTTATAAAGCCCTCCCAAACAAATGGTCATTTGAAACCGTGTGCTGCGTGAAAGTACCGGCGTGGATTTATGAGAAATATTCGACGGGAGTAACATAGCACACATAGCTAGCGAAAGAGGTAAAGGATTTTTAACAATGGTAAGAGGGGATTTTTTTTTATACAAATTAGGTATCTCCTCGTATGGACAGTTTTCGCGAATTTTTTACTTTTTCCCAACACCCGAAAATAATTTTACATATAGTAGTAAGGACATGTGATTTACTTACGATGATGAACAGATGAAAAGATGATGGCTTTACAATGATGCGTTAGTAATGGAATCCCAATTTGTGAGCCAATTTGTTACTTCGAATGTGGTGCAATGGAAAGCGACAGAAAGCCGGGTGAGAACGTTTGAACACTGCACATCACTGATTTATTCTGATTAGTTTCCAGTACACCCTTTATTAACAGCTGTATCTTGTATTAACCCAACCAAAAGAAAACCAATGACCGATAGTATCGCATTATGTAGAAGCTGAAATATACCACAATACACATCATTATGACGTATTCGCAGACAAACGCTCTACAAACATACAATTTTGTAAATCCGCTTGCAGAGAGTCAATCCAAAACCAATACAAGACACAACATTATAGTAAATTTTGAATTTTGTTAGCTGTGACTAAAGCGTGAGATGGTTCTGGACACAATATTAGTACAGAGGCAATCGACTTGATGGCCGCACAATAGAAAGATGAAAAGAAAACGTACGATCAAGAATCTTTTAAACAAGTGAGGGCTAAAATAAGCATTTATACAAAATCACCAGTTATTGTTCTGATTTATCAATAAATCACATCGATGTTACATGAAAATGATATTGACACTTGACCAATACAATTTTTAATTCTATGATTAAGACTATAAGAACAAACTGGTAATCAATCTCAAACGATATTTCCTTAAAAAAAAATGTTAACTGTACATTGTGACAGGAGTTGTCACAATTTGTAATAAATAAACACAATAACTTAATATTTCAGGTAGTTTATAGAGATGCTGTAATGAGATAAAATATGGTTGTAAGTGAATTGAGCACATTGAAGCTAACAATTATTATTACCCGCCATAGTGCATCTTTAACATGTAGCAAAGAGTCCAAAGCTTAGCAAAGAGAAAGGTTATAAAAAGTTAACTTACCATCGCCGGAACCCAAATTGTGCCTTTCAAATACTTTCGGCAAAGCAGATGAATCTGAACTCGTGCCAGAAAGAGGGAAATGTCTTGATTGTGTTTTATCCGGAGAACTGATACCCATAGCTTCATAATCTGGATCCTTTTGAAGACCATGTACCATATTATAGTTAGTTGTCCTCATCAGTTTGCCCGGTCTGTATGTAGATGGATCGCCAAAGTCATTTTTTCTCTTGTACGCCGGTGTTCTTTCATAATAGTTAGAAGTCATTGGCATGACTTGTTGGTTATTCATAGGCGATGTCCCACTGTTTTGACTGAAGTGCATGTCGGTAGACTCGACAGGATTGTGCGATCGGCTGTGGCGCATCATAGGCGTGTTTGAAATCATATCTGGAATTGAGAATACATTCAGGATTGAACCGAACTACTTAGGGTAAAGGCGTTCCCTTGGTCCGAAAAAATCAAATGACAGTTGGTTTTCCGCAATTTTTACATCGATAAGCCATTCTAGGTTAATTGCATTAGTAATCGCGCATTACTTTTAGAGATTGCCAACCGGGCCCGGCCGGACACGGTGCCCTTTTAGGCACCCACCGGGCCCGGCCATTCTTACCGGGCCCGGAAACCAATTTTACGTAACATTTTGTTAGTAAAGACTATACAAATTTTGTTGTTTACAGTTACAATACAGCCTAGCCTATAAGATTTCGCTATTTGCTCAATTAACACTCACTGGTCTTAATAGCCAAAGCTTTCAAAAAACCATAATACTTTACTTTTAGCATACAAGAATTTGTTTTGATTATAGCAAAGCTACCAAAGTTTATCTATCTATCTAATCTAAGTTGTCATGACACGTTAAGCACTTTAAGCTGCGTTATTTGTTTCTTATTTTAATACCATGTTTTCAAATAGACACTATAAGTAGCAAAGAGAAAGACCTGCTTGTTGAAACTTATTAAAAATGAATAATTACAAATACTTCACGCCGGAACAGTTGCTGTCACTATACCAAGCAAAGTTTCGGTTATGCATGGCGTAGGTACTGTTCGCACCTTTGGGACGGATTGGCTTAATACCAGCTTGAGGCGTTGGAGTTCATTGAGAAGAGAGCTAAGAAGCTAAGAAGCTAATCGGCAATGACCGGCATCGGCGCAAAGTTGCATGTCTTTCTGTCTTTTACCGGTTACATTTCGGAGAGTGTGCTTCGGAACGACATGAAATAGTTCCACCATCCCCGTTCCACTATCGGACGAACAGATCTATGGCAAGACGGCGGCGCTGCGTGGTGGAAGTGCCTAAATCTCGCACTAAGCGTTTTGCCTCTACATTTATAGTGCGTACTGCTCTATTGTGGAACTCGCTGCCGGAATCTTTTTGCCCCGAGACCTACAATTTAGGTGTCTTCTAGACGAGAGTGAATACGTTCTTTTAGACAAGTGCGCTCCACCGTAGACCACTTCGTTGCTTAACATCAGGCAAGCTGTGGTCAAGCGCAAGCCTATCTGTGATAAAAAAAAACTAATACTAATTTTACATTTCCGTCCCTAAGTAAAAGTACCTAATCAATCCTTGATTAGGTACTTTTACTTAGGGACGGAAATGTATTAAGTAGTATTTTGAGACTTGAGTGAGTCTGATTATTATGATAATTGTTCATAAGCCAGTTTGAAATAAATATTAACCTTGTCTTTTTCCATTCCATATATAAAAAAAAATCAAGTTTTCATCGCTAACACTCAACAGGGTGTCATCGGTAACTCTCAGGGTTTGCGACGAATGCGACCGGGCCGGGCCGGGTTGAAAAATTACGGGTTACAATCTCTAATTACTATACAATATTCACAACCGAGTTATTATAGCTACCCGTGCCCAGCACAGTAAAGGGAATTAGGAATATGCATGCGTTTCTTTTATTTTTTTTATTAATTCTATACATCATAACAACACAATAGAAGATATAATTAGTCCCGGGAATGTTAAAAAAAAATTTTTAAATATTGTTCAACATGCATATCCAAAATTGAGCTGTTTAAACGCTGCCATTTTTCGCGCGCTTTAGATGACGTCATGGGCCGCGATCATCGCACGAAGTGTTTGTTTATTACAGGTGTTTTGGTTAATTCTTAAAGATTTTACCATGGAAAAAGCTAAAAACCCTTTCTATCGGTATTGCATAGTACCAAAATGAAAAAATACTATCAGAACTACTCCCGATAAAGTATTTTTTTCTTCTTTCGGTCATCGTATATAGTCTCACCACTGACGAAAATCGCTCAAGACACACAAATTAAAATATATTTCCAAGATAATTCCTCTTCTAGCAGCTTTCGACTATGTGATTAAATTCAATGTCGTGGCCCGTGACGTTTCATTTCGTTCGACCAATGACAGCGCGTTTTGTAAATTTGAATTTCGCTCGCATAATTAGCACTTTTTAATTATTATTTTATACAAATAAATAACAATTATGTAACAAAATGTTGTAACAATAATACTTTATGTATGTTTAAGATTCCGAAAAAAAATATATTAGGCAAATTTAAACTTCATGCATATTCCTAATTGATGATGATGATGATGATGATGAGGAGGAGTAGAGGAGGTATACCCAGCGGTGTTATCTCCTAAGGTTTCTCCTTTCACGTTTGACTCTAGACTAAACAAAGTGATTTACTACCAATTCACTTCAATTCAATAGACTAGTTGACTGATTATTATTTATGGTGACCATAAATAGAGCCAAACAAAAAAAATATTATATCGGTTTAAAAAATTACGAAGTTCCAAGCATTTTAATTTCATGTTAGACAGAGTACTATAGAACGTTGTGATTTGAAACCGTACGTGCGCCATACAAATTCTATTCTAACACTTGTTTGCTTGATGTCGCAGTTGTTACTGCCATGATTGAGCACCGAGCGGTTATTAAATTCCTTAGTAAATCAGGAAAATCTCAAAAAATGATTCGCTACCGTACAAAAGTGGTCAAGTCAATTAAAAAGAGGCAGATAGTTTCGAAGACGACCCTCGCTCGGGCCGGGGACCTCGGGGACGGTTAGTGCCACTAACGACTGAATGCTCACGGCCCCTCAAAACAAATAGGGAAACGTGTGTTGTAGGGAATTTTGAGAGCTGTGGTGATGACCCAGCCAAGATTTTCGACGGAATGGTAACAGGAGATGAAACGTGGGTTCATCATTGTGATTCAGAAAGCGAAGTGGAGTCCATGCAGTGCCACAAAAAGGATGCAGATCATCCAAAGAAAGTTAAAGTCACTCCATCGGCCGGAAAAATCTTAGCCACAGCATTTTGGGACTCAAAAGGAATTTTGTTGATTGAGTACACAAAAAGAGGTGAACCTATAAACGCAACCTAAAGAACTTGAAGATAATCAATTCAAGGAAAAAGACTGGGAAAACTGAGTGCATGCGTGATGCTTTTTCATGACAATGCGCCAGTTCACACGGCGCGTGTTTAGAAGACTGCTGTACTAGACTGTGTTTCGAAAAAAATTACCGCCCACCTTACAGCCCGGACTAAACCCCCAGTGACTATTTTTTATTCCCCAATTCTTTTCCGACGACGAAGAACTCAAGGCGGTGAAAAATGATGTTTTTTTAGACAAGGAGGAAAACTATTTTTTACATTGAATTGAAAAGCTAGTTTCAAGATATGTAACACTTTACATATCTTTATATATTCCCCCAATACACTTATTGGGGGAATATATAATGAAATAACAAATGTTTCAGATCAGATATCAAGAATACATTGAACGCCCCTCGTAAATAATGATATTGATTACTGATGAAATAAAATGTATGTATGTATTTACATTATACATATAACTCACGTTGCGTGTCCGTGTCGGAGTTGAAGTCGTTTCGTGTCACGGGCCAGGCATGCTCACGCGATTCCGCCATATCTTGTTCGCTACTAGACACGCACTGCACCATAGCCTGAAAACAATTATTCAAAACATTCACAATTGTCATAATTAATTTTTAATCTACATTTTAGTGACTATAGATACTTGAGATAGGTGAATCTTTCAAGAAACTTGAAACCCGAATGCTAAATCTAATCGCGTGATAGGTAAATGGAGTAGAAGCGATTGTCATCATATTTTTCTTTTTAATTTTTTTTTTTTTGAATGGTGTGACATTAATGAAATTCACCGATTGACATAAATTAACTGATCGTTGATGAAATTCAAAAATATAATAACACTACGCGTAAATAATATAATATAACGACAAAATATGTTTTGCACGAGAGGCGGACTGGGCAATTGCGAACCCGCCTTTGACAGCATAAATACACAAATTCATAAAACTACCATGACATAAACATTCTATATTTTTCCTGGCGGTATGTAAAGAAGGTTGTAGTTTAAATAAGTGTTACCGAAGAGCTAGCGTCGTCGGGCTCGGGCGACGTGGTGGTGGTGTCGGCGTAGTGCGCCGGCGCCGCGAGCAGCCGCGGGCTCGCCGTACACTCCAGCGCGCCCAGCGGGCTGCGTAGTTACACAATACAACATTCAATCAAACCTATCACAATATCATTTGTTTATAATCGATAAACTCTGACACTACTACTATTTAAATAATTCTTAGAAAGCTACATTATCTCCTTTTAACATACACTATGTATTATCCCGCGGGGCAGCCCACATACTATGCGGGTGAAGGCGCACATAGAATGTCTCTAGTACCAAATAAACCAGTACATTGTATCATAAAAATAATTTAAGTCGCTGTATCGATCCTTAAGTAATGCTTTACGAAATAACTAAATAATAATATCAATTGACGCATTAAAATATGGGCCACATCAACTAAAACGTATTGCGACGCAAGTGAGGCAGCAGCATTAGTAACTAACAATGAATAAAATAAAAGGTTGTAAAGACAAAATAGATAAAATACCTGTGCGTAGTGGTGTCAGGCGGGCTGCCGACGGCGTGTGCGCTGGGGGACTTGCCGCGCTGCTGGTTGACCAGCGTCTGCGTCGACACCGAGTGCCGCACGTGAGGAGGCCCCGCCCCCGCTACAGGGAACGAGCTCATGTACTTCATGTACCCGTCGGCCTCCGCTCTCGCCTCACTGTCTCCCTGGCCACGACCAAATGCACCAACCCGGTTTTTGTCCTCCCTGCCGTCCTCCTGAACATTCCCAGGCGGTGACTCGATGAGACTTCTGCCCTTCAGGTTTGCCATATGCTTATTAGCGAGTAACATGTTTGGATCTATACTCAATCTGGAGGCGTTGTCACCCTGCAGATTAGTCGTAATAGATGACATCTGAGTGTTATGAGAGTTCGACACTAAAGTCGTTTGCTGTTGCACTATCGTGGTGTTCTGGTGGACGAATGTATTGTTTCGGTTGCTCGATGAGGAGGATAGAGAGACTTGTTTCGGAGATAATGGAACCATCAGCGCTTGTCCGATCTGATTAGTCTGTATGAACTCTTGCGTTTGTACATTTCCCGATCTCACTTGGGGGTTATTGAATGCTACGTTAGTTGGACTCAAATTAGCGAGCAGGGGACTGAGTTGACCGCTAAAGTTTGGACTATTCATCATCACCTGACTGTTAGGAGATATGAATTGGGCCCCCGGGCTATGCTGCGATTGTATAATTTTGCCTTGCTGATTTTGAGTTCGCAAAACCATACCTCCATTATTGCTAGCTGCGAATACCCCAGCATTTTGTACAGGAGTTAAAACATTTTGACCATTAACTGTTTGTAATTGTAATTGCATAGACATTCCTGAAGAGTTATCTGGAATGATAGTGCCATCCGCTGTCATTACCATGCCGCCAAGGTTAGGCACGATAAACTGTTGAAACGCGGGGAAATTTGGCACCACACCACTAGCGTTGTTTATCAAATTGACAGGTTGAAGTAGATTAATTTGCTGCGATGGCGAAGTGTTGGTAATTATTTGTTGGGATCCAAAACTGCTTGTATTCCCTTGTCCATTCATGACTATATGAGCTGGTGTTCCCGATTTACCCGGCACTATAGTCAATGCTTGCAGCATGGGTGTAGGTGATATGTTATTATTTGGAGATAGTTGAAAACCGCGCGGAGAAAATTGGGGACTTGTATTATGCTGAGGTGATGAATGATGAACCATTATATTATTAGGATTCTGCTGTGGAGCAGTTATTTGTAAAACGTTGGTAATATTAGCTGGACTCTTCTTTTTCTTACTTCTCTTTTTCAAATTTTCCGGTGATAGCATAGCCACACCCTGTACGAAACTATGCTGATTTTTTATATCTATTTGACGAGAATTGTCATTTGGCGAGTGTCCTGATACAATACCTCCCGCGACTATTTGTGGTAATACTGTATTTTGTTGGACTACTTGTCCATCGACCGCCATCATGGGCGGCTGGATAACAAATGGAGCTGGCAATGTATTGACTACAACAGTAGGCTGATTCACCATGGGCTGCATCCCTCCCACTGCCGGAACTACTTGCGTCACGGATGTCGTCACATTCGTCATATTACCCTGTATCGCAGCCATGGTGGTCGATGTTTTGGGTGGAGGAGGTGGCATTTGATTGTTTGAAACCATAATCTGGCCTGTTGACGATATCAATATTTGTCCTGGCGTCGTTGAACATGCTCTTCTATTCATCTGCGATAAAGACATTGTTTGCGTACCGCTCGTATCTATTTTAGAAGGCAAACTACCAATAACGTTCTGTACCATTTCAAGTGGCGATTTAGAGATCATATTCTGAGCAGTTGTACCCGCAATATGCAATGGATAACTTGTTGGTAAATTAACAGAATTAATAAACGGATCTGGCTGATTATTTGGAATGGCATAAGTTGTGGCAAGATTGACACTTGGCGGTGGAGGCGGTCTTACAAAATTAGCTTGAGATGCGTTTATGGATGTCGTAGCAGTGTTAGCTTTTCCGGCTAAAACAGAAGTAACTGTATCCCGAGTAACCGAAAACCCACTCGCCATAGTAGTCACAAACGTCTGGACGTAGCAAGCTTGTATTAACGTATGAGCCGGGCCCCCGCCCAGGTGAGGGGGTGGGCAGTACCCGGGCATCGTATGCTCTATTCTTCTCCTTGGCTCCAATCTAAAAGATTCTTGTGTGTGTTTTGAATTAGGTTTTACACCAACCATCGATATGTTATCAACTTCCATGAGATTTTTATTGACATTATGATTTGATATGAAATGCATTACCTGAGTACCTGTCATAGATTGATTGTTGTGAGGTGGCCCGGGAGAGTTATAAGGGAATATTTGATTGCTCCCAGGTGTTGAAGGGTTACTAAAGTTATCTCTACAAGACCCAGGATTGGAATAAGCTGGACTGGGCATTGGATAAGTGCAATTTGATTGCATTTGTGAGCTATTGCTGCCATTGCTATGTGGCGTGTCAGTACTACGTGAACTGTTCGATAACGTCGGGGATGGTTCAGGGGGCTGTAGGGTTTCTGTAAGTGACACATTACTTGTGCTTACCGTCGCAGCTTGAATTGGACCACAGTTATCATTCACCATAGGACTTCTCTCGATGAACGTTGACGACGTTACTGGATTATCCTCAAATGAATGTTTAGGACTTGATGTACTTGAATTACTTTCTAATTCCATTTTATACATCTGATGTTTCATATATTTAATACGCATTTGATTGTCGGAGAAGTCTGGACTGTTACTTTTCATTGATATATTACAGCCTTTACAACACTGTGAAATTGTATTTTCTATGGATTTGTCTGACAAAACACTACTATCTGGTGTACTAGTGGGTGAATTTGATGGATTTGACATGTTATTTCTGAATGCATTTGGCAATTCTCCTGGTTTAGTCAAAGACTTTAGTTTCTCAACTTGGTTCTGCATACCACAACAATTCGCGGAATTAGGAGTTTCGTATTGATTAGTGTCATAATTAGAGTTCATTCCTACTTGTTTGGATATAGTATTGTTTAGCAACACTGTTTGTTGAGCTAAGTAACCGCTAGGATCTTCCATAAACGATGGAACATTATAAATTTGAACTTCATCGTTCATACCCTTTAGATCCTGCATCATTCTCATTCCATTGCTGCCATACGTAAGTACCTTGTTCTCTACATTATTTTTCTTTTTAGCACCCTTATTGTTATTACCCTTCGGCTTCTTCTTATTAGTTTCGAGGACTGGCCACTGCTGCCCCATCATATTGTAGTGCTGCGGCAAAGGTGGCACGCGAGGACATATACCTTGATTGACTTGTTCATTACTCGAAAACGAACTGTATGACGAAGAAGAAGAGTCTTCTGATATGCTAGTATTTGATTCTTCAAAATCGTTATCAGTTTTCTGGAGTTTTGGACTAGGGCTAGTCATACAGGCAGAAGGTTCATTACGTTTTACTTGCCAAGGGGGCGTTTTAGCAGGATTCGTTTTCATCACTGTGCCATTTTGTATAACTAACTGTCCTTGAGGTGCATACTGACCTGGACCCTGTGACTTATTCTGGTTCATATTTTCTGCTAATTGTGTTCTATATCCTTTCATAGCCATTTCAATCTGTTTTTGATTTTGCTGTATAAATATTTGTTGCTGTTCATTGATTTTCTGCATTACTTCCGGTGTTAAAGCTTGATTCAACCCACAGAACATTGGTGATTCTTCTTCTTTAAAGGGATATTTCCCCTGAAGATTTTGATGCACAATTGATAGATCTTTTTTTTCTTCCTTTACATCTGGTTCAGGCACATTTTGTGACATGCCAGACATATTTTTGTAGTTTGTTGGTTGTTTATGTCCTGTGTTTACGCCGATTATTTGACCGTTAGTACCTAGCACCGGCAACCCTACACTGAGAGGAATATTATTAGGGCCGCTTGAGGAATTCTGTTTTTGCACACCCTGCACTTCGAGGTTTTCCAAATGTTGGGAATGTTGTGATATCCAGCCACTGTTAACAGTGAGATAATGAGAACTTCTTTGAACGTGAGTCTCCTGTTTTATTTCGGTTTCTGTATTATTTTGTTGCGGTGGTGGATATAAAGGCAAGCTAGATTGAACGTTGGAAGCTCTCTGGGACCCCATTCCTGCCGCAGCTTCTCGATTGGGTTCCGATTCATGACTCTGCAAAATCGGAGACACAATAAACAATATTAAAATTTTTGGACAGTTCTATTTACCCTACAAAAAGTATTCAATTTATAAACTCTTTTACACCGACCACTGATGACAAAATTTTGCAAACATAGCGTCATGTATACGTGACAGCTCGTGTAATAATAAAAATAAGGCCTTAGATAGGTAGTGCCGCTGGCAACGGTTCAGCTCTTATCGTGGCTATGAATACTTTATATTGCACGTACCTTGAACTCGTTGAGCGGTCGTTCCCTCTGCACCATCAACTGTGACACGCTCACATTTGCAGGGAGGCCCCGTTTCTTCATCTTTTTCTTTATGGCTAGTCCCTCGGACCCCATAACTGAAAATAATATTATAGTAAATTAGCTTCGAACCCAAAGATCATCAAAAATATCAAAAAAAAATTAAGACTTCTGCTTCGTCTTTTTATTTAAAAAAAAAAGTTTACTAGTAATGTGGGTCACACATTCCTAGTATTCTTGTTAACCCCTCGTGCTAAGCTCAATGCTTGTGTTTCGACGGTTCACGTCGGTAGTGCAATGGGTGGGTTTCGAACCGGCAACCACATGATCGCAAGTCCGACGCCCAGCCATTAGGCTACCGCCACTTGAGTGTCTTTTGTCTTTATCCAATGTCATTTTAACTTAGCAAATACAGCGTCACGACAGTCAGCGTAATGATGCAATAAGCATAGTGAAACAAACACACTGAGTAGCAATCAGCAGTAGCGTCCAGTGTAAATAGTCCAGTGTTCGTATTTCAAAAAATGGGAAAATTAAATTCCTTATTTGAAAAATATATTGATATACGTAAGTCGTATAGAAGAATACAGCTAACATTGTACGCAAAGTCATTGAGTGAGTCGAGGTGTGGGAGACCGACCGGGTGACTTTGAGCTGCTCTCCAGACGTCCTAATAATTTTAAACAATATATATACATGTAATAAAAAGTAAGAGTTTCACAAATAAATTATTAGAATTGATTGTATCAAGTTGATTAAAAGATGAACAGTCCGTGTTAGATGAATAAAATAATTCTATACAGCTTTAAGGCGGACTGTCTCCAGTATTTAAAAACAGTATCTTCTGATACGTCAGTCAATTTATACCTTTATCTAGGCTACCAATGTGACAGAAGGATTCCAAGTTTACAATCGTACATTTTAGAGATTTCATGTCACAGCAAAGAACCAAAATCATGGTCACCGCGATTTAATACGAGAGGACCGATTATACTATGATCTTATATTACTATATGTTTCAAAATGGGGGTTATTAAAAGCGTCAAGAAAATGGTAACAGTTCAATTTTAGTGTAAGACTATCTCGTAATTCGATAGTGTTTCATTATTAGTTAGCAGGCCGGCTATAATACCGTTATCTATTTGCACATTATCTGGCAGATTTGCAATTAAAATACGGGTTGTGTGCGGCTCTCGGCGAGTCGAGGGTGGTCTCCTCAGCGCGAGCGGCAGGGTGCAGTAGGACGGGGCGGGTGCCAGCCGGGCGCGGGAGAGCCGCAGGGTGGCGCGACTCGTCAGATCAATAGTCGGAGGGGCGCGGGCCCACGCCACCGGCCGTTCTGCACCACCGCCGATTGTTTCAAATTACACCCGCCTTTGTTCCCGCCACTGATCGAGTCGCCCGAGTTTTTGTTTGCTCTAAACGACTAACTTCCTTTACGGTAATTACGCATTCTGCGGCGAGCTGTACAGATTTCCCGATTCACTTCCAAAGCAGTTAGTGGTGGATTATATTATAATGAAACGCGCAGATTGGCAGTGAACGAACGACTACTTTATTCAAAAATTGCAAATCACATCATGACACATGACACAGATAATTGATACAACATGCGTTGCTCGATAGATGGCGCTAGTAGCCTCATTTTGATATAAATCTAACACCCCCACTATATCAAAATTACAAATAAACTTTAATAACCACTGTACATACAAAGTTTGAAACAATAAATTTAAATTTTAACAATACCCATTGTTTTCATAAACTCATAATGTTTAATACCTGTTAACCCCTTAGTTAATAAGTCAGCAGGCATGCTTGTAGTTGGCAAATACTTAGTTTCTATAATATCATTATTAATTACATCTCGAATGAAATTATATCTCACATCAATGTGTTTGGAACGCTTATGAGATTGATGATTATTTGCCAGCTTCAATGCACTTTGGCTATCACTATAAAGTACTATTTTATTACAGAAACCTATCATTTCAATTTCCAAATTCTGTAAGTAAATTGCCTCACGGCAGGCTTCAGACATAGCCATGTATTCTGCTTCACAACTACTTAAAGCTACAGTTCTTTGCTTTTTGCTCTCCCAAGAAACAGCAGATCCAGATTTCATGAAACAAAAACCTGTATATGACCGTCTGTCAGTGGTGTCACTGGCCCAGTCTGCATCTACATAACCTTCCAGTTCTGCTCTTTCTTTACAATATCTCAAGCAATAATTTTTAGTTTTCAACAAGTATTTTAAAACCCTTTTTGCATAAGTCCAGTGAATACTTGAATAAGAATTATTAAATTGGCTCAGATAACTTATGGAATAAGCTATATCTGGTCGTGTCATTACAGCTAAATACATAAGACTACCTATTAATTTTTGATAAGGCAAACTGTCTTCACAAATATTGGACTTTTCAATATTTAACTTGCACTCTATTGGAGTATCAGCTGTATTGCAATCAGACATATCAAACTTTTGAATTAACTGTTCAATATAATGCTCCTGATCTACTGTGATTACATCTTTACTTTTGTTGATTTTTATTCTCATACCTAAATACTGTTTGACTTGACCCAGATTTTTTATTTTAAATTTTTGACTTAAAGCTTTTATCACATAGTCAGTCTCTAACTTTTCATTTGAAAACAATATAAAATCATCAACATAGATTCCTACAATAGTTTTCTTATTATTTTTATGATTCTTCATAAACACACAAGGTTCTAATTTGCTTTTACAATATCCTAAATTGCACAAAGTTTCCTCTACTCTTTCATACCAAGCAAGTGATGACTGTTTCAAGCCATAAACAGCCTTTTTTAATTTTAACACTTTACTGGAACCTTTATCTACAGTGAAACCTTCAGGAATATGCATGAAAATACTTTCTTTTAAATGACCATTAAGAAAGGCTGTTGTGACATCTAGGTGAGTGATGTCCATACCATACTGTACACTCAAAGCAAATAGTAAGCGTAAGGTTGAATGCCTAATTACCGGGGAAAAGGTTTCCTGATAGTCCACACCGGCTTTTTGGGTAAAACCTTTGGCAACAAGTCGTGCACGATATCTCACTTTACCATCACAATCATATTTCTTTCTTAGGACCCACTTGCACTGAACTACACTTACATTGTCTGGAGTATCGACAACCTCCCACACTTGATTGTCTTGAAATGATTGCAGCTCATCTGCCATCGCCTGCAACCACTGTTGTTTCTCAGGACCACTAATAGCTTCTGCAAAAGTAATTCCATCATCTCCTATGGATGTAGTAGTACACACATTGGCATAACCATACCTTTCTGGTTTTCTTCTCTCTCTTTTTTCTGTTCTATACACTGTCTGTGATTGTTCTTGTATGTTACTAGGCTCTTCTTCCTGAACATTACTGTCTTCTTCTCTCTCTTTTTTCTGAATATTTATATTTTCATTTTCTTCTTGTGAGTTTTTATCTTCCTCTTTTTCTTGTACATTTATGTTTTCTTCTTGGATAGTCCTGTATTCCTCTTTCAATTTCAGATTTTTATTATCCTGATATTCTGAAGTACTGGAACTTGACTTATCTAGACATTTTAGTTTTATCACAGATTCTTCTAGAGACTCCCCCACTGAATCTGTGTTTCTAATACAAACTGTGGCTGTCTTCTCTTTCACTGTCTTTTCTAGAATCACCACATCTCTACTCGTTGTTACTTGTTTCTTTACTGGATCATAAATCCTATAACCCTTGACGTTATCACTGAAACCAACAAGTATATGTTTCTTAGCTTTTCTGTCCCATTTAGTTCGTTTTTCCTTGGGTATATGTGCCATCACAGGACTCCCGAATATGCGTATATGTTGCAAGTTTGGTTTTCGTCCGGTCCATGCTTCATGAGGAGTCTTTTCAATACCTGAAGCGATTGATCTATTTTTTAAATAGACAGCTGTGTTTGCAGCTTCTGCCCAAAACTTTTTTTCAAGATCTGCTTCGAAAAGTAAGCATCTAGCTCTCTCCACTATGGTTCTGTTTGACCTTTCACTGAGTCCGTTCTGTTCCGGCGTGTATGAATTTGTTTTTTGATGAATAACGCCTTCTCTTTTCAAAAAATTCTCAAAATCATTGCTACAATACTCGCAGCCATTGTCTGTTCTCAAAATTTTGATTTTCTTACTCTGATAATTCTCTACCATAGACTTGAATTCTTTGAAATAGCTAAACACTTCACTCTTTGCCTTTAAGAAGTATATAAATGTCATTCTGCTAAAATCATCAATAAACAATAGGAAATAACGTGCACCACCTATTGATTGGGTTTCCATGGGACCGCATAGATCACTGTGAACAATTTCTAGTAGCTCTGTTGCACGGGAACCTGAAGAAAATGGCAACCTTGACTGCTTTCCTTCACAACATGTCTCACACTCTGACTTACTTGTTGTAAAGCTGTCAGGGTAATCTAGCCCCTCCACTAGTCGGCAACGCTTCATTTTGTTCATATCATTGCTGTTTATGTGGCCAAGTCTTTTATGCCAAACTTCTCCACTCACTTTAGTAGAAGTCAAAAAACAACTCTGTGTTTGTAAGTTTAACTTGTAAACACCATCGATTAAACTTGCTTCGGCTACCAAACCACCAATTTTATTCTTTATTAAGCACCTGTTCGGTTCAAAAATAACACTGTTTCCGTTTTTTATTAACTCACTAACGCTTAAGAGGTTAGTTGTCACTGTTGGTACACACAACATATCCTTTATTGTTATGCTGTAGTTATGCGATGTTGTTATCTCCACATCACCTGAACATTTCACGGGAACCTTCATTTTGTTTGCAATGATTAATTCTGGTATATTGCTGCCGTTGTTATCGATGTTTTTTAACCAACTTTCGTTTGGCGTAATGTGCCGGCTGGCACCTGAGTCGACGTAAAAATCCTCTTTATTAAACTCGCCATTAACAAATACAGCGCTAAAAGCGTTACTCTGCATTTTCTTCTGCATTTTTTCACTTAAAGGACACTGGTTTTTATAGTGACCCTCTTCTCTACATTTATAACATTGTATTGTTTTCGTGTTTTTGACATTTGACTTATTATTTGTGCTTGTGCTCGCGCCATTGGATACGCCATGTTTGCTTGTGCTGCCACCTTTACCGATTTTTTTCTTGTTTTGCCAACTTTGCGCTAATAATGCTGAGTTACTTTCCGACTGATTCGTATCAACTGGCGATTCCATATCAAGCAATTTTGTCTTGATTGAATCGGCGGTTATTTCGATTCCGGAATGCTCTATAGCCATGATCATAGGCATGAATCGATCTGGTAATCCGGCAAGCATTAATGATCCGACCCATTCGTCATTTATCTTGAAACCTGTGCTATTTAAACGCTGAGAAGTCTCCACAATTTGTGTCACATAACTCGTCATATTGTCACAATTCTCCAATCTTATAGAGATTAAATGACGTAGCAAAGTAATCTTCCTCGAAAATCCGGAATCGTCGAACAAGGAACTTAATTTTGTCCATAACTCCTTCGTGGTCTTTGACTCCTTTATGTGCACAAACAACGATGAATCTATCGTTAAGATCAACTTCGCACGGGCTTTAGCATCTGCCGTTTTTGATGTGGCGTCGGTTCCTTCTTCAAATAGGTATTTATCCGCGCCATCCAGAACTAGTAAACTTTCAACGGCGAATGTCCAATCTTTGTAATTATGACGCCCCGTCAGCTTTGGCACGTTCGTAATGTAGTGTGAACTCATTTTTCTTGCTTCAACTTTACTTTGCACTTTACTAACACGATAAAACTAACAATACTTTTAACTGAGAATTTGTGAGGCCCATAACCTATTATAATGAAACGCGCAGATTGGCAGTGAACGAACGACTACTTTATTCAAAAATTGCAAATCACATCATGACACATGACACAGATAATTGATACAACATGCGTTGCTCGATAGATGGCGCTAGTAGCCTCATTCACTTCCAAAGCAGTTAGTGGTGATTTACATGAACATTACTTGACTGTTGCAATAATATTTAGCAAATTTATTATTTAATCAAAGATAATATTTTACGCTACGTCAATTTGTAGGAAAGTGCTCGTTAGCTAGTTAAATTCTAGTAGGTATTGGAGATAGATTTAGTTCTCATACAAATTAATTAAAAACGGTGGATTATTGCACATTGCAATTAAAAAATATGGTAATTGCAATAGTATAAACACGGGTGGAGATAAGGCTGTGAATTGTGAGGGGGTGTTGGGTGTTCCGCAGGTTGTTACTCCCGGACGGACGGCTGACGAAGTGCAGTTACCCGCTATTCATGCCACACTAAATGCACCCCCGCGCCCCTCCCACTTGCTGCCACTTTACAACAAAGAGACCGCTTCTACCCTCTTTGTTACAAGAAACAACTCCGTACTACGAACAACAGCTTTTCAGTGTTAGTTTAGTCTTTTGCACATTATAGCTAGTACCGACGTGTAAAGACATTGCGTACGTGGTTGTCTCCGCAGATAAATAACTAAGTAATATGCTACTTGCTCATAAATTCATTTACAAGTTGTTGATATTTGCATATCAACTTGCCTGCATATCGCCGTTGGTAGCTTAGCATAATGTGGCCAGAGCCTAATAAATGTTTCCAAAGAAATTCTTAGAATCAAAAGCTGCCTTATGACAATGTAACGTGCACAGCTCTATGATGGAATTCATTGATTAGCTATTACATAAATAGCGACGTCCGATTAATTCATTTAAAGAAAAATAAGCCAATAAATCGTAAACGAAGTTAGTATCATGTTCCAATTCTTATTAAAGATGGCCCGGTAACATGCGAAGTTTTCCCGGCTAGGTAATCCCATTCGGTTCACACTCATGTAATTGGATGAAGGAGAACGGAGCTCCGAGATTGCGCCCGGAACGCCCGCCCGCTAATCGGATAATAATGCCCCCGATGAACCTACTGTTACACTAAACTTTAAACACATTGCCTTTTATATACACTGTGCTAGGTGTGTTCAATTTAAAAACACTACGTTTCACCGAATATGTTTTATTCAGTTTCAAAAACTCAACTCATTTAACATTTTTGATAACAAAAATATAGTTCATTTAGTGCTAAATTAGTCAACGCAAGTATAACACAAAAGCTTCTAATTTAGCGGTAAATACCACGAGAGGGTGGTGGCACATTTAGCGCCACGTTAGAGCCCACATTTCAAACGACGCTTAACCACAACTTTATAAACATAGCAATTTTGTATTTCATTTAATTTTTCCAAGTTTATTGTAAGAGAGTATTATGGCCAAGATAAGGTAAATTTCGAATAGATTACAATCTATAAATACGAACTATATGAACCTCATCAATACAATCGCGAGAGAACAAATTCTTTGAATTTGTTCTCCCTCATCGCGACTGCCTCGTTGGTCTAGTGGTCTCAATCGCGACTGCTACGCTAGAGGTCTTGGGTTCGATCCCCAGGTCGAGCAAAGTGTTATTGGGTTTTTCTATGAAATTCTCGCAGCTCGGAGTCTGAATTTGTGCCCGGTGAATGGCAATAGGCTCGCCCCCTATTACATGGGACCTAAAACATACCGGTGAACTGTGGGTGTACATTAAGTACACCTCTGCCTAACCCTATGTTATGTTAATTCTTTGAATAGACAAACTATCTTACTTGTTATGACGGCATTAATTTTTTTGTCCGTTTGGTAATCTCCTTTATGTGACATTCAGTTAATTTCCAGCTTCAGGGTTGAAATGAAATAATATTTATTTCAGTAAATAGATCATTGGAATCATGGTCTCGTTTAAAGTCCAGACAATTGTGATATTATAGTTTTACAACTGGGGTGAACTTTTCGGTATTTTGAAACGTAAAATATCCTAACGAACATTGACGAGTCGACTTTAACTTATTAATTTCGAGCGTTTACCGCATGAAAGACGATTAACAATAGGAATTTATAAGGCGAATTTACTGTCACACTACTAAATATTAAAAGAACAGCAACGCGTTGCAGTAACAGTTTTTAAATATTAAATAACAATTTATCAACTAATATACATACTACAATAATATACACCCAAGTAACTCTGTCGTAGATTCAAATATTTATTTTGCTTATTAAGATAATGAAATAAAATCTTAAAATACACGTAGAGGAATTACTTCTCATGGGTTATTTTTAGCTGCACAAAGTCCGCCACTAATAACAAAACTAGCTAAGCAAGTTTGGTTATCACCCTACAAGATTTTTCCCGCGGATTCACGTACTTAATCCTAATTCATGCCATGTATCCTTTTGTAACCAAAATATCTATTTTCAAACTAATGAATATACAATTTTAAGTATAATTATAAAAAAAAATAATATAAGAAATAGTGTCACGGTCCTAAGGAAAGAAACCACTTACTATTATTATTAATGAACTTTTTGGGACAAAATGGTCTTCTTCTAAGAATACCAAATTTATCAAAATAAGTTCATCGGTTTAAACATAAAAATATAACAAAGAGACGAACAGATAAATAAATAGTTACTCTGGCATCTATGATATTAGTTTAGGTTTTTGTTTGCCACTGGACGTCGGGTGGTGTTCACTCCCTTTTATAAGTATTTATTATAACTGTCTGTACAAGCTATAAGTACCTTTCTTCTGTTCGATGTTCTGTGGGGGTGGTGTTGCAGGAGACTGCGCACGCGCTTGAAGTGTATTCAGCAGTTTCCGCTTGTGGTTACACAGCTTAGTCAGTTCTGCGCCCGACGCCGCTTGATACGGCTTGCTCGCCACCTGAGGAGTCATAAATCATTACATGTATAACTATATAGGTATTCATTTGCTTGTTATTATGAAAATCAAACATGAACATTATGAAGTAAACAAATAAGTAGATAAATGTTAACCTTATCTAAAAGATTAATCACGGACATACAATCATGAAGCGAATATTCTTCAAATAGCGAATATAACTTAGATAAATTGTGGCTCGTATGGAATAAAGTCATTGAACGCAATGACCAAATTGACTAATAATAATTAATCGGATTCAATGTTATTTTCATTACGCGTTAATAATAACCGGAATCGATTAGAACTAGGCTACTTTCAGCACTACTAGTGAGTGCACCCAATCATAGAGCGTTGCATTTCCTGATTTCATGCCAACAAACCACTAGTTACGAGCTAGATTGCAGATCTAACATAACACCTTAGATAGCTGCATGTTAATAAGACAATCACGTAAACAAAGTATTACTCGAATTAATTTACGGTTAACTTCTAGGATTCTTTAATAGTAACCTATCAGTTTAAAAGATTAAAGGGAAGACAAAGCCAGCTTCATTATTTTGCTTTCTCTCCAAAGGACAATGAATAACACCCTATTACCTATCGGGATTGGCGAATGCTGCAGTCAGTCTACACTCTACATATCTACTACTTACAGTAGCCCGTTAGTAGTAGTTCACGTAATTAAAACCGTAGCGATGTCGCAGCGACTTAATCGTTAATTAATTTTTGGTAAAAGGAATAATTAAAATAAATTATAAATAAAAAATAATGAGACAAAATAGAAGACAATCAAATCGCTAAAATGATCGTCTTTATCGAAAACAGCAAAATTACACGCATTTTATATAGATAGTTGGTACTATTGGTTCTGTGATGTAATAGTATAGTAGTCTTCCTTTTACTAGACAATCTATAAATAAAAAATGATAGTAGGTATGTAAATGTCACTGCCTCATTAGTCCTGGGTTCGATCCCCAAGTCGAGCAAAGTGAGCAGAGTCGAGGAAAGCTCAGTAGCAGCGCAGAGTCTGGATTTGGGCCCGGTTAATGGCAATAGGCTCGCCCACTATTACATGGGACCTAAACAGACCGGGAGTGTGTGGGTGTACATTAGTACCCCTCTACATAACCCTTCGGGGAATACAGGCGTGACGGTATGTTATAGTATAACTAAATTCGTTGCAATTATCCAATTCTGAATGTAAGTAGATTCATTAATCTAACACTATGTTTTGTAATTACGTTGGACGGTATGTGGTCATTGTTCAATTTAAGCTGTGTTCACAATGCAACAACTGCATTGAGTACAGTTAGGTTACGATAATATTGTGCCCGATCTGCGACCACGTCCACCATTCATTATGGACGGACGCCCACTGTGCACGGCTGCACACGCAAATTGCTCCACGCTCGCCCGCTGACACAGCTGCATACGACTTGTACTCAATGTTTGTACAAAACGAGGAAACTGTCGTTCCCGCGGCTCTAAGTTACTGGTGTATTAGCACTACTATGGTAACGAGGATTAAAATGCTGAGAAAGCGGCACTCGGAAAAAAATAAGAATGAACATTGTACACGGTACTAAAACGTACACAGTACATACGGTAATTTGTTGTACAACAAATTACTTCAATACATTATACGTCCTGTATCTTTTATGGAGAATTCCTTAGTGTCACAGACACTGCAATAAACATATTTGAATTTCGGTTTAAATTAATATAAATTGATTGATGTAAACACACTTGCGTAGTTTTTAATTAACATAAACAAGACAGTACCTTCTTGCGGAGCAAACAGAAGGTCGTGGCTGTCCTTGTACCAGTTAGCGTGCAATCACATTCGCTTCTAAACGTCAAATTATGACTTATGAAATATATAGTTAGTTGTTGGTAGACGCGCACGGCTAACCACCTTTCGCGTTAAATATAAAACATCGATTTTCTCATGTTCTATGAAATTTTCAGTAGCAGTTGGGAGTCTTGCTTGTGCCCGGGTTATGGCTATAGGCTCACCCCCTATAACAATTTTGAAATAAAATAACTTTTAACAAAAAAGTAAAACCGCCTTTAAAAAAAAATTTAAAAGTAAGTGGAGGAACAAAAGATCTACTCGAATGAAGTCACCGACTTCCAAAACTGTTTAAGACATAACATTATTTTTATAAATTTCTAAAGTCGGTTAAAAAACTAAAACCCGACTGTGAAAAAAACAACTGAAAGGCATGAATATCCTCGAAAAGAACGTATAAGCGTGCCAGTAGACTTTAAGGGATTCGTGTAATGATGATCTTATTAAAATACTTAAAAGCAAATAAGGTAAAATCAACCATTAAATATTAAAAAAAAACATGTAAAAAAAATTTGACCAACTATAAAAAACAAACGGATTGATGTCATCGCAAAACTGCTTCAGAAGTCTGTGCCTTTTGATTTGGTGTTTTGTTTGTCGCCACTGAGATCCGAAACTGTTTGAAATTAGATTATTTCGTTTGTTTTGAAGTAATAATTTTTTTTATTACTTTTTAGTTCCAGGGTAGAATATATCAACATCATAACTAATATAACATCATAAGGGTAGATCGAATTGATAACCTCCTTATAAAAAATAAATAGTTGGGTATAAGTAACAATATTGTTCAGTTCAATACAGTTTGCATTCTCGATGTTTAAAACCATACTCTTGATGCTGTTAAATTGATACACACATAAATGTTACTCTAGGTACCTGCCTGTCAGTTTGTTGGTTAGTTACGTTTTTATGTCTAAGCGCTAAACCAATTTGTGTGAATATTGATAGAGATAGATTAGATTTTCAAGAAACACAAAGGCTACCCCTTCTGTCTCAAAAAGTCATTTGGGATGCGAGTGAAACTGCTTCATGCATTATTGTAATTACTGCTTTGCTAGCACTTCAAAAATAAATAAAAACAATGTCACCCGCACGATTGTAAGCTTATTTAAATTCAAATACCTATTGAAATGCTAAAGATTTTAATAAGTACTATCGTCCCAAATGGTTAAATTATCGCATTGTCAAATAAATATTAGGTACATCGAGGTACCTTTTATTATTACAATATTATTACACTTTGTCTATACATAGTGACAGGCTAGTAGAGTCTCGTTTCATACTAATTAATTAATAGCAACTAGCTTTATTACTTTTCCGTATATTTTCTGTATTTTCACGAATTCAGTATCGGTGAGAGATTATGTGCAATGCAGCGGGTCATTTAAATACGAAACAACCAACGTGATGTATGCGGCCACATCGGTTTTAGTGTGCGACAGACACAACCCGGGTTGAACACGGTACTCTAACTAATGACTGTAGGTAGTATAATTAATAGTTACATATCGCAGCTGAATGCATTATTTGACTCAATATCCAATAAGAGATCGAAACAATCATATTATTGGCTTAGGAACTTAGGTTTTTTTAATTATTTTTTTTAACATTTAACATAGCCATACAATGTTATTCATTAAACTTAATAAATTAAATTTAAAATTTATACATGGCAATTCATACTATTGAGGATCTGCTGACTGCCAAACTAGTATACTATTACTTAGCAAGGTAACATATTATTTTAGCAGACGGGGTGCGAATATTTTTGTTTATACAAAACAACTTTCCTTTTTACGTGGATATTATACACATAATATCCACGTAAAAAGGAAACTTGATAAATAAAAAGAAGAAATAAAAAATGGTTATACGTACACACATATAACCATTTTTTTTTATTTCTTCGGTACGTACAGTAGCCCACATGCTATGATTCTATAATTATAGATAAATTTTAAGTCCATATAGCCCAAATTATTATCTTTGATATAGCCATATAGTCCACTTAGCTTGTCGCGAGTACTACGCACCTGACCTTATTGAAGGACCTCACCATTGAGGTCAGTGTCATTCTACCTGGTAACTATACATTGAGCTTTTTAATCTATGTATCCATAGGACTGCCTCGTTGGTCTAGTGGTCCCAATCACGACTGCTACGCTAGAGGTCTTGGGTTCGATCCCCAGGTCGAGCAAAGTGTTATTGAGTTTTTCTATGAAATTCTCAGTAGCAGCTCGGAGTCTGGATTTGTGCCCGGTGAATGGCAATAGGCTCGCCCCCTATTACATGGGACCCAAACATACCGGCGAACTGTGGGTGTACATTAAGTACACCTCTGCCTAACCCTTCGGGGAATACAGGCGTGATGGTATGTATCCATAGGAATAAGTACTCCTGTCACGGTCGTGGTCGTCGTCTATGAGACAAGGGAAGGCAAGTGCGCTTCTTATTCGGTACGAGTCCAATGAAAATATTCCGCACCACAAAAAAAATATTTGTAACCTGCTGATTACTTTAAATACAGGTTGTCAATTAAAACTAGACACCTGCTTACATACAATATAACTTGAATCGTCATCTTAATTAAGATGCATTACAGTCAGTTTTATATGTAGTTATACATTGAGAATTTAGATTGTTTTTCATGGATTTTAACTGACTTCAAAAAAGGAGGAGGTCCTAAATTCGGTTGTATTTTTTTGTGTGTTAATTTCCTTAGATCTCCTATCCTATGTTATCCGATTAGGAAAAATCCTTTTTTTTTAAGGCAATTCTCGGTGGGTTTATGGTCTCAAGCCCCTCCAAAAGTATCTGGATCCACCCCTGACAATTGTTAAATTAAACTAGATAATATCCAACTTCCTTAGTATCTAACCAAATTAGAGGGACCGACCTGCAAAACTCATTGGACAGTTACACATTATTACACAAAAACACTAATTTTGAAGTTTATTTAGTTAAATATTAAACTTTATAAAGAAATTAACTTCAATAGTAACAACAGCTTGCTGGAATCAATATCATCTCATTTGCGTGCAGTAGTGCACTCTGTCAATTAATGTAGAACAGTATCTTCGTAAGCTCGCTACTAATTAACTGGGACATTTAGGTCTGCCAAACTTGCCTGTATCGGTAAAACACGACTCCCCAATTTCCACACCCCCACTGGCAGCAGTGCATTCCGTACAAAGTTACTGTTGACGTCAGCTCCTATAAATTCCATTTACACAACCCTACCATTATTGTTTTCTGACTTCAACATTTTACATTTTATGTTTAGCTTCCAGCTGCATTGTCACTACTAAATAAAAGACAAATACAAACTAATTAATGCATAAAATTACGTAAACAAATTACACCACATAATGGATCTGATTAAGGTATAATATAAGGAGACAAGTCACTACACGGAGCTTTGAGAGTCGTTATCTTGTCGTTGAACGGTAGGTGAGCGGCCGTAAAAGTAAATTAATGGACCCATTCTGCAGGATTTACCCATCCGTAATTTGGGTCAAACTCTTGTGAAAACAGATAAATATTCGCACGAGTGCCTAATAAAATAACTTTTGCAGTTGCAAAGGTTTACAAAAATAATCATCATAATAAAAAAAACGGCGATAGGATGTCATATTGATGGCGTGTGTGTTAACAACATTAGTTACGCAGATGACATGGTCCTGCTGAGCCCATCAGTTAAGGCTTTAAAAAGGTTGTTGTCCATTTGTGAGTCCTATGCGGTGGCCCACGGTCTCAGTTATAACGTAAAAAAGAGTGAATTGTTAATCTTTAAGGCTCGCACTAAAACATATACTTTGCCGAAGATCACTCTCTGCGGCACTGCGCTGACTGTGGTGTCGCAGTTTAAATATCTGGGACATTGGGTCACCCAGGACCTTAAAGACAATATGGACGTTGAAAGGGAGCGCAGATCGCTTTCTGTCCGGTGTAATATGTTAGCCCGCAGATTTGCACGATGTACAGCACAGGTGAAGGTGACGCTGTTCAAGGCTTACTGCCAATCCTTTTACACGTGCAAGTGTGGGTGGACTATACGCAGCGTTCATACAGCGATCTGCGCGTCCAGTATAACAACGCGTTCAGGGTGTTGTTGGGGCTGCCGCGTTACTGCAGCGCATCAGGCATGTTTGCGGACGCGCGGGTGGATGGCTTCTATGCCATCATCCGTAAACGATGCGCGTCACTGCTCTCCCGCTGGCGAGGCAGCGCCAATTCCATCCTGGGCGTGTTAGCCGATAGATGGGACAGCCCGATACTTGCCCACTGGATGAGACTTCACAATTGAAAAAAAAAAAAAAAAGATAATTTAACATTAACATTTTATTTTGAATTATTTAATTGTATGTAATTGTAATGACTTTTTTGTAATTTTGTATTATTTAAATGTTTGATTATTATGAATGAATGAAATGTGATTTTTGTATGGGTCTAGATTCCCGAATTAAACAATTTTTATTTTATTTATTTATTTATTATTTATAATTATATTTGTAAAAGGATCCAAATCGGCGAACCTTAATTTAAAAGATCAATCATCTGATCAGTAGAAGTATGAATTCGTTTGACTTAGCCCAGCAAATTTGTTAAAAAAATGACTACTACTTACATGAAAATTGTGATTGCGACAATATTTACAACTGTGTTTAATACACAGTTGTAAACCAACCCTTGTTTCGCAAAATCATTACCGTTATAATTAGATAACATTACATTATATATAACCAATTGGCAATTATGTAGGTACAATTTGCAAAATACCAAAAATTGTTCCAGATAGAAAGCTTCACCTTTCAAGTCCTCGCTTCTATTTAACTATCATTAAATCGCTACAATCAAATATAATAACAGAGGGGGCATTCATCAAATGGGATGAGGGACGTATACTATCTTATTATCTGAAGGTATTGACTGTTCGATAGCCTTGACCCCAATATCAAAACAGGGGGTTGCTGCAATCCCAACACATTTAGCGTGTCGGTCACTTAAATGGAATTTAATTTGTCAGTCATTTACAAGAATACTGAAGGTAATGATTACGTTAAAGGATAGAGAAATATAAAAGTTAAGATGGACAACACATACATTGACATCTTAGTATATGGCTCCGTTCTGTACAGGGAGCTGATCCCTGGGTTTACAATGGTCAATAAACAAAGCTCGTAGACTCAAACAATGCCGGCTTCGTTGGCTAGTAGTCGTATCTCACCATCGCGATCGGGGCGGCGAAGCGTGTCGCTTACGACTGTCGGAGAATACATTTTATTGTCCCATATGCACGCATGCTAACTCACATTCACATAAATCCAGCGTGATGTTTAGAAATAAACCCAGCTGACATTATTACGTACATAAAGTTTTATACATTTATGTTACTACGATAAAGTAAATTCTTCCTGATAATATGAATAAAACAGATTAAAGACCCTTCCGGTTGACTGGAGGTTGGTGGATGAAATGGCACCACGTTACAGTAAGAACGTGTGTCCCACGGATGCCTCTCAAGCATAAGGACAAAATGTACATGTAGCTTTATACCGCCCAACAGTATCAATAAAATTTAGTGTGCATTAAATAAATCTATGGTTTGGTATCAAAGTACCCATACGTTTTATTTAATGTTCTAGCTCTCGCTTTATTCTAAACGAGGTTCCTATCGGATCGGAATGTTACGTACAGCCCTGCACGGCCGCCACTTTCACCTCGCTGTTGGAAAGTTGGCAGCGCTTAGAGACTGACTAACTAAACGACTAAACGTTAATAAAACTTGCTCGCACAATGTGTAGGGTGGCGTTATAACAATTTAACATATTAGCTGTATACAGATCATAAACTAATTTATGTAAACATTAATTTAAAAAACAACAATGACAAAATCCATACGAAAATGTGAGCGTCTGCGACTCTGCGTCTTATACATATTTTTTTTAAATATTCTAACAATTTTTATTTCTCAAAAGAAAAAAAAATTTTTTTTTTCTTGTGAGTATTATTAAGGTGTATTTTTATTTGTATAAAAATGTTTCTGTACAATTTAATAATGTAATGAATGACAACACTGAATCCTCAAATTTGTTGATTAATAATCGTTTAATTTCGCATGAAAGCCGTCCGTCGTACACTAAAAGTTTTTTATTGAATAATCTTATTTTTATTTATTTAGGGGTAATCGAAAAAAATAATATAAATTTGCCATTCCCAACAACATTCGAGTAAAACATAAAATCTATAGAAGTGTCTGATTGAAAGTTGTCATTTAAAGCGAATAACATTGAACATAAGGATCACGACCTCGATCGGTTGCTTGCTTAAATGTCACTTGAAGCGGTTGCTATGCGGAAGAATCGTAGGCTCTTTGTTCTCAGATGCCAAAACAATTAGATATTGCAACACTAGGTAGGTACGAATCTTTCCAAATATTAAGATACGTAACCAATATGCCCAAGGTGATATTGTAAATATAATATTAAAATGTCATGGACCCTAATGTTAAATAATATTTAGAAATCTACATCTAAGAATGAAAGTGTTGTCGCGATAGGATCGTTCGTCGTCAGTGCCTTTTTTTTTTTGTACGCTACTAATGCTAGGTATTATCCGGGCCACGGAACTCTGTCTTCCAAGACTGAACCTGTAACTGGTTTACATAACCATTTGTGATCTGTGTATCACACTGTTTTGATTGTTTTTGTTTTGTACCTCAACTGGAGCCCAAATTGACTGATTCTCTAACAACGGCAGCCCCAATTATAAGTATGCATACCATAAACGTGCGAGTAAAGCCATATCTAACTTAACTTACTCTTGAAAGTTGTAGTATATAGCTAAATAAATTTGATATTTAATGTAAAAGATCAGTTTTTATATATCTTTAGAGGTATTGAAAGTAGTAAACAGCCCGGTAAACATCTTGGCCAAAGATTGAAAGAGATGGATAGCACAATAAATTCTAACAGTTCATATTTATTCTATGCAGCGCAAGCCATCCCTTTCATTTACATAACATACCATACCATCACGCCTGTATTCCCCGAAGGGTTAGGCAGAGGTGTACTTAATGTACACCCACAGTTCGCCGGTATGTTTAGGTCCCATGTAATAGGGGGCGAGCCTATTGCCATTCACCGGGCACAAATCCAGACTCCGAGCTGCTACTGAGAATTTCATAGAAAAACCAATAACACTTTGCTCGACCTGGGGATCGAACCCAAGACCTCTAGCGTAGCAGTCGCAATTGGGACCACTAGACTAGCGAGGCAGTCATTTATTGTCCAAGATATTTGCCGCTCACTTTACCTAGTCTAATCTTGACTAATGGTAATTGTGTGTGTAAACAATGTTATGTTCCTGTTATATTTTCCTATTTATTTCCGACTTCTCGATCAATATCTAACATTCATCGAGAATGTCAACAAAATGTAAAACAGATGTTACTTAGTACATGGCACAAAAAGTTCACATCAATATCGTCATACAATCATCATCTATATATAGGCTGGACTTAAAAATGTTCCTTTTAAAAATATATATAGAGATCAGATTACACTGAAAGCATAGACAATAGAATCAAGTTTGTTTGTTATGTTTATCTCACACTGCAGTCTCGTTGCATATAAAAACAGAAAGCTTTAAGGCTGCTGCTTTTAGATTTCCTGATAAGGTATCATGCGATTTTGTCAATGCAGCGTTTTTCACCATCATGCGGGTTGGCATACATTCCATGGTTTCCTCATGTACATTGAAGTCGAACTCGAGATATATGTATTAACAGTTTATCGTCCTATCATTCTAACACTGCTCTCTGTTTAACTACATAACATAAAAATAAAACAATTTAAAATTATATTATGAAACCACGATTTACAATTTGAGTTTTTGGAAATTTTCAGCCAGAAGTTTTAGAGACAAAGGATCAAATAGCGATCAGTACATGAATAGACGAGTGCTTTAACTGGATGTGAAATCGAGATCTCGCCAACTGTATCTCTCAAGACGAATACATGGAACAAAGAGGAATCGATGAGAGTGCGGGTGTGGGGATACAGTCGAGTGCAGCGACCTCCCCCCCCCTACGGGCCGCGATGCAATTTGTACATTTCAAGTGCATACAAAGGCGATGCGAGGAGGTCGCAGCAAGCTTTGACAGGATTAACTTGTCCATCGCACAACTGCAACTGCGAACGTTTTTTGGATCACCTGTACGACTACATGTTAACGTTCCATTCCGTTAGATGCAAAATGACTTTAATTTATTTGGAAACCCAGTGAGTTAGCGACTTTGAGGCTATGAGTAGATCCATTCTTAATAAGATTTAAACTTAAGTTCAAAGTAACTCTAAAACAATAAATTACCAGATGTAAGTATGTAATGCAAATAGCCAAAATTGCACAACGAGGCCATTGTAAACAAAGTGGGACAAACTAGAGTAAAATAACGAGTCACTTGTTAGGCAATAGCAGTGTGCTCTGAATTAATATAATGTGGCCACTCGAAAACAGTATAATGTTCTTCTTGTTATTGGCAGCACGTGGATCAAGATCTTCGTGTCTGTATATGAGTACAAAGACAGTCGCAACTTATAAACTATTCGACACATCATCATTATTATTAACAACCATAATATTTAAAATTGTTGTTTAATAATGATTGTTGATAGATAGATAGATTATTCTTTATTGTACACAAGAAACAAAATACAAAACAAACGTAGTAAGTAGGTACAATTGGCGGTCTTATCGCTAAAAGCAATTTCTTCCAGACAACCATTGGGTTGTAGTGCTATGGTGCACTTGAATTAATTGTCAAGCAGTCAGAAACGAACCTAATATTTTAATAATTCAAACATAGAGATTATCCTAATCTACAGTGTCAGCGGTAAGATCCTACCCAAACCGGTTTTATCTCATAATCAAAAATTCCACATAATTTTTGTGTTGCAAATACAATTTTATCGATAAGCGGGCTGACATGCCTGCCGACTGCCGAGAAATGCATACCTTAAAATTCAGGTTACTATACTTCGGTGCCCATGGCAATCTTTGCAGTTTCTATCAGGGAGTTCCAGTGGCAATCAGCTTAGTACATCTTCAGACCATGTTAAATGGAAATTTGGTACTCATGTCAGCAAAACAAACAGCCCTAATCATCCTGGCTCATTCATCAGATCAATTCGATGGTAGGTACCATAATATTGAATTGTCACCGAACTTATATAAAAATGTCAAGTTTCATGTCAATCGGACAACAGCAAGTGGTTGAAAATGGTTTGCAAATTTTGAACGACCACTGTTATTTACAACATACGAACATTAAAAGTTAAATAAAAAAAGCTTGTAATTATATAAAAATTAAATTAACAATTACGAAACCCGAAAATTAACATAACGGCTTTTAGAATGTTGGGTAATATCTGACATTGCCTTCTGAAGCATACAAGCTTTGAATTGACCTGTCCTTACTGACGGCTGGTATATGTACATCAGTCATGATGTAGCTCAACCATTATTTAACGAATTCAACGATCCATCTCATAAAAAATTTGAGATTTGGTAATGAAGAAGAGAGTTCTGCTAGACAATATTGTCAAGTTTGTAGGTCAAGTACATTTTAAGTTATAAGGACGTCGAAAGTGGCCCGAACACAGCCGTTTTGACGCCCTTCTGTTTTGCAAACTTGGCTGACACACTGCCCTATGTCTAGATAACACCCCTCCTTGCCTCGGGAGATAAAAAGAGATACAAACCACATAGTAGCTATCCATTACATTGGTTGGTGACGACAACAATTTTGTCATCAATGTCTTTGAAACAGCACCAGTATTATTATGATAATCCAACTCATATTTATTTATTATATTATCCCAGAACAAATTTTTATCTAGTCAATTAGTAATTACAAATAAAATTAAGCATTGATTTTTAACTTCTGAGTCAAGCTGTGACATATTAAATGGGACAATAATTACTCATATTTTATTATCTTCGTTGTATGTCAAGGTGACATTGACATGATAATTGCCCTAATTTATTAATGTCTGACGAATGCCTCGCGTTCAGTGCGAAACGTCCCTTCACTGTATTACCATAACGTTTAGTTTAATTTTGAAATAATAACGCATGTTTTATTTTTACTGTTTTGGAAAAAGGAAAAGATGCTCAATATTTATGTATATAACATATAGCTGTAAGCCGCGCAATAACTAAGCGGCTACTGAGCATCATGGCGTCATGTTAAAAAGCCTTAACCTTCCTAAAATATTGTGCAAAAAGAATTTTCAAATCTAACTACCTATGTAGTTTCAAAAATTAGTACTTTCAACTAAATAAACAAACTCTTACTATTAACTTAAGTTAACTTTATCATTACTAAAAATAAAAAATCGAATTCTGCTAGAGAAACAGTAACTAAATCGATAAATTCTTGAAGTTTGACACTTCAGTTATATGTATATGCCAAACACCCTTTACAATAATGGCATAAAATTATAGCGTCAGTTTTATTTAACATTTTATCTCAATACTAGCACTTTATATTAATTTATGATACATACGATGCGAAGGAACGCAAATTCAGCAGATAATATCTCTTGAATTATGCTTCTTTTTACTATTGTTGAACCATGAACAGTCACAAATAAATGACACATTTTCGCTTGGTAAGATCGTCAAGGAGACGTAAAAAGTTTTAACGCGACTCGGTAACCGGCTGCGATCGAAACATTCCCAGAGCAGAAAAAGTGGAACGGCTCGACAACAGGCATTCCTTTTGCCAATGAATTGTTTAATGGAATGTATCGATGAACCTCATCGGAGCTAAATTATCACTGTTGCTTTTAACAATTATTCCCAGAAAAATAACAACTGCCTTTTTTACAAAATGATTAACAATAAAACATTTAATTTTATTACCTTAGGATCAAAGCTGAAAGCAGTTTCCGGCCTCAATGGACATGGAAGTCCACACTTACAAGTGCCAGCAGTCTGAAGGTAATCCCGTAACTGTGGAAGAGTACTCAATGCTGTGCCGCTAGGACTGCAACAAAAATATCAATATTAGATTTTATAAAACCTTATTTAAAAGCGTTCTCGTGGACAAGCCCTGTTTCGGAGGACTTTACGATCGTACAAAAACGGACCAAACTACACCCAGACTCAAATCAAATGTCGGTGGAACACACAAATATTTTCCTCGGGTGGGAATCGAACCCACGACACGCGACGTGACAGCTGTGGTGAGGCGACCAACTTAACCGCTACGCCAATTGTGCAGGCAGGTGTATACTATCTTTATCTTCGAAATTTAAAATAAAAGGTTTGTGACCCATGATAAATGGCGGAAATCGCTTGATATATGGATTGGTTTATCAAGGCGGGCTAATTAGCCATTTTACTTATTCTAAATCTCAAGAGCAGCTCGAAGTCTGGATTTGTGACCGGTTAATGACAATAGGCTCACCCCCCCTATTATATGAGACCCTAATCATACTGGTGCAGTGGGTATACATTAGTACACCTCTGCTTAAACCTTCGGGGAATACAGGCGTGATTGTATATGTTTTTAAAGCTGAACCGTCATGCTAATCACGCGTTCGAAACAATGATACGCACATTGTTGCTGAACTGGATATATTCAGGAAAATCTGATCATTCTATCTTTTAGATGGTTCTAAAATGGGAGAGGGGAAGCAGTGATTCATATAAATGACTGAAATCATATTTGTTTCAAGCACCCGATTCGAAAGCCAGTCAAACGTGATCGCACCGAGCGGGTAATCGTGCAGCTAAATGACTAATGCCCGGTTTCTGAGGCACTTTTATCGGTGGTTTATCTATTCATTAGCGCTATTGGTTCGATAACTTGTGAAAGCGCGTTTCCGAACACCGCGATGTAAGATAAACTCCGTTTAAACTGAGGTTAACTTAACTGACCAATGTTAGGCGTTTATCGGTTCCATAACTATAAAATTGACGTTTCGTATCAAACAAACTACATCTACTTTTAGGTTATATATACTTGTAAAGTATAATTATAGTAAATTGCCAGTAAAAGCTAAATATTAAAAATATACAAAGGAGAAAACAATCAGTGTTAGCATAATTAATACGAGCCGCTCATCAGAGTCTGGTTTGGAAGTAATGGAGTTTATTGTTAATATACCAGTACCCAGAAACTTAAGACATAGGAGAAATCCTTTCTGTCGAGATATCGCTTTGATAAGAACATTGTGATACAAGTGATATTATCAGCCCTGCTCTAGCTCCCGTCACGCATCACAAATATACAGTGTCTGTTTTGGAACAATTTTATCAAATAATTATTTTTATTTTATTTTTTTGTTTTCTTTTTTGGCAAAGCAAAAACTGGCAAAAATAATCAATTGAAATGAGAGAAAGATCAACAAAGACGTTTCGTTTTAAAAATTATAGACATTGACAATGATCAGTATCACAGACAAAGTCAGCCGTGATGGCTCATAAAGCCGCATGTAAAGCAAGCCGCAAATATTTTTTTTAACTAAAAAAGTGTTAAGCCACTTATTTATCCTCGAAAAAAATATTATACTAAATAAAACTAGTAATAAAGACGAATTAAACTAATAAAATCAATTTTAAACGTGATCTCATAAACAGAGCCATCTAGCGGCAACTAAGGAACTAGTTATCGGTTAAATAGTTATTGAATGGTTTGTTGCGTATTCAGAAACGCAGTGACAGTTAACCGACGTTTAACCTAAGCTTATCTTTAATGAATCAATAGTTAGTGAGAAGTTATCTGGGGACTTCAGAAACCGGGCATAAGTAAGGTCAATTAATCTTTCATTTCGGAACCTCTTTAAACATAATTATATGTATTGGTGCTTTATTATTTCTACATATAATATTGTTAGGATTTCTAATTATTCAAATCTTCAAAATACTCAACACAACTGTTACGTTAAAGCTCAGCCTGCACATTTAATTAAATGGACCTTTATGAGTTTTAAAGAACTTACGATCACTTATCCGCATATTGTGGTTTTAAAAACGAGATAGCAACTACACTACACCGCGCAATAACCCAAAGGGGCTATTACGAACAATTTGCAAACAACACAATCCTTTTACGATGACAGTCCAGAGCATAGCATGCCGGCATTATTACACCTCGATTCGCTTTACAAACAGCCTCTTTCATAAATGCTCCACGTGATAATTTACGCCGATTGTTCACGGTCTGGTACACTTGGTAAAGGTAAACCGCAACCGCAAAAAAATTTTGTTTACCAGCTTTTTATTCAAACGCGGAGTCTGCGGCTTTGACCACTATACAGGGTGTTCGCGGTCGGATAGAGTAAACGAGGAAATTCGTTTTTTGCGATTGAGGGCATGTTTGGGGGAGCGTGTAGACAGCTGCCGATAATAATTACTCAACACGCGAACCCTTTCGCACCTTGCAAACGCTTCTATCCTATATAATTGTGTTAAAGCAACTTATCAGTAATGCTACTATGAGTATTAAAATCACAAACTCATATTACATTAAAAAAACACGGAACGCAAATATTTATAAAATAAAAAAAGCTTTTTCTTGTCAATAAGTAAATATTCCACATTAAATCTGTCGAGTCGTCATTCACTTCCTTTGTACAAATGAAGACGGACTGTGTGTGAGATGATATGGCTGTCATCCCTTATACAGTCCATCCATCTTTTCCATGATCTCCCTCTTTCCTTGTATCCAACAACATTCCTGCTTGGACCTTCCTGGCAACATGCTGTTCAGTTCTACGCATCACACGCCCTGTCCATGTGTTATAAGTACTATTAAAATTAACAAGCAATAGAAAAGTAATATATTTGACCGTCATTACGTGATGGTGGACGGTTATAGTTATACAATATTAATGGATAATTTATACCGTGATGACTAGCTTACTGATTTGTGATGACTAGCTTACTGATTTGATTTCATAACTCTTTTAACGTACTTGAGATTATAAAATAGATCAAAATCATGAATTCCGTAATAATCACAAACAATTTTAAAGTCAATGAAGCGTCGGTAGCCTAATGGCTAGGGCGTCGGACTTGCGATCATATGGTTGCCGGTTCGAACCCCACCCATTGCACTACCGACGTGAACTCACTCGTAACACAAGCATTTAGCTTAGCACGAGGGGGTTAACAAGAATACTAGTAATGTGTGACCCACATTGCTAGTAAGCTTTTAAAAAAAAAAAAAAAAAAAAAAAAATGTGTCACAAATCGTTCCACGAAAACAAGCCACACAAGGCAGTGTTATTATGCAGACAGTCGTCTTTCGTAGCCTTGAGAAATACTTATTTATGACTAATCGTAGTTGCTGTACAATTTATCCTCATTTAACAAACATGAAAACAGAATGATAATAAGGTAATAGCTTACTTTATTCTTTCATGGAAACGAGCTGGTCTCGGATTTTATAACGTCAATACTTGCGACGCCTATCAAGAAGGGCTTAGAAAATTCTTCGCCGCGGTCAACTAATCAAATCCCGGGATGTGAGTTATTCTAAATATTATATCAAACACTGTACGAGTGCATCAACTGCGTTAAGAAAAACTATGAATGAAATAGGAAACATAAACAGTACTTACAGCTCGATACTTTCGAAACTGTATACCGACTCCAAGAGATATCAGTATTATAGGCCCCAAGTATTGTGATTGATCTCATTTCCTTTGTGACCGCCGGGGCAATGTATAATGGGTGAAATATTCTGGCGCCAAGCCAATGTACGCTGCCACACAAACCACGACGACATTTTGTTCCACAAAAAATTTAATGTTAATCATCCGATTTGAAAATGAAGGTAATAATTGCTTGTTAGTTCGATACCAATTCTTGTAAAAAAGCTATCGTCAGCTTAAAATGCCTACTTAGGTATCTAATTTATTAAAATTTATTGTACACACGGCTACACATCAAGCTGTACAAATCTAGTATCGGCTGGCCTCGCATTGTGTTGAAAACTTTTGCAATGCGAGGACAGTCGATACTGAATTTGTAGAGCTTGATGTGTAGCCGTGCGTACTTACACTTTGTCCACCAGGTGAACCACTTTTTGACAGATGGAACTAGTGATTGCAGGAACGTAACAATGCCATAAACGATCCGATTATTGACAATTTGATTACTGTCTAGTGTTGATTATCGATTGTTTGGTTGTCGAATCGAAAATGGTGCAACGATGACCAATAATAAATAAATATGTATCTGATTGTATTTTTCTTATAATATTAATTTTCCATCCATTTATTTCCAAAAACATTGTTTAATTTATATTTTATTGATTTTAGAGTGATTGCGTGCGATTAAGTGTTTGTTTAAAGTGGTTGAAGCGAATACATTCGATTGCATCACTAGACACGGTAGAATGTAACTAAATTTAATACGCTTAACAATAATCATTATTTTTGGAAAAACTGTTACATTTATGGTTTTATAATGTCAGCAAGAAATCATTATTAAGATAATTGAATAACTTATGATAGATAATATAAGTATTTATTTTGTAACAATGTATAATTTGTAATATAATCAAAGTTAACTTTTACCTAATCTGGAACAGCTACGTTCTAAGGCATCTGTCAAAAAGTGGTTCACATAATGGACAAAGTATAAGGCTTAAGAGGTATGTTCCTCGCGAACACAACAATGTTGCACTGTAGTCGCCGTCTCTATTCCTCACGATGCGAACGCATGCCCGAGAGGTGAAATAGCAATATATTTGCAACATTTTCGCGCGTATTTCTTGTTCCGAAATTTGGAGATTACTCTTTTAATATAGTTATAACGTAGTTTTTTTTTTTGTACACGGATATTCATTACATTATCTGGGTTCCTTATGAGTCAAATGGTTCTGTATTGATACATCATCTTGAAATATTAGCATAAAGTTGGTTCGTTTTCATCGAAAATTACCAATCTTTGAGCTCGTGTAACTTCTTAACCGTGTATTGAAATAAAGTTTTACATTCAAGGAACACGTGTTTTAATGATAAGATTGCTACTTAAATTTCAATGGCTTTCATTGGTTAAAATTCAAGATAGGGCCAACCTACGTTTGTATGGAGCGCGGAGCGGATACTATCCTCTTAATTGACCGATTGAAAATTTTGAAGATTTATGTCGTCATATGAAACCTCGTCAAAACGCGTCACCTCATACTGCGCTATGACTTTCTAGAGAAAAATATTAAATCACATTATTCATTTTGTGTAAGGTTTTTAATAAAAAACTAGAGAACCCAGACAAATCAAAAATTTCTTAACTATTACATCTTTGCCTATTTTTTGCATACATATTAATAATATTATACTATTCTATATTACCGGTGGCTCACAAAAAGGAAGCACAAGCAATATGTCTGGTTTCCATTGTAGCAACAAACACATAATTATCAATAAAATCGGGTGAGTGTCGACTCAATGCCTGTAGTCGATAACGAGCTCAGTCACGAAAGGGTTTCCCTAAATGACTCATTGGCGACTAACCTGACTGAACCATTTTTTCCTTTTTAATAAGCTTAAAGAGCATTTATTAAAGAAGAGGATAGTTTACTGGTGTTTAATTAATTAAAAATAACAGGTTTTGTGAAAAATATTACAAATAATAATGTGTATACTGAAAAATTTGTTTAAATCGACGATTATATTTCTAACGAAAACCTTAGTGTTTAAAGTGGGGTATTGAGGGCATACTCGGTCCCTTGACTGGCATCATTTAAAATGCTTTCTTATCATTGAATCACTTCTAATTTAGTTTTTTTGATGGGCTCTAAGTATTTAAGGCAACTTTTTCAGGAGACCATAAAAACCAGTCTGGGGATCCACCACTTCTAGGGATGGTCAATAACGTTAAAAATTGAAATACTGACGGCTGGTTACTATAACAAATCTGTCAGTAGTTTTATCTTCCAGTTATTGTTTTTTTTTTCTTAAAGCTTAAAGCAATGTGGGTCACAAATTACTAGTATTCTTGTTAACCCCTCGTGCTAAGCTAAATGCTTGTGTTACGAGTGGGTTTACGTCGGTAGTGCAATGGGTGGGGTTCGAAGCGGTAGCCACATGATCGCAAGTCCGACGCCCTAGCCATTAGGCTACCGCCGCTTAAATATTATACCTGGTCTGTGAATTAAAATACTAGGTGGTTATAATGGAGGTTACTTACAACGCATTTGCCCTAATTAGGGATGTAAAATACGTCGTTTTCTGCTTATACATAGCGTTATTTAACATATTTCTTTGAAAATTCTAGAAACGTTACCGAAAGCTATAAAAATAAATTACGTTAAATAACAGTTTTTACTAAATGCATATGTAATATTTTCATCTTTATGCCTGTTTGTTTGTTACAGCTAATCTCCGAAACGGCTGGAACGATATTATCCGAGTTTGTATCGGACTCACCATAAAAACTTTTCTATACTGATCCCTAGTACAGTCGCCAGCACATCAGGTTATACAAAACTGTAAAATTTCTCCAAATGATTTTTGGAGGATTTTTTTTCCTCAGTTGAAAATTAAGTTCAACTGAGGAAATTTGACATTTTGTGGTAACTTGATGTGCTGGCGACCGTACATCACAACAACAGAAGCTATATAATTTCTTTCACGTGCACATAATTATGTGTAATAAACATGTAGAGCTGGGTTGTGTTCATACGTGAGAGTAAATTTTTGATTTCCCGCTAACCGCTGTTCTGAAAACAACGAACACTAAACGAGGTGTGGAGACGTGCGGAAGCCGCTCTGTACGTACTACGTACTCGCAGAATTATTAGTTTATATTCTGTGTTCATGTCCTTGATATCAAGGATAAAGGAATGTATTCAGAATAGATAGGTTACTTTACAAGTTTTTGTTAAACTTTTTTACGATTTACAAAGAATCATGATATGAAAATTTGACGACAACAATACAATGAATCATAAAAAATAAACATGTCAAATTCGAGTTAAATTTCGCGCCGAGGTACCTATCATATCGCCCGAGGGTGGAAATTGTTAGAGGTAAAGGTTATTAAAATTTAAGTAAGTAATTAAATAAAACTGTATTCAATTGAAAAGTAAAAATTGACACCAATGCTAAAAATAATATTCTATATTTAATGACACACAACGAGATTAATGAGAAGGTCAATAAAATGTCTTGATTTTAATCAGTTACTTTTTAAATTACGGTCGTGACTATAATTTTTACATGTATGACAACGGCTAAACATTGAGCTTTATTAATTCATTTGAAGGGGACGAAGTAGAAATGGCTCGAGGCCGCTCCATAATGGACACTCTTGGGAGTATTATTAAAGGGTTTACCAATATAGAATTGTTACATGATGTATTGTATTTAAATACTTACCAGATAGACATCCCTATCCCTACTAATCCCTACTAATCATATAAAGGCGAAAGTAACTCTATCTGTCTGTCTGTGTCTGTTACGCTTTCACGCGTAAACCACACAACCGATTTTGATGAAATTTGGTACTGGGATAGACCTAAAGCTTGAGAAAGGACATAGGCTAGCTTTTATTGCAAAAAAATGTTTTGAAGGGGTTGAAATAGGGGGTGAAAGTTTGTATGGGAGTTCGTAATTTTTCAAGATAAAACCATGAAACTTTATATAAAGGCACTTGATAAGAAATAAATAAATATTTGTTCTAGCGTTTTTGAAATTTCAACCTGTGTGGGGATGAAATAGGGGATGAAAGTTCGATTAGGAGTCCAAACAAAGTCACGCTTTCAAGTTTAACCCCGGAACCGATTTTGATGAAATTTGGAACAAAAATAGATTAGAGCTTGGGAAAGGATTTAAGCTACGTTTTTTTGTAAAAATGGATGAAATAAGGGATGAAAATTTGTATGGAAGTTTGTCATTGTTGTAGATAAAACGATGAAACTTTGAATTTAGGCACTTAATAAGAAGTAAAAATTTGTTCCAGCGTTTTTAAAATTTCGACCTGTGACCTGACCGGATGAAATAGGGGATGAAAGTCCGTTTGGATTTTGACGAAATTTGGTACAAAAATAGACTTGACCTTGGGAAAGGATATAAGCTGCGTTTATATTTCGGTTAATAATAAAGTTGGGCTAATTTTGTGGTCTACCCGAGCAAAGAAGCGGACGGAAAGATATGTAAGGATAATTTGCAATTTCCCGCCAGAATTGGAAAAAACTAAACAGTCATAATCGTGTTGTCCACGCGGGCGAAGCTGCGGGCGGAAAGCTAGTATTACATAAGAAACACACTCACTCACACTCTCACCCTAACTCACATACACAAGCACACACACACCCACACACACACACACGCGCGTGCGCAGCTTGATTTATTTTAATGTTGTTTCATAATTGGTCTTATTATTTAATGTTACTTTTATTTTTTAATACTTTCTTTTTTTATTATATTTAAATGTAACCCAGAGATAAATTAAAAATTTGTCTTTAATAGCGGGGAGGACACTGGCTCCTTCAACACAGTTTTAACTACCGTAGGAGTCAAGGAATTCTAATCTTATTGTAACAATTATTATGTCAATAAAGCATTATTATTATTATTGAACATTTAAGATTATTATCTTATTACAAAATAAATGTATATATATCTGCCTCGTTAGTCTAGTGTTCCTTAGCACGCCTGCTGAGATAGAGGTCGTGGGTTCGATTCCTAGGTCGAAATTATGATATAAGAGTTTGCCATGAACTCCTCAGAAGCCGTACGGAGTTTGAAATTATGTCTGGTTAATAGGAAATGCAATGTATTCATACTTAAATGGAATCCCTTTTACCAATATAAAGATATTGCTAACAATTTCGAGGTTTCTCGGCAGCTGATTACGAAAATGGCAGTAATGTTTAAATTCAAAATGACGAATAATGTTTAGATCTTTTTTGGTATCGGTTAAAAGTACATTAGTAATTAATTTTGATATCGTAGATGGCAGACGTCATTATTTTTCATAATTGATATGGGTGTAAATTTCGAGGTTCTTCGGGGTTTTGATAACGAAAATTGCATTACTTTTGAAATCCAAGATGGCGAACCGTATTTTTCTTATTTAAATAAGAATCAATCAAAGTAAATTTCAAGAATTCTCAGTGTTGGTTCCTACTTTCAGCGAGGCTCCTGTTTAAAAAAAAAATTTCATTTCCACAACCTGTGATAACAACAAATATTGCTATTGCAAAAATAACCTCATCTCTCAAGTCGGTACAGCACACATAGCCATAATAGATACATAATTACACATCAAAATAAAACGATATCACAGGTGAATAAAATGTTGTCCAGTCAAGTTCAGGTTTGTAGGTAACACCTGCCACATGCCAAGCGCCGCATCGAAAAGCAAATAAATTCACTTGAATACTGCAAGACATGTATGTAACGCCGCCTAGTTTTTGCAAGGCATATTTCAAACAGTTTTTCTTAGATTCACAAGGCAACCTTGACTCGGTCCTCTCGGTTACGCTTCTGTGGGAACGATTGAGAACACATTTCATTTACTTGTCCGTCTGGAGCCCATGTGAGCTGACGCATCCGGCGCACTTCACACAAGGATCGTACTCGTACACCACCCATCGACGGTTGTTTTTAATATAGCTCTAACTTAGTTAACTTTAAATTTCATGATTTATTAAACGATGAATTCAGCTGATGTGTATTTTATAAATACTTGAATAAATCTGGAAAGATGGTCTTTTGTTTACAAATTTTCAAATGTGAAACCACTTTTCTTTGTCTATCCCGATAAATCAATTAACGTGCTTATAGCAGTTTCTTTTTATTTTCTAGGTGAGTTAGAAGAACACAATTCTACGAAAGATCCATCAATTCGTTAAACACTTCCTGTGTCTTTGTAATTATTTTCAGGACCGGATTATACAGTTTTATTCAAAATACAGATAAAATATTTTATGTGCTTATCAAAAGTATGTAGCTATTACGTAGTATTTAGTTATAAAAGTGTTAACACAATAATAGCACAAGTAAGAATATTGTCAAATAAAGTTTGACACTTTTAAGTAGAGTTTTATGATTTTTCCAAATACCTGAATTGATACTAGTCCTCGATACAAATTTCATATTTGACCGAGAGGTCATCGAAAACTATGCAGCGCTCAAAACGCTGTTTAGAGATTCAGAGAGGAATTTGCAATATTTTTTGAAATGCACATTCTGTGCTGATAACTAGCGAGGAATACTGTACTTGGGTCGTAACGGTTCTATACATACTAAATAGATAGGATTATTCATAAAATAGGGGTTGATTAATCTGCATAGATTCTCATGATTAGGAACTTAACTATTTTGGACAATATTTGTCATCCGTTACCTCCGATTTCCTATTTTAGACAAGTGAGTAAGGTGCAGTTGAGGTACAATATCAAAAATCATAAAATTAAGGAAGAAATTTACCGGAGCTGAAATCAGGCAATAAGTTACTTACAACAGCAAGTTTTGAATAATTACATGTCACAACGTTCAAACAGTCCAGATTTAACTTTAGCAATTAAGAATAGTGAGATTAATAGCCGTATCATGGATGTTAAATTAGTTTATTTGTTGTTGAGACGCTCTCCACCCAGAGTCGGCGGCGTGCCTCATTTAATGGAGCAATAAAAAATGTTCGACTGTGCTTACGTAATCCATATTATTTCCGCGTCGAAGCCAATGCGGAGGTCAACGCGCGTATGATCTCGCCCCTCAGCCTCATTGTAACAACACCATAAACCTTCGACCAGATTTCTTTATAAGGTGCTAATAATTAAGCCCGTTAGTTCCTTTAAATTTAAACTGAGGTACGCTTCTTAACGCTACTGTTATTAAATAAATCTGTTCTCAAGGATAAGTTCATTTTATTATGATCTAGCTGATAGGTACCTACACTATGAAACATGTTTCTTGCTTTTGATTATTGTTATTATTCAAGAATATGTATAGGTTCCTTTGGTATATAATTTTACAAACCAGATAATAGTATTCATGGGATGGGGCAATACATTACAGACTTAAGAAAGAATAACAGGAATTCGACACCTAGGTATAACAAATTTAAAATATTGACACGGATATCGGTATATGTATGTTGCAAAAACAGAGATTCTGTTTCTTATAAGTACATATCAAATGGGAATAGTACAGGAGCCACACCTGAACTGACGTGGCTTCATGTCTGAAACAAGTGGTTGACTTGAAATGACTGAAACAATGTGTTAACATATCAACTACGATCGGGCTAAAACCTGAGCCGGATACTCGGTTCATTTCTTTCATAGCTTATGAACTTAATGATATTTGCAAGTTTATACAAAAGCCGCAGTGTGCGAATCATACTTGCACTTGTTGTCTGGTTTTTTTCTTATGGGTACACAACCGGCTTATTTTCTTAAGGGCTTACAAATAGATTTATTGACTTTATCATTTGATATAATTTACCCGAACTGAATTTACCTAAAATTCGTCTGAACTGAATAATTCAACAATAGATAGATATTTATCATAGAAAGTATATATAATATGCATACAGGTATTTAAAATAGAGCCGGAACGAATTGTAAAACGGACCAGAGCGCCGGCCCTGGTGACGCCCATAAAATCCATCGATACAATATAAAGACGAGCCGCGTGAGCTGTAGACGGACAATCCCAACATTGTGCAATACCTCACAAAACGGACAGAGAAACCACTGCGCACGTAGGTACCTATATACACAATACGACTTTCGAATAAAAAAAACAGTGTTTTTTGCCTTACTTATGATGGTAGCTATAAATCAGTTGAGCAATATACGAACGTCAATAAGCACTCTGACAATTGACACAAAGAAAAGTGTAAGAATAAGCTTTTTATTGTTTCTTGTTGCACGATTTACGACCATGGATGGAACATCTGTTTAGCCGTTACCTATATCCTCGGCGAACCGTTCCAAATTTCCGATTTTGACGTATGCACGGCTACACATCAAGCTATACAAAACCAGTAAAGGCGGGCCTTGAATGGTGCGGAAAACCCTAACAATGGGAGGTCAGTCTAAACTGGATTTGTATAGCTTGATGTGTAGCCGTGTTTACTTACCTAAACTATGAAATTATTAATAGAAAGTTGGATGTCATTTTAAGTCTAATGTAATGTAAATTAAAATTAATTAGGTACTTAAATATGAAAAATTATAGTTGGCCAGGATTACACACTTATACCAAAATTATAAGGTAGCTTGAATTCAAAGCCTTTTTTTAACAGAGATTTATGGCACTGGGTGCTTCTAACAATTTTGTTCGGTTTCTGCTTTGTACCACGCTGCAATGACAGATAAGGGGAGTGGAAGCACCGAAACGGTAATGTAAAATATTACAACAGAATATCTTGAGCACATATCCCTAATGCACGTACGCAGGTAACGTACGTAAGTACGAGTCTCCAGCACATCAGGTTATACAAAAGTGTCATATTTTAAACCTTAATGTGTTGATAATTAAGTTCAAGATCAACTGAGAAAATTTGACATATTGTGGTAACTTGATGTACTGGTCACCCCTTGCAGTTTTCTTTCAGGGTTTTCAAGGTTCTAAACCGAACAATACGTTTTTTGAAAGTAAAAGAGCGTCATTAGAAAAAGTCATTAATTTAATTAAATAATATAACACAATATCACGCCTGTATACTCCGAAGGGTTAGGCAGAGGTTTACTAAGTAATTTACACCCAAGGTTCGCCAATATGTTTAGGTCCCATTCCGATGTAATAGGGGGCGAGCATATTGCCATTAACCGTGCACAACACCAAACTTTTTCACCAAGCTTATTAAGAATTTCACAAAAAAAAAACAATAACCCTGCTCGACCTGGAAATCGAACCCAGGACCGTAGCACTCGCGCTTAGGACTACTAAAATAATGAGGCAGTTTATTTATTAATTAAGTAAATAATTTACTTATTTATATTAAATGTGAATATTGCAGAGGTCGTTCGTGAGCGCCAGGTGTGTATTTTTACATAGGTACGTGGCGATTATGGATAGAAGACCAACTTTTCTATCCATAATCGCCGACGAGGAGAAACGATACTCAATCAAGAGCATCACATAAATATGTTTTTTAATGATTCAGGATCGTACCTAGTAGATGGAAATTTAAAGTTTCTGTCTACCTCAAAATTATACCATGGAAATATGTTCTTACATATACATATAAGATATATGCATATTACATATATATAGGATATATTACACATACATGTAATAGGTTATGAGTTCATGATCATAACCGTATGGTTATGATCAGGAACTCATAACCTATTTTCTAACAATCGACTTTACCTACTAGATATCATATGTAGCTATCCAATTTATCGATACCGGAAGTACCCATAAGGAGTTAATAAAATTCCGAATTATGATGATAATAACAACAACATCTACTTGTCATTGTTTTGGTGTACAATAAAGAATATTCTATAGTACAAATTTATCTATTTGTACTATAGAATATTCTTTTTTATTATTCTATCGATCTATCTATCTGTAATAACCCGTTTTAGACATTAATTTCTCAAACAGAATAACAATTCACTTAAATGAGAAACAATAGATTTAACTAGCTTCAAATGAATCAAAAGCTATAGGGACCCGACTGCCTCGTTAGTCTAGTGGTCCCAATTGCGACTGCTACGCTAGAGGTCTTGGGTTCGATCCCCAGGTCGAGCACAGTGTTATTGGTTTTTCTATGAAATTCTCAGTAGCAGCTCGGAGTCTGGATTTGTGCCCGGTGAATGGCAATAGGCTCGCCCCCTATTACATGGGACCTAAACATACCGGCGAACTGTGGGTGTACATTAAGTACACCTCTGCCTAACCCTTCGGGGAATACAGGCGTGATGGTATGTTATGTTATGTTATAGGGACCCCCAGTTGACCTTGAATAATGAAATTTGGCATGGTGCAAAAGTCTCACATCACAGATAAAGGCTAAAATTCGAAACTTACATTCGCAGTTAGGGAAATAACCGTAACAAACCTAATATTTGATGTACGGGAGAAAAGTTTTCAATATTATAAGTTCTTCGCTATAGCAGTTTTCGGTGCTTTACAAACTTAAAAATATGTTAGTGATATTGGTACAAGTAGTAAGTTTGTACGGTGAATCTCGCAGGATAGGTCCTGCGAGATGTTACAGGCCAGACTGACATATTATAGGTAACATAAATAAATAAAATATATCGTGATTTTTGTGGCAACCCTAAGCTATTTTCAATGTCTAGACGATTGTCGGCATTTAGAGTCAGACAAAGGAGTGCGCCCACTATAAGAATTTATTACACTATGCTTAAGGTATACTGATGCGGAATTGAAATTAATTATTATCATTTCAAATATTGTATTTCTGCTGATTTTTATGTAATTTTATGACATTGATTTACTATGTGTTTATTTCCTGAATAAAGGATTATTTGATATAACGATACAGTCGTTTAAAATTATATAAAATTTACATAGATATTTAAATTATAACATAGCATACCATCACGCCTGTATTCCCCGAACGTTTAGGCACAGGTGTACTAATGTAGATACTGGGTGTACCTGCATTTCGCCGGAATGTTTAGGTCAGAAGTCCAAACTCCGAACTGCTATTGAGAATTTCATAGAAACATTGAAAACACTTTGCTTGGCCTGGGAGCAGTCGTGGTAGCAGTCGCGCTGCGGACCACTGAACTAATGAGGCTGTATATTTAAATTATGTTACTTTAAAACCTGATCTGATTCTGTTTCGTTATTAAATTTTCACACAGCGTAAATAAGTTTAATTACAGTTACAGCCTAGTGATATGACCGGGACTACTGGACTGCCAGGTCAAAGATCTCAGAGTTCGAATCCAAGAGTCGCACCTCTGACTTTTTGAAGTTATATGCGTATTAATACTTAATTATCACGCGTTTAAACGGTGTAGGAAAAAATCGTACCTAACTCGTAAGAAAACCTGCATGCCTGAAATATTTTCTCGACGGCATGTAAGTCTGATCCTTGCCCAGCAGTGGGACAATATATTATGGGTCGATGATAATTATGATTATGATGACACCGTGAAACTTCGTGGCGTAATAATTTCGGTTTACCGACGTCTACGGCAGGCAGCGGCAATATTCCAAGCTGGAGAATTGTAAAGTAGTCAAGAATCAGTATGGATAACCAATTTTGAAACTAATGGATTGCGATAATATGTCTTTCTACTGTGAGGGTAATTATAATTATCGAATACCTACATGTTTAATGTTCAAGTTTCGAAATAACCTCATGTTAATGCAAATGTTTAGCAGACTACAATTATATAATTTGCAAAACATGGATTGTAGCCATTTGATACAAATGCTCAGTTTTATTGGTTTAAAGTAACTTTCTTCACTTACATCGAGAACGTCCGTACAGCTGCCGGACTGGTTTGTCCACTTGTCCCGGATTGATTTAACGTTAACACACGATCCGCGGTGCTCGCGCCGCTGTATTCCACCAATACTTCATTACCACTCAACCATCTTGAACACTAGTCGTTAAATAATCTTATTTGAGAAGGATAATAATGCCCACTTGTGGGCTGCAATGGTTTTGGTCGGAAACATCGGAATGTAGTAGGTTTTATTCGTTTTATTGATTGATTTAGTTTCGTGTATTGTTATATCAGGCATTAATCGTTATCCTTACTGGGCAGTGTGGAAGAGCTTCCACGAGTAACGATGATAAATTACTGATCGTTCGGCGCACCCTGGGTTAGCCCTTTAAACACCGAATCAACATTGAATACAAAGCATGGCTGAGATTCAAAGACATTCTATGCTCCAAAACAAAAATTGTAAAATTGACAAATTATGGTAGCGTAAGTTCACTAGGGGAGGCCTACGTCCAGCAGTGGACGAATACGGGCTGATGATGATGATGATGATGATGAAGTTTACGCTTCGCTGCTGAATATGAAACGTGAGTCGTGTTGGCCCTAGCCCTAAGCACATAATGAAGCAAAGCTGCTTTGTTGAAAGTACCAGTCATCACCTCAATGTCCTAAGATGTTGGCGAACTTTTTATAAGTACAAGGGATACCCGCGTTCAATCGACGGGAGGATCCAAATCATACCTACATATACAATGAAGGGATAGCAATTAATTTAGAGATTAGAATAGAGTATTTTACATGACCTATGCAAATTCCTTGCTGATCTGGTATGGTTTGACTTAACAATAGCTGGTGTATACAATGACGTATTATAATATCATTGGGTGTATATGTGTACCGTCACCTAGTACAAGTCAACTCAAATCTGCTATGGTTCTTTCTTCACTAGGCCTATTCAGATAAAACTCATACATGTATCTGATAATACTTATATTGTCTGGAATTCAAATAAGACTGTGATTCTCTGAGTTTCTTATGGTGTTTCTTCTCAGAGGTTGTCAGTCAGGAAATGCCAGGCCAGAAAATACAACAATAAACTTGCAAGTGTTTTAAAAGTGTTTTAAAAATATAATTTAACACAGAAACTCCCCTCCCATTATTTTACCTACAATAAACATAATTTCAGACTACTTTCTATTTTAAATACATTAGTATTACTGTTTCGTTTGCATCTTTGATAAACATGACTGCAAACTAGCAGTCAGTCTCTCAACCATATGGACAAAGGCTCTGATGAAGATGATACACGAGATGTGAATGATGCTAAGAACTGTGTGTTGGGGCAATGTAGGATATTATACGTTTTTTATTTTTTTATGCTTTTTAACTGTCTTCAATAGAATGGAGGTTATCAGTTCAACCCATAATCTATAATCAATATCAATGTTGTTGGAATTGCAAAACTGAAATTTTGTAATTGTATTTTTAAAAGATTTGAGATATGCAATTGCAATGAATAATTGTCCTAGTCTTGTAAAGGGTAAATGTTAGTCATTATAAAATCAAGACACACAACAGCTGTCTACCTGTGACTATGGACTTCATCAAGAAACCGAAGCTTCGGACTTAAATAATTTAATTATAAAAAGACTTTTATTCTCTGCATATAAAATACTCTTTAGTGTAGTCCTGGGTAGAACAGGGTTATGGGGTTTTTCTATGAAAATAAGTTTTAGGTCTTTATTTGGATTTTTTTAATGGCACTCCCCTTTCTAGGTAGGATATACCAAAATATACCAGTCAAATGAGGGTTACATCAGTATACCTTTGTCTTACCCTGACACCAACCATAACAGTGTTGGAAAAATGCTAGTAGCTTTCACCAGATTTGTTTTCATGTGTAAAGAGTGCTATCCTATGTCCTAAATTTGTCAAAGATTGCTCCCCTTGAGCCAATGTAAAAATGTGTAAACTATATATATAAATAGTAAACCAATTATCAATTAAAAGCATGCACTACAGCAATTTAGGACTTTCGGTTGAACTGTCATAATATGTTGGTATACTTTTGAATAAAACTAGAATCCAGTATGATAATTACTTACCTAACATAGAGTACTGAGATGCCACTAACAATCCTCTTCCAACCCAGGGGCACTGTTATAGTCTGTGAAGATTCATTCTGCACCACTGTCCTAGAGCTTGGCTCTGGATTTTCAGGTTGGTGGGACAAGACAGGTGCTGGTAGAACAGCTAGAACTACACCATCTGCAGTTCTCACCAGCTGTGGTGCATTCCCAGCTTCACCTTCACTAACTCCTCTGCTCACTCCTACTTGTTGATTTAATATACTTATACTTTGATTCACTATAGACTGATGAGATACACTCTGTTCTAAGAATTGATAGTTCACAATACTTTTGCACACAGATATCTCTCTTTCACTACAATTTGATCCCTCACCACCACCCTGAACTGTTATATTGTCACTATATTGATTCTGCCCATGTCTAATTGCAGCTGGATGCATAGATGTCATAGTATTATCTGAGCCAATGGAGCCAGAGCATTTTGCCTGATATGTTGCCAAATCTACTTTTTCTAATGGTATTCTTGAAGGGAAAGCTTCAATATTGTTATAATCTAGACCTACTTGCTCAGAACAATCTTGTTTCACTCTTGATTTTCCAGATCGGTCACTTCTACTTTCTTCATTTTTTGAAAATGATTCCTTATTGTATTGCTGTGGAAGTGGATAAAATTCTTTTCGTTGTGAAGCATTATCCGGGGTTCCATAAACATGCACTTTTCCATCATGATCATTGGACTGTTTATAGAAAATAGTACCAGGCAAGTTTCTCTGATCATTTCTATCAATGTGTGTTCTATAAACTGTGTTTCTAGGCAAATTCACTTGGTGATGTATGTTTTCAGGGATGTAGAGTGTGTCCACCGGCGGCGGAGCACCTGAGGGCGCAGTCGGCGCAGTGGGGGCGGCTACGGGCGGCGGGTCCGAGCCCGCGGCGCCGGGCTCTAGCTGGCGCGGGTCCGCCACGTACACCACCACGCGCGGAGTGCCCGGCACGCCCGCTCGCGACGCGCCCACACTCGCGGGCTTGCCTGACATTGCGCACAAACATCACACGCCGCGTAACTTGGCTGCTCACTAGCTGAGCGCGCCGTGACGCGATCTACAGACGTGACTCCACCGGGCATCGCTTGCAACCAGCCTACAATCATCGCTCGGTGGCCGCCTTAGCACCTGGAGCTCCTGGACCATCATAGACTGTTAGTTTATTATGTGCCAGAGTCATCAATCTTATTATCTTGTTTTATGATAGACTAACAACCGACTAATTATTTTATGGCGGAGCCCCTTTGGGCCCCATTGTAAAGTTACGGCACGTCGCAATAAAACAGGTAATTTTTAACCTGACTACTGTTTTTATATTCTCATTGGTTTATTACACATATTGACACACTTCGGGGATGCAAAAAGGTCACAGAATATGTGCTCACTTCATCGTCAGTTCTCCGTTTACACGTCTTTCGCAATTCTTCACTAATCACTTATTCACTAAATCCTCAAGGTATTCCAACAGTAAGTCTGTTTGCACAATAGAGAGAGATTGGAGTAGCTAAAACAATAATCTCACATTCACAATCTGATGCTTACAAAGTGAAACACTGCAAATAACGAATGAAAGAAAAGACTTGCACACAAACGATCAAAGACGATACGTGATGATAGGTATACATACATGAAATCACAACTCATTCGCTTCTTTCTTTCTTTTCTCATATTACGTTGCCATTAGAGAAAAAGGGACGCAATATGCACTAATAGTGACATCTATTACAAAAATTTAAAAGTACTTAAATCTACTGTTTTACCGACATAACAAAGAAGATATTCTCGTCGGTATGACATACATGTGTCAAGTGGATTTATTTGATATACAGTTTGTTCGAAATAAGTAAGCCGATCGGAAGTTGTCTGCAAGTGGTTTAGAAGTGGTAAATTTTAATAGAAAGAGTCGGTGTAAAGATAATTAGAGTCGTATATGTTTCACATTTCTAATTATGTTGTTTACTAATTTCGATATTTATGTATTAAAACACGATTAAACGATTTTATCACCACGGTAATTCGGAACGGCTAACTTCCGATCGGCTTACTTATTTCGAACAAACTGTACGTTTATGGTTATTTATTATTAATTACAAAGAGAATTTACTTAGCAGAGAACTAAACTATACACAATATACGAAAACAAATTGTCACGCCCTTGTACATAATGTCACTCACTTAGAAAAGTAACCAGAATTATCTATGAAATACGTATGTTTATGAAACTAAATGGATTAGGATTATCCACGAAATATGCGTGTGTACACACGGCTCCACATCGAGCTACACACATCCAATTTACGCTGAACAGCTTATAACAAGATCAGCTGTCGAACTGTAGTCGTGTGTACCAATTTTTTCTGGGCCCCAATCATGACACATAATAATTATCTAGGAAAATATCGATATCGATGTGTTTCTTACGAGAGATAGATAGAGAGAGAGAGTAATAAGTAATACAAAATTTTTGGTTATTATCAACAGTTCAAAAATTAACCAACTCACAAACATAAAAATAAACAGAAAAAATAGAATCCCGCGCTCAAGGATGACGCTTTAGCCTTATTGTAAAAGATTTTGAATTTTTGGTGACTGAATCCTCTATTTTACGATACCATACAGGAATAGCGATGGGTACAATAGCTCGCGAATGACAGATAAAAATGAGCTAGCTCTTTGCTTCCAATGTAGATCTCACTCGCTCACTCGCTGAGAGACTAGCTCTCCGGCTCAATTAGCTCAATGAATCTTCATTGTAAATCGATCTTTATTTTTATCGGAACAAAGTAGAAAATGCTTTATCATATTTACATATCTAGCTTAAATTCGACCATCACTTGCTATGATGTTATTTTCAACGTAAATTTCGAGTTAAATTCATTAATATCGTTGTCGAATTCAACTAGTTCATTGATTCATAAACAATTAACGTTAATAAGTTGACAGGATATCAACCGTTGATTAAACTAGTTTGTTGATTCAACCAACGCCCATTTTTGCTGTCGCCCATCGCTAATGGTGTGTAACTCAGATCTGAGCCGGCTCAAAATTTCAGATCACCTCAATTGATCTGCTGACCTGCAGCTCTTTGACAAAATCAGCAGATCGCAGCTCAAAAATGATCTGACAAATCTGTCTGATCTGAGCGAGCGGGCACGTTCAACAGATCTTTTTGATCTGTTTAATCTGTTGAACAACATGTAGATCAACAGATCAAACACATCTTTTGATCTGTTGACTGATCTATTGATCTGTTTGACTTGTTTCTCTCAGCGACTCGCTACAATCAGACAGTGCTTCCAGACGCACTGTAATTACATAGATTTACATTAATTTTGAGTTTTTTACTGTTCATTGTAATGAAAAATTACAGTTTACTCGTACGTATAATACTCAAAATTCACGACTGTGAGTAAGTTAATATTGATGTCGCATTTTCTACTTCTATGTACCTGGAATGTGTTATAGCCGAATAATTTGCGAAAACCAAGAACAAAATTTAATTTTACGCCCAAGGCTGACGCTTTAACCTTGAAATAGTGTATTTTTATGTGTAAAAAACTGGATTATTCGTTCGCGATCTGGGGGCACTGATTAGTCAGGTCAAATTGATCTGATCTGTGAGCCGGATCGCAGATCCAGATCACACAAGTGAGCCGCGATCTGATCTGCAGCTCACGAATTTTTGGTGAATTACCCATGTCTACCCATCGCTAGTGACAATGACACCTACATGCATGTGTGCAGTAAACAGTATTACTTTACTGACATAATAATTAAAACACACCTTTAAAATATTAACATATTGTGTACATGTGTAGCAGCACGAAGGAACAGAGCGAGGAGTCGAAAACTCGAAAAAAAAGACAGTAGATAGGTAGTACAGTAGACAAAAGGACTGTGACTTGGAAAGTTCAAGCTAACCTAAAATTTATTGAGAATTTGAGATTTATTTGAAATCAGTTAAAAATGAAACGCAAATCTGCAATAATTGATGAAGAAGCGAGGTATGTGTGCTTTCGCGAATAGCATGCTGTGTCGGAGCATATAACTATCCTGTTTTTATATATAATAATAAAAATGTGTTTGCAAGGTTTTTATTCAATTACTTATACAAAAACCTGAGATACTTTAGTCAGAGAGTTGTCTTAGGGGCAAAGTTTTTATTTAGGTCGGACCCGAGAAATACATGTAGAAGATTTTTTATTACTTACACTTTTTATCTTTACTTTTTTTTAAAAAAAAGCTTACTAGCATTGTGGGTCTCACATTACTAGTAATCTTGTTAACCCCTCGTACTAAGCTAAATGCTTGTGTTACGCGTGGGTTCACGTCAGTAGTGCAATGGTGGGTTCGAACCGGCAACCACATGATCGCAAGTCCGGCGCCCTACCGCCACTTCAACTGTTCTACTGTTCTTACTATAGTCCTCTGGCCGCTAATTCAGTACAGATTGTTCAGATTCAGTTCCAATGCTTTAGTCAGCAAAGCTCCACATGATTTCTTCCACTTTAGTTTGGTCAGTTGCCTTAGTCAACTTACCCATAGCTATTAACAGTACCTACCAAAATATATTTACTATCATTTTGTTATTTATTTTGCAGGGTCTCGGAATTGTTGTTCAATAAATCAAAGAAATTTGTGGAAAAAATAAATAAAATGCCCATTGAAGAAGTTGGTACTGATTTGAAACCAGCATGGGTTGATGAAGATGATGAAAACTTTGCAGCAAATATTATACCAAATATAAAAAGTACAAACCTTTACACAGAAAAGTTAAAACTAAAATATGAGACTTTAATGGGTACTCCAAGTTGGGCTAACCTACAGAAGAAAACATTAAAAAATGATGAGGATAGCCATGAAATATCAAGAACTGTAGGTCATCTACATAAGAAGCAATCTCATCATCTTCCAAAAGATTTCATAGAGATTAAAAGGTTCCCACATATAAATTCTGAAACAAAAAATAAAGGCTCAATTATATCATGTGTTGAGTTTCATCCAAAAATCAGTGTAGCCCTAGTGGCTGGTCAGTCTGGTGTTGTATCATTGTTCTCCATTGGTGGTGATGTAAACAGCAAAATACACAGCTTTCAATTGAAAAAATGGCGCATTAGTGCTGCACAATTCACACCTGATGGGTCAGAGGCATTGATTGCATCAAAAATGAACCACACATACTGTGTATACAATCTTATAAAGGCTGAACCTAAATTGATTCAATTACCACACATTGTTAAGAAACCTGTAATTTTTAAACTGTCAAGTGATGGTAAATATATTGCTACAAGTGATGGATTTGAGGAAGTGTACTTGATATGCTCTGCATCTAAAGAATTGCTAAAATCTTTAAAACATAACACTAATGTAGCTTCTGTAGCATTTAGTCATGATTGTACACAAATATACTGTTATGGTAATGATGGGGAAATTACAATATGGGATCTATCAACATATAAACCATTAAAGAAGTTCTATGATCATGGTTGTGTAACTGCATCATGTGTAACCACAAGTCAGTGTGGTAAATTACTAGCAACAGGTAGTGGAGAGGGTATTGTTAACATATACCAAACAGAAAACTTGACTACCTCTGAACCAATCCCATTTAAAGTAATATCAAACTTAACAACAAAAATAACAAATCTTAAATTCAATGCAACAACTGAAATACTTTCAGCATCATCAGCATATTACCCAAATGCTGTCAAACTTGTACATATACCATCATATCATGTATTTGCTAATTTCCCCAGCCCAAATATAAACATAAATCAAGTTAATGCAGTAAATTTTTCACCTAACAGTGGCTACATGGCTTTGGGAAATAATAAAGGATATGCATACTTGTATAGGCTTAAATATTATAAAAATTATTAATAAAATCATTTGTAGCATTTATTTTCCTGTTATAATTTCCTACTTATTCACTTGAAGTCTCACATTATAGGCATAATATGGTATGTTACATATACAGGCTCATATTAATACCTACTTTTTGTGTTGATATCGAAAAGGGGAGTAAGACAAACCTGGTAGAATTGAGTTGAGCATTATCACAATAAAATACCATGATGACCCATCAATGCATACAGTTTCCTCATGAGGACATAACAATAGATTTTGCATTGTGTCTACAATATGCCGCTTGACGGGTTAAAGTAATTGCTACTAATTCGTAGGTACCTATTAATATTTTATAGGTATTATTATTCCATAAGAATGTTTCTATAATTTTATGTAAATCGCATCGATAATGTAAGATAAGATAAGGTAATCGGAAGCAATAGAGTTGTTGATAATTATAAAAAGCTAAGAGCCTATTGAGATTACATAACATAACATACCATCACGCCTGTATTCCCCGAAGGGTTAGGCAGAGGTGTACTTAATGTACACCCACAGTTCGCCGGTATGTTTGGGTCCCATGTAATAGGGGGCGAGCCTATTGCCATTCACCGGGCACAAATCCAGACTCCGAGTTGCTACTGAGAATTTCATAGAAAAACTCAATAACACTTTGCTCAACCTGGGGTTCGAACCCAAGACCTCTAGCGTAGCAGTCGCGATTAGGACCACAAGACCAACGAGGCAGTCTTGAGTAGTAGTAGGCAGTAGGTATTGAGATTAACCGGGCGTAAATCCAGACTCCGAGCTGCTACTGAGAATTTCATTGAAAAACCCCATACCACTGCTCGACCTTGGCATCGGGAATCGAATCCAAGGCCTCTAGAGCGTTGCCTTCGCGGTTGGGCGCGAAATTCAAATTGTTCCAAAAAACAAGAAAAAAATGAATTTCGCGCCCCGACTCTCCACTAAACTAATATTTTTTGGGATTTTACGCGTTAGAAACTCTTCTCAGGGTAAAACGATATGTCGTTCTAATGAGGTTAATATTTAGAATAAATGGATGTTCACACCGAAAATAGATTAGCTTTCCGCCTGCAGCTTCGCCCGCGTGGACAGCACGATTTTGACTGTTTAGTTTTTTCCAATTCTGGCGGGAAATTACAAATTATCTTTACATATCTTTCCGTCCGCTTCCTTGCTCGGCTAGACCACAAAATTTACCCAACTTTATTATTTACCGAAATATAAACGCAGCTTGTATCCTTTCCCAAGGTCTAGTCTATTTTTGTACCAAATTTCGTCAAAATCCAAACGGACTTTCATCCCCACACAGTTAGAAATTTCAAAAACCCCATAGGTATCAAATATTTATTTATTTCTTATCAAGTGCCTAAACACAAAGTTCAGCGTTTATCTTCAACAATGAAAAACTCTTATACAATTTTTCATCCCTTATTAGAACCCCTTTTTACAACAAAATGTAGCCTAACCTTACCCAAGGTCTAATCTATTTTTGAAAGTCACGCTTTGAAGCCCAACCTCGGAACAGATATGATGAAATTTGGTTAGGTATGTACCAAATTTCATCAAAATCGGTTCCGGGGTTAAACTTGAAAGCGTTACTTTGTTTGGACTTCTGAACGAACTTTCATCCCCACACAGGTCGAAATTTCAAAAACGCTAGAACAAATATTTATTTATTTCTTATCAAGTGCCTTAATAAGTTTTATGGTTTTATCATTACACTATGGTTTTATCTTGAAAAATGACGAACTCCCATACAACCTTTCATCCCCTATTTCAACACCTTCAAAACCATTTTTTGCAATAAAACGTATGCCTATGTCCTTTCTCAAGCTTTAGTCTATCCCAGTACCAAATTTCATCAAAATCGGTTGAGTGGAATTGAAAGCGTAACAGACAGACAGACAGAGTTACTTTCACATTTATAATATTAGTAGGGTCGCTGATTAGAATGAGATTTTTTATTTTACGGTAGTAATAATTAAGTGGGTGATGAGTCAATACGCGTACTAAAATGGCTTCTTCAAAACGAATAATAACATTTAAAAGCTGGCGAGTAGAATGTAACGATTGCGAAAGAATTCGGTGTTAATCATTCGACAATATCCACAATAAATTAAGAAAAATAAAAATAGCATAGAACCATAGTGTAATGAAATCCTATGATAGAACCTCAGATTAAGCTAATCTGAGGATAGAACCTTTTCTATACGAACTTTTAAAACCTAAACGCGTGAGTGTCTGTTGCGTCGTCTCAAGAACAAATTGACTGGGTACACGTACATAATCTAGGAACACCCGTAAATGGGCCTTTTTCACTTTTAAAGTTTTTTTACTCTGATGCTTACATGAATATTAATAAATACCTATATTAGTATGTGATAATTTTAATAGAAACAAAATAAAATTGCCACTTCGTTTAGTACGTCGCATCGCGTCGTCCGGGTAGTACGACGTAACGTAATATCAACGGTCCCTTGGGCGTCGTTCGTTCTGTTCTGTACCTATTTATTGCTTTCGGTAGTTTTGACAGTGTGCGTTCGCGCAGCGGAATGTTGTTGAATTTAAAGATTTTAATTATGCAGATATTTAGTGTATGACGTCGTATAATTGTGTATGGTAAAAAAAAATTTGTGCACGCAGCCATTGTGGAGAAATTCATCAAAAACTGATTCCGCTGGGCGAACGTTGTCCTGGCGGAACTTTTTTTAATCCATAAACTTTAGAAGAAAAAAGATGTGTCCAATAATTAGTGTGTATTTGTGTGTAATTGTGTATGTATGAATAACATTAGTGCATGCATAAACTTCGGAGAAATTCAAGTTTCCGCTACGCGAACGTTTGGCCATTAGCTAGTTTTCATATAAAGCGCTTACATAGAGAGCTGTAGAATTTTACATACATTGTTTTGAATTTGTTTATATTTGTTTAAAAAACAGATTTAGAAAAAAACGTAGGGCTTAAAAGATAAAAATATAAACGTAAAATACGCTTATTAGGTCTTAGTTCTTAAAGTATGCACTTTGGGGTCTAGATTTTCACGTTTATACAAACCTTGTAAGTGTCTGCAACATGTTGCCAAGTATCAATGATGTTCCGTTAGTAATTAAAGAGTTATAGGACAATTTACCACGAATAGATCACTGTTTACAAAGCAGTCAAATATCACGACGTTCTAAAGGCATTGCATGGTAAAATGTATCCCAATAATTAGTGCATTCATTCAACTATTCACATGCAAAATTTAATGTCATTAAATTCAGTAATTAAAGAAAAACAATTATAATACTGACGAAGCATCGAAAACCTACATAACCCGACCAAGTTCGGATAGCTACAAAAAAGCGGCCGTGCAATATATTTAGGTAACATCCCAAAATTTACAGTATAATACCGGTATTGAATTGGTATAGGTGATAACACAATTGTTGTTTCGATATAATTTATAGGTCATTTATTATTGTACACCTACTTTTTTTAAATGTATTTGACTATGACAGAAAGTAGGTACTATTTACGTAGGTACTTTATTGAAGTATGCGCTTGAGACTTGAGATATAATCTAGATATATTATCCCCCGCACCCCAGCAAAATATGTAGAATTATTTTGTTCGAAGCGGTACGCTTAAGGCTAGTCCTTTGGTTAAATAGTCGTAAGTATTGTAGTTATGAATTGATCAAAAATATTCTAGTGTGAAAAAATAGACAACGCGCTGCGCGCAACGAGCGATAGGCGGCTTCTCGCTTGAAACTCGCTTTTTTTTTTATTAAAAAAAAAAAAAAAACGGTACTTCCATCCTTGAAGAAAAGAGAGGGCAATATGTTTTCATTAGCCGCGGCCCGCAACGCTTGTGTACGCAACTGTACCGTATTAATAAATACTATATTGGAAGGTTAAGAACGTTTCTTAGATATATGGCACGGCCGCTTTTTTGTAGCCATCTGAACTTGGTCGGGTTATGTAGGTTTTCGATGCTTCGTCAGTATTATAATTGTTTTTCTTTAATTACTGAATTTAATGACATTAAATTTTGCATGTGAATAGTTGAATGAATACACTAATTATTGGGATACATTTTACCATGCAATTCCTTTAGAACGTCGTGATATTTGACTGTTTTGTAAACAGTGATCTATTCATGGTAAATTGTCCTATAACTCTTTAATTACTAACGGAACATCATTGATACTTGGCAATATGTTGCAGACACCTACAAGGTTAGTATAAACATGAAAATCTAGAACCCAAAGTGCATACTTTAAGAACTAAGACCTAATAAGCGTATTTTACGTTTATATTTTTATCATTTAAGCCCTACGTTTTTTTCTAAATCTGTTTTTTAAACAAATATAAACAAATTCAAAACAATGTATGTAAAATTCTACAGCTCTCTATGTAAGCGCTTTATATGAAAACTAGCTAATGGCCAAACGTTCGCGTAGCGGAAACTTGAATTTCTCCGAAGTTTATGCATGCACTAATGTTATTCATACATACACAATTACACACAAATACACACTAATTATTGGCCACATCTTTTTTCTTCTAAAGTTTATGGATTAAAAAAAGTTCCGCCAGGACAACGTTCGCCCAGCGGAATCAGTTTTTGATGAATTTCTCCACAATGGCTGCGTGCACAAATTTTTTTTTACCATACACAATTATACGACGTCATACACTAAATATCTGCATACTTAAAATCTTTAAATTCAACAACATTCCGCTGCGCGAACGCACACGTTTTGACAAATTAAGACCATTCTTCTGTCAGTTTTACTGTATGGCTGCATGAAGTCGTTTTTATGAATTAATCTAATATTATAAAGAGGAAAGATTTTATTTGCATTGTATACGCTCTGAAACTACTGTAACTGGACGGATTTGAAAAATTCTTTCACCAATAGAAAGCTACATTATTCCTGCCTGGGGCCGTATTACCACGTATTAATGCCATCATTTTTACGCTGTGAAAGAGGGACGCCACTATTTAACCTGTAGAGCAGCATCCTTCTCTCAACCGAAAAATGATGGCATTAATACGTGGTAATACGGCCCCAGTGTGACGTAAAATGACAAGAAACGTACAGTCCACGCGGGCGAGGACGCGAGCGGAAAGCTAGTCTAGAATAAAGAAACAACAATATTTGCGTTGTGTAAGCTCAGATCGAATTTGATCTGAGTGTGTAAGGTACGGACGCCTTTTGTGGTTGCCCGCGGTTTCATTCACGTCAACTCGACTTCTGGGCGGCAAACCAACATCTAGGGATGACCACTAGACCAACGAGGCAGTCTCAACAAAGAAATGATATCGAATAATGTAGGAACCGATTTCTTTGACCCCATCCCTATTTGTCAATCTGTCAAAAAGTGCCTAATATAATAGATGGACCACGGACGAGAAAAAAAAGAAGGACTCCGCGCCACGCATATCAAAAGTGAAGCACTATAAGTATGCCGGACCGTTTGTACATACATGCCTCACGCACACATTTACATCATAGGGTGCCGATCGGCCGCCATTACGCGGCACTACGGCGTCATTGTAGGTACTGTTTACGTCAAGTAATAAAATAAAATAACGCCTTCTTGTGTTGTGAAATGGTGTGAAAATAATTCTACTACCCAGAAAAATAGTCAAGGAATAACATATCACAAGTAAGACATTTATTTATTGTTGATTCATTGATTTAATTTACATTTTAAAATCATTACTATTGGAACACAAAACCTCAAAAGTCGTATGAGTGTTGTCGCAAAATAAATGGGTAATTTTCCCGAGAGATTGGGTAATCCATTTTAATGCGTTCTTTGTATTATTATTTTTTGCAAGAATTGAATATGATTATGTTTATAGATTTCCTATAGCGAATAAACCATGGAATAATGATTGGATTTAAACAATAAGAAACTGCAGAGATGATGAACATTGGAAAATAAATAGATACTTTAAGTTTTAATTAAGTACCAACTTATATGTTAGTAATTTCAATTAAATAATGTAAGTGTACTTCCTATCGCTTTATTGAAATAAATAAATAAACTGTCAATATATTACAAAAAATGGGGAAATTTTCATTCCCCTGGTATCCCTCGCATCACGCACACATAGATCGGTACGGTGCTTCACTTTCGATACGCGTGGCGCGGAGTCCTTCTTTTTTTTCTCGTCCGTGAGATGGACTTTAATATTATTAAGCACAGTTTGTGTTCGAAATAAGTAAGCCAATCGGAAGTTGTCTGCAAGTGGTTTAGAAGTGGTAAATTTTAATAGAAAGAGTCGGTGTAAAGGTAGAGTCTTGTATGTTTCACATTTCAAATTATTTTGTTTACTAATATAGATGTTTATGTATTAAAACACTTAAATGATTTTATCACCGCGGTCGTTCGGAACGGCTAACTTCCGATCGGCTTACTTATTTCGAACAAACTACAAACACACATGGACTGACTCAAAATACTGCTTTTCGGCTTCTGTTTCTCTACTAATAAAGACATTAGTTTTATTTACCTCAGTATCTATACTGTACAGACTGATGTTTTTTACTTTTCAAGATGTCCAACTCAGTGTCAGCTAAATAAATAAGAAAGAAATAACAAGTCATACTAATTGAAAGGGATTTATTTGGTGGCACTGAATATGCTAAAAACCAATCCATTTGGATAAATAAATATAATGATGGATATTTGGATACCATGTCATATGATAACCTCCAGAATACATAAATTGTCTAAAAGAATTAGCAAAACAAAATCACAGCGATGATTACGTCGACACACCAATACAAATAATCACCTAAAACAATGGACCTATAATTTGACTATAATAATAATAATGAATTATAATTTATCTTATAGCTTAATATTAAAAGGCAGCACTCAACATAATACAATAACAACAGTATAATGATGATGCAGTTATAATTTTGACTGGGTTATTTGATTAAATTTAAACTTGAACACAAACTAATGTAAGTCAATTTTATAATTATTATCTAAGTAAGCTAATATTGCTTTACGACTGACGAAATATAAACAGCGTCATATCGCGACTATTCATCGATTCCTCTACATCAATCACAATAGACATGGATAACTCAACAGAAATATTGGTTTATATTTAGTAGGTATATGTGCATAATATAGTAGAGAAAAGCTAAGTAACGACGTGGCCGGAAAGCTAGTGTAATATAAATAAAAATGTGAATGCAAATAAAATATATCATGTTATTATTTTTATTGACTCATATAATAATATGTTTGTCTTCGTCAATTTTACAATACATAATTACTATTAATACTTCTATCAATTGTAATTTACTAAGAAGATATTTTTTAGGTTTAGGTCCATCGCTGGCGCTTATTTGGCGAGTATGTGGTGTCGTCTAGCTAGTAGCGCATTGCACTCTATTCATACCAGGATGCTCGTCATCTTCCTCGTAAGCGTTACCATGGTGCGCTCGTCGCCTACGCGACTCTTGTTCTGGATCAAGGTCAATAAGCTGGCACTCTTCAGCCAGTTCGGGAATTTCAATCTGTAATATAATATGAACAGGTGCTTATTAACCTCTCACGCTATTGACATCGGCTCTATATTCGCCATTAAGTATGGTGCAAGGAGAGTTAATGAAAAACAGAGTGTCAGTAGGTACACTATGGACTCGCACAGTAATAAAATACATTTCTTTCTGCGTTAAAAGAAGACAAGAATGAAATGTCTTAAATTCTCACTCGACGATGCACAACCAGCAGGACTCGAACCAAACCGATAAACGTATCGAGCGAGTAGTTGGCTAATGACGCCTTTCAACACAACTAGGGTTGCCATCCGTCCGGGTTTCCCCGGATTTGTCATAGTTTAGAGAGCGTCCGGGGACCATCCTGGCGGGGTTTTATTTGTGGTTCGGGTATAAAAGTTGTCAAGTCATCGGTCGCTGCCGGGCGATATAAAAATGAAAAATATTTTATTTTTATTTTACTGAGTAATTTAAAAAAAACTGTAGACATGTCCGGGTTCTAAGCTTCAAAATCCGGGTTTCCGGGTACTTGTCCTGGTAACCTAATTTTAGAGATGGCTACCCTATACACGACTAACTTTTGTCGGCAGATCAAACCAAATAAAATTATGAGAAAAGCAACTTAAATCACCAAGTCAACCGATTCTAATCAAATGATTTAAAACGATCCATTGCTAGTTGTTTTGTGTGTATGCATATTTCCTTTAATTTTCATCTATATTCAAATGGAATGACGCAAACATACACGCAGATATGTTAATATTGGCATGACAGATTTGATAAAGAAACATTACTTACTCTAGGTCGTGGGGGCAGGCAGTTCTCAAGAGCAGGAATGACTTCAGGTGGAATGCGAGTAGGAAAGTTTACTAAGAATTGTATAATAAGCTGCCCCTTTTCAAATGGATTTTTGTACATCGGCATACCTGTATATAAACTTATTATGAATAAAGAGTGTTTAATTATGTGAAGTGAAGTGAAAATTATTATTATATCACAAAAAAAATTAAACAAGATAAAAAATATTTCAACTGGCATTAAAAAAACTTCCAAGACATACACATACATACCTTCATTCAAAACACACTTGACATCACCATGCTTAGTAACTTCACCAGGCAGGACAGTTATCACAATGTCCCTGGCATCCAGGGTTCGGATCACCTTCTGGAACCCACACAGGGCTTCCACAAGCTCAATATTTAAACGAATTATAAGATCATTGCCGGAACGTTTGAATATCTGAAAATAAATCAGCATTGAGTAAACAGAAAAGTATTGCAGAAGTTTAGATGTATAGTATCAAATTTAAATTTGCTTACATCATGTTCTTTCTCATCTAAAACTATAACAAGATCACCAGGCTCAAGCTCTGGTTCTTGATCACCCTCTCCACCAAAGACAATCTTCTGACCATCAGTCATACCTTTGTCTACATGGACTTCAAGGATTTTGCGGTCACGCACAGTCTTGCGCCCCTGTAAAACAAATTAGACACAGATTTATTCATGATCTTATAAGCTGCAATAGTTAGGTAACACTGACATCATCATTTTGATGGGAATTTTAGAATTTTGAATCACTCAGCTCAGAGCTCAGATGAGAACTCAAATGATATACAATCGTTGATATTTATAACTTGTTTTGTAAAAAGTTACAGTAAATGTCAATTTCCAATATTTTGTCATTCATTGCACCTGGCAAACTTTGCAGCGGTCCTTTGGATCAATGATCTCTCTCTGTCCACGGCACTCACTGCACACAGTTTGTATCTGGTGAATCATGCCTGGTGCTAACTGCTGAATCTGCACTTGCATGCCTGTACCTCTGCAGGTGGGACAAGTTTGTACTGCACCCTGAAACACAATTGAAACAAATACTTCATCAATGCAAAGGTTAGCATTTTATTTTCTGATCAAGTCTTCCAACTTGAACATTAAACAGTTAAAAATTTTAATCTTATGCAAGCTCTTATAACTCACCTTTTTACCTCCACGTCCCTCACATTTATCACAGATAACATTCTTCTGCAAAGCCAGCTTTCTGACAGCTCCACGATATAGCTCTTCCAGTGTCACAGAGAGCTGATGAATAACATCTTTGCCCTTTCGTTCACGACCACGTCGACGACCCCCACTGAATCCTCCACCAAAGAACATATCAAACAAGTCCATGGGTGAAGAGAAGCCACTGGCTCCAACACCTCCCTCCTTCAATGCTTGCTCACCACCTATATGACCATCATTATATTAACTAACTTATTTATCATACTTACACTCCATTTTGTACTGTATTAGTAAATAGCCTACATTATAAAAAAAACACATTCAAGTTCTTACACCGAGATCTCCATAACATATAACTAGGATGAACGTTTTTCTAAGAGATCTATGGCTAAAAAACCAATCTATATAACTTACTTATTAACTTATAAAATAATAAATTACTATGTGATATATTGTTAGTCTCCTGCTATATGTCTCTAGTAGGGAGAGACAAGGGAGCTTTGCAACCCACTTTGAGAAGGACTGATACAGATAAAACGGTGTTCTGGAACTAAACTAAAAAAAAATTTTGGTTCTTTCAAGGTTTCTGATCAATTCAAACTTAGTAATAACATTTTTTATTCTTACTAGTAATGTGTGCCCCACAATACTATTAAGTTAAAAAAAAAAAAAAATGTATCGGTCTTTCTCAATTCTTGTTAACTCCTAGTGCTAAGCTAAACTGCTTGTGTTATGAGTTGGTTCGAGTCGGAAGTGCAATGACGGCAAGTCTGACGCCCTAGCCATTAGGCTACCTCCGCTTTAAATCTAATTTCTTTTTATAGTATCATTATGTATGATCACATTGCAAATTCGTTGTACAGTTGACAGCACATTAAGTTACCACAAAATGACAATTAGTCTAAGTCGATTTTGAACATAATTATCCAACATTGAAATTAAACTACTTTTTACAGATTTTATTGCATTCTATTGATATTTTTAAATTACTGACGTTTTGGATCCTTTACAGCATCCATGGTCACGGGTGGACTGAGGTGTTGGTCGTCGAAATGTCAAAATTATCAACAGCTACCCTACATTTGTTTGATTATTATTTGATCCAGTCACACAGAATGAGCTCACTGAACCCTTAGGTCTTGCAGTCTTGTGCTTGGATTTAGATTTAATGGAATCTATGATAGGATTCCAAGCAGAGGGTAGGATCCAGCCATCTTCTCTATTGAACAGTTTAAGGTTTTAAGTCATTTGGAGATATTTTCGTATAACCTGATGTCCTGGTGACTGTACATTTAAAATACCGACGATGATTATGACACAAGGAATGATGTTTGACTTATTAATTATTGATTTCAGAAATAAACATACCTTGGTCATAAATACGCCTTTTGTCAGGATTTGACAGAACTTCATAGGCTTGTGAAATTTGTTTGAATCTCTCTCCTTCGTTAGGGTTTTTGTCAGGGTGGTACTTCAGAGCTAGCTTCCTATATGCTTTTTTCAGTTCGTCTGTGGTGCAGCTGGGTTTCACACCCAAAATATCGTAGTATGTTGTTTCCTTCACCATCGTTTTAACCTTCTACGAAATTAAATAACTGTATTAATTACTGTAGAAATTTCTAGTACGTAATTGTATATTCATGAATAATTGTACATAATTAATTGCAAAAGGCATTATTGAGTGAAACCATGATAAAATTGGGGAAAATCAATAATCATATAAGTGAACCCAATAATAAATGACCACCTTTCAAACAATAGGAAAAGCATCGGTGAAGAACGTGTGAAGTGAATTGAACATGAACCTAGACGTCAAAGAATGTCAGATGTCCAGACAAATTAATAAGTAATTCATTTTCATTAATAATTTGGCTTTTAACAAGGGTATTTGAGTAGTAATACTCGAAGAGACATTGAAAATAGACGGGAGTCAAAAACGCCATACACATTTCGTTTGAGGTACATTGTAGATTACGGTGAAGGAGACATTTTATATTTCTTATAATAATTAAACTCACCTTGTGTTGCTTTTCAATAACAGGATTCCAGCACAAATCTTAAAAGTTCCCGAACACCGTTTTTTCACGAGCACTTTCAAGCGAGCACAGCAAAAACACGCTGCACGGTCACTTCAGCACACGAGATTTCTTCAATCAAATGACGTTTGATCGAACGAATCGAAGTCAGAGACTTGGTTGATTCCATGGAAAGCACATTCGAGAAACTTCCATAGGTTTGGCGCTACTGAGGGAGTGACGATTGACGAACCGCGGCACTAGAGCATAACTGATCATATTAAACCTAATACACTTGTACTAAAAGTTGAAATTTAAAGGAAGGAACTCGTGGAGAAAGATATGGCACGGTTTCACATTGGCTTCGGCATTCGTAAGTTACGTCCATAGGTTTTCCTAATAATTCTTGCTAGAAGGCACTATAATAGTAATAAAATTAAATTTAATTGCAAATTTCAAATAATGCAAACTACAACAAAAAAATAGATTACAATGTTCTACAAAAAAAACGATTACAATGTTCTAAAAATATTTTTTTTAATCGTATTCATTTATTTATTACCACCTTATTTTATAAAACTACCTCTACCTACTTATCACTATCATATTTTCTACATATCAGCTGGAGTCTGTTATCTGTTCAATGGTTATTGAAAATAGTACTGTTTGTGTTTTACAAAATATACAATATATTTTCAATAATCACATGGCTACACGTCAAGCTATACAAACTCAGTTGACGCTGGCCTCTTATTGTATGGAAAAGCTATACAATGCGAGATCTGCTTAAACTGGATTTGTATTGGTTGACCTGTAGCCGTATGTACAGTCGCCAGCAGGTCAAGGTATACAAAACTGTCAATTTCTCCAAATGATTTTGAACCTTAAATTATTGGAGATAAAGTTCAAAATCAACTGAGAAAATTTGACATTTTGTGGTAACGTGTGTGCTGGCTACCGTACGTGTTTACGTTTGTACGAATAGAATTGAAAAATGTAAAGAAAAATACAAAAGCATTTTGGAATTTCATCAAACACAAAAATACATTTACATAATAATAATAACAAATAGTAGACCGATATACACAGAACCACATGTTCCAGAACGACCAAAGGTGGGTATATAGAACTTGGGAACGACCCGACCAAACCCTGGATGATGGGCACTTCCCAGATAACGACGCTATGAATACTTTCTGGCAAAATATCTGGTCTGTGCCCGTCAACCACACCGAGGGGCACTGGACGCGGGATATTGAGCGAGCGTGTGAGGATATACCAGAAATGGAGGAAGTTAACATCAGTCCTTAGGACGTAACCATGGCAACTCATCCGTTACCTAATTGGAAGTCTCCCGGTCCGGATGGGTTGCACAATTTTTGGCTAAAGTTGGTTTTGGTTGCGTAGCTCACACTTGCCTAGCATCCCAATTCCAACTGTCCTTAGAGTCTGGATCACTACCCCAGTTCCTAACAACAGGAGTTACCCATCTGCTCCATAAATCAGGTAGTACCACGGAACCTAAGAACTTCAGACCTATCACATGTTTACCGACCCTGTACAAGGTCCTTACATACATATTGGGAGCAAAGATTAATTACCACATTGATAACAATTCAATCATGTCTATCTCTCAAAATGGATGTAGGAATGGGTCCCGTGGTACTAAGGAGCATCTCCTCATTGACACAACCATAAGCCAACAAGTTCGTCGCTCCCGTAAGAATCTGTCAACATGCTGTATTGATTATAAGAAGGCCTACGACTCTGTACCACATACATGGCTCATGAGAGTGCTAGAGTTGTATAAAATAAATACAACCCTACGCAACTTCCTGATGTCATGTATGGGACAGTGGAAAACAGTTCTTCTCTACCCAGGATGTCGGCAAATTCAAGGGGTTTCGAAACCGATCAGGATCCAGCGGGGTATATTCCAGGGTGACAGTCTGAGTTCGTTATGGTTTTGCTTAGCTTTGAACCCTCTTAGCACATTGCTCGAGACTTCAAAGCTTGGCTTTCAGTTGAGAAGATGTGGACAGGTGATATCCCACCTCCTTTACATGGATGATCTAAAACTGTTTGCCCCCAACAAATTGCACCTTGTGGAACTGCTGAAAGTGACTGAAATTTTCAGCAGGTCCATTAAGATGGAATTTGGTGTGGACAAATGTGCGAGCATGTGAAAAGAGGAGGGATTATGGAATCTGAAGAATTTCATTTAACAGATTCCATAAACCTTAAATCACTCTCTTCAACTGAAACCTATAAATATTTGGGTATGTCGGAAGCGTTAGGCATCAAAGAGGCTGACATGAAGCAATCATTGCAGGAGCGCTTCTTTGGCCGCCTGAAAAAAGTACTTAAAAGTCTTTTATCAGGTGGAAATAAGGTGCGCGCTTATAATGGTTGGGTCATGCCGGTCTTGATGTACTCTTTCGGCATACTCAAATGGAAGCAGACAGAACTAGACGCCCTGGACAGAAGAGTCCGCACTCTGCTAACTTCACATCGGATGCACCACCCGCGTGATTGGGTAATGAGACTGTACATCCCTCGGAAATGTGGAGGACGTGGCTATTTAAACGCTAAGGCTCTCCACAACCGGGAGGTGTACAGGCTCAGAGAATATTTTCTTAAGACTGACACGGGGATGCATCGCGATGTGGTTGCAGTGGATAAGGGATTCACCCCGCTATCCTTGGCTAACGAGAACTGGCGCAAACCTATAATACTTGATACTACTGGCCGCAAAGAGATATGGCAGAGCAAGGAACTTCACGGACGCTTTTATCGGGCCCTACATGGACCCGATGTAGACTTCCTCGCGTCCGTGTCCTGGCTACGCTTCGGAGACCTCTTTGGGGAAACCGAAGGGTTTGTCTGTGCAATTATGGACGAAGTTGTAATGACGAATAACTACCGGAAATATATTGTAAAGGACGGTACGGCTGACATCTGTCGGGCATGTCACCGCCCAGGCGAATCGATCCGGCATATTATTTCTGGGTGTTCTCGTCTTGCAAATGGTGAATACTTGCACAGACATAACCTAGTGGCTAGGATTATCCACTAGCAACTTGCCCTTAAATACTCTCTTGTGGACTCAGAGGTACCATACTATAGGTTTGTGCCCGACCCAGTTCTCGATAATGGTCGTGTTACTTTGTACTGGGACCGATCTATTATCACTGACAGGACTATTATCGCTAATAAACCTGATATAGTGGTAATAGATCGACCAGAGCGCCGTGCAATGATTATTGATGTCAGTGTTCCGCATGACGAGAATCTCGTGAAAGCCGAGAAAGATAAGCAAATTAAATATCTTGACTTGGCTCATGAGATTGTCGACATGTGGGATATTGACTTGGCAGGCATTGTACCGATAGTTGTGACCGTCAATGGCTTAATAGTCAAGAGCCTCGACTCACACCTGCGGAGGCTCTCGTTAGGCAGCTGGGTCAAGGGCGTGATACAGAGAGCGGTACTCCTAGATACGGCGCGTATTGTTAGGAGGTTCCGGTACCGGTAGCTTGGACCCTGTTCCCGATACCGGTGGATGACTATTTTTTATATTTTTAAATGTTTTTATATTTTTATATAATTTGTAAAAATATTTAAAAATGTAAACTAATATGTTGATAAATAAATGGAAGATATAACAAATAAAAGTAGTTATTATATTTATTATTAACTAGAAAACTACGGGGCGACATCGTCAATGTTGACCCAGTCCCCTTAAATAAAGATAAAAAAACTAGAAAACTACGAAAGTTTAACAATTATTGAGGTATTTGCAAAGATATTAGACAGTTTAAAAACATTTTATTTTGTCATTTAGATGAGACATTTTACGCAAGTGAAGCCGTCGGGTCACTAGATAATAATATTATATATGTATTGAAAATTTTACCAACCAAAATTAAATTCCAATTCTCTTGGACTCAGTGTTTGCCTTAACGATCACAGATATTCAAGATAGAATTTAATATCAAACAAAGAGTAATATAAACAAAGTGAAAGCCAATAAAAATGCGTCAGTGTGACGCGGCGTAGTGCGATCCTTAGATACCTACATTGATAAAATTTAATAATGATGATACCAACGTGTGGAGCCGGTGTAATGTATTTCTATCAAATCTGCAAAGCACAGGGCCACAGATAAATGATTTTATATTCAGAATACACCCAGTGTAGATAGATATAGAACAGAGCCCAAAACAAACTGGATTCTACGCTGGATTTACATTCATCATCTATTCCTTACCTGCTCCAATACTGAACATAGACATCGTGGGTTAGATAGTTAGACAAGCATTTCATGCTAAAATTTAAGGCTAAAGCGTCAAGGTTGGGTGCGAGTTGGATAGAAAATCGAAGTGTCCAGCTGTTGTAAATAACAGTTACAAAACCTTCCGAAATGGCGCTGGGGTAGACGAAGGGCATGAAGTACGCCGAGTTAAAAAAAATAATACCTAATATAACTTTATAGAGAAAACGTGTAGCTAGAGTGATTTTATTGATTTTTGTTATTTAATTTTATGAAAAAGTGTAAATAATACAATAGTAATGGGTAAAATTCGTGTTGTGAAAAATTTTCCAAGTGAGCGTAAACCCAAAAACAGAAAAAAATATTCGCCTCAGCCTCTTTCACATTTCCAACCAACCGTATGTAAATCAATTTTTTTATAATCGTTTACTTTATAACCCATTGCTCATTTTTATAATTTTTACTGTAATTTTAAACACATTCATTTCTTTATTTTTATTCACATATTTATTTTGTTAGCATATGATTCTTTCTTCTTATTCATATATTTTTTTATATTCACTACGTAGACCTTAAAAATGATACACAAAAAAAAACATCTGAAACTTTTTTCTACTTTATGAGAATTTTAAAACGCGCGCCTTTAAAATTCACCCTGATGATACTGTGGCGCCACCCTAATTTAATGCATTTTTGCGGACACTTTTTCTGTGCACAGATGACACTCCTTTACTTCTACACTCCATAGTATCAGACCGTAGACAGAGAATCCAATAGACAAACTGACATCTTCTGTCGTATTCACACAAGGAAAAGAGCAACTTACGACGATATCGTGTAAAGAAATGAAACAGGACGATGAGATTTGTTTCACTGAGTGTGCCGTGTTTTTTCAAGGTCAGCATACTACTTTGATAAACAAAGTTTGACAGCTGACGTGCAGCTAGCTATCGTCTTCCTTTAAAAACAGTTTTTACGTAGGTACTAAATGATAAGATATTCACGTTATATTTTGTTTTGAACAATGTAGACTTACTATTTCAACATTTTTTTCAAAATACATAGTGCGTTTTAGCTTCAAACGGTGTAAAAGTGGTAGCGGAAAGAAATGCCAGGATTGTCTTTTCAGTCGTAAGTATACCACTTTTTCTCAGTTACTAAGCATTCAGTTACATTTTATAATGTTCATATATTGTGTCTAACGTACCCAAGACGTAAATTCATCGTTAAAAAAAGCACATAAATACCAAATTATAAATTCTAACCTAAAACTTTGGTGCTAAACTGCCAACTTTTCTATAAATTATTCCCCACTACTATGGGAAAATATTATACGTATTCTAAAGTTTGTATTAATTTAATATCTGAAATATTTAATGGCTTGTTGCAGTTTTCCTGGTTCGATAATTTACGTCGGAATTGGATTGTAGGTACAGGACGAACAGTTTAGGCATCAAAACTGTCATCAAACTTTGTAGCAGACATTTTGAAAAAAAAAAATAGTCAAAAAGAAGAAACTTACACTGTGGTACCCTAATTCCCTTGTTTTATTTTAAACAACCGTGTAAAATCAATGAAAGCTTAATAAAAATAAATATGTCCTATTACTCAGCCACGAAGCCAGAACCTACTAACACGTAAGGAATGGCAATTATGTAGAACCACATCATCATCATCCATTGTCACTCGCTGCGTCTTCTCGTCATCGTATGCGTTTACCTACTGATAATAATCGATTTATCAGCGTAATTTTCAGGCTCTCTTACATACGTCTAATTTATATTCTCAAAAATTGTGGGGTAAATTTTTTCTCACACGGTATACCTAAATATTATTTTTTGTCTCTTTCTGCGACACGCTTTGCCGGTGACTATTGGATTCTCTGTCTACATAACAGACGAGTATGGACGCGTTCCACTTGGCGTTCAGAACGATCAAAATTCTCCTTTAATCGTTCCACATGACGACCACGGTCGTTGTGGTCGCGGCGAAAACGTCACTCATGACGTCATGACTTACACCCACGCAATGCCCATCACTTCGACCCATAAAAGGTGGGTCGAAGTGATCGTTGAGAAAATCCTAAACTCCATTCCACTTGAGTTTACAACAGTAAAGCTCACAAGCAAGTGGAACGGGAAAAACTGCGGTCGTGAGCGTGAACATTGTGAACGCCAAGTGGAACGCGTCGTATGTCGCATACATTTCATAAATGGACAATAACTAACTAACCACTCACTCTAAACCTAAATAAAACTAATTATATGACCATTACAATAAGAAACAGTTTAAATGAAACCCAAGGATGTCAATGTCAGACTTTAACACACATTAATGTTGTCAAGTACCTAGGAGTGCAAATAGATGATTAACTACGGTGGGACAAACAACTTAGCACAGTGGCAGCTAGGTTGAGAAGCATGATTTTTCTTTTTAAAACCCTCCGAGAATCCGTACCACTCGAATTACTTATAAAAATATACATCGCACTCTGTCAGTTGGTTACCCAATATTGTATCTCAGTATGGGGTGGCACCCGTAAGACTATGTTTCTCGCTCTTGAGAGAGCTCAAAGAGCTGAGCTCAAGGTCATAATAAGGAAACCATTTAGATACCCAACTAGGCAGCTCTATTCGGATTGTGAAGTGCTAAGTGTTCGGCAACTCCTAGTGCTCGTATCCAGATTTATAAAACATCGATCGATCGTCCTTCCCGATGCGGGCAAACGCCAAAATTCTCCGGCACACTCATGTATTTCACATCGGACCACCTTCGCAGAAATACAACATTAAGATAAAAGTTCGTATTTGTACAATAAAATAAACAAAAAAACTTAATATTGTTAAAATGAGCACACATGGAGCTAAAATACAATAAAAAAAATGGCTAGGATTACAAAGATACAGAAAACCTTGTAACCTTTATTACATAATATTATATGAACATCAAATGTACCGACACAGACACACACTGACACGCGCGCACGCACGCGCACACACACATACACACACACACGCACGCACGCACGCACGCACGCACGCGTACACACACACACACGAGACTTGTGTGTGTGTGTGTGTGCGTGTGAACTGAAATTAATTTTTTTTTACATCAAACTCATACGTGTGGTGTATCTATGAATAGGTCTTCAAAAATGATATTGAGGTTTCTGATAAATTTTTTTCTAAACTAAATAGTTTGCGCCTGAGAATCTTCCAAAGTGGTGAAATGTGTGTGTGTGTCCCCTGTAACTTCTGAAATAAGAGAATAATAAAACTAAAACAAATACATATATGATGTACATTACCATGTAAACTTCTAACGAAAATTGGTTCGAACGAGATTTCAGTCAGTCAGTAGATTATTTTAATACGTCATAAATCGTAATGGTACGGAACCCTCCGTGCGCGAGTCCGACTCGCACTTGGCCGGTTTTTTTTATAGTTCTAAAAGACGTTAAAATGCGAAAAACATGGATTAAAGCTATTTATTTATTTAGTGCCATAATAAAAATAAATAAATAAATAGCTTTCATCCATTTTTTCGCATTTTAACGTCTTTTGGAACTATAAAAAATAACTTTTTAGTTGTATTTTTACACATGATTTCCTAGTATTTGGATTGGAAATTTTTAAAAGAATTTAGGTATAATTTCGAGCGCACAGACGCGCGACTGCGAGCGGACTCAGTGAGCCAGACTGAGCGTGTTGTCCTATGACGTCACACAGTAACCGGCGGCCCGCGTCGTTCGGTTACAACTTGTTTTACTTCTAAAACGGAAACTAATAGACGTATCGAAGTAATTCTTTCACTAGTATTTTTTTTTTGACAGAAAATATGGAGTGCTAATAATCAAAATTCGTTAACATTCTTCATTGTATTATAACCATCACGAAATATAAGATTGTAAGTTGTCACAAATTTGTAAACATTTGTTACGTACGGTGGCCAGCACATCAAGTTATCACAAAATGTCAAATTTTCTCAGTTGATTTTGAACATAATTTTCAACTATTTAAGGTTCAAAATCAAGTGAGATTTTTTTTAAAAATTTGTCGTACATACGCATACATCAAGCTATATAATGTATAGAGTTTGATTGTTCGAAATAACTAAGTTTGTCTGTCTGAAGTTAGCTTTTCCGAACCACCGCGTTGGAAAAATTGCTTTAAAAAGTATTTTCATACATCATTATCGAAATCATTTCAGAAAATAATTATAAAAATGAAAAAAATATACGACCAAGGCCGCGTTCCACTTGGCGATCACAATGATCACTCTCACGACCGCAGCAGGAGGGTTAAAAGGGGAGGGAAAATGTCAGCTATCAATTCGCTGTAACATTTTCTTTTTTCACTACAGACAATCAGACATTGACAATGACATTACGATCCGTGGAGTGGATAGATTACAACCCGTGTACGACCGTCGTCTGTCGAGTTGTACTTCTACTTTAGTCTCAAGTTTTCTGTATTCCTGAGTTGTCGTCTACTGTTCTTTAGTTTCTTACTTCTTATTGTGATAAACAGTAATAATGGCCGAAAAAATACTAAAAAACAGGGTTTGCATTATCGGCTCTGGTAACTGGTAAGATGTCTTTCGATTTTATTCAGAATATTTATATACAACGATTGTTTATTTCCGACATTTATGTACTATTTTTATTGTGGTACTATACCCATGGTGCTGTGCTGTGCTGACCGACGTTTAGTGGAATGATGACATAACTTGTCTTAATATTTTACTATAAATATATAATTTACGTACCTTTAACTATTATTTTATCAGAAGTTTTATCAATCACGCTAACTCTAACAAACGAGATAATATATTATACGCAACGTTAGTGCATTGCCTACAATGAATTATTCGCCTTGAAGATGACTCTCCTGAACATTAATATTTATTTCTGATCTAGGGGATCTGCAATTGCTAAAATTGTTGGCCGCAATGCAGCTCGTCTCCCAAACTTTGAAGACCGAGTCACAATGTGGGTGTATGAAGAAATGATTGAAGGGAAAAAGTTAACTGAGATTATTAATGAGACCCATGAAAATGTGAAATATCTGCCTGGGCATAAACTCCCACCTAATGTTGTGAGTACAAAATATTTTATTTATTGTCAGAAAATACTCAATACATTTATTGTTTAAAACAAAATAATTAATCACATAGAAATAATGAAACTAAGTAATATGTTATGGTATATGTCTGCACAGTGTAAGGATACTGTTGTATTAAGCACTGTTGTATTTATTCATGACACTTCCCATGTGAGTACCACATGTTCAGTCTATTTTGGTACAAGTTTGCTATGGCAGCAATTCAATGCCAATGTTATCTCACAAACTCAGCTAACAAAGACATTATACTGCTAAGGTATAATGTCCAGTGGACAGAAGATAAACTGACTACTATTTGGTCACTGAACCAATCACAAACAGCATTATAATTACATATGTAGCTATGTCTCATTAATATGTAATTTAATTGGAATATATTGGTGTTTCTCTTCAATAAGATATGTACATTATGAGTCAAGACCCAGATTACAATAATGGATGTTTTTTACTTCACAATGTTGTTTACAACTGGGTGACCTTAGCTACCTATAGCTATAGTTTATTTATAGAGCTAAAATATGTATAGACAACAATACAAAGATGAAGTGAAGGTGCACTGTGCATAATATAAACAATTTATCATCAAATGTTATGACTCTGTAACCTTATCAAATAAAAATACAATACATGTTGTTTAATTATTGATTAATAAATGACTTACTGTTACTTGCAGGACATCTGTGATTTTCCATTTCAATCTATACTAATATTATAATTATATTCAAAAGTAACTTTATTTATCTGTTACTGTTTCATAGCTAATTGCTGAACAGAATAAGATAAAAATTGTAAGGAGGTGAGACAATGGGATTGGGCAACAGCTCGTGGTTCTATAAATAAAATCTCTTTGATACTCAGCTTAACATCTACATATATAAATAATACAGGTGTTTACAATTTAGTTGTAACTTCATTACAAAAGAATCTTATGATCACTAAGAGTTTGCAGTGTTTCTCTTGACCTTGGTATTAATTAACTGTGACTGTTATAACTGTAGGTCATTATATAACACCAGAGATGCTAGAGATATAAATATACTTTGCTGTACTGTACTCATTGTGTACCTATGTAGTACAAGTATTGAAGGACACTGTATTTTATAAGTCACATGAAAAAATATACTAATATTTTAAAGTGACATGGTGAATTTTTGGTGCAGGTTGCAATTCCTGATGTAGTTGAAGCAGCTAAGGATGCCGACCTTCTTATTTTCGTAGTACCACACCAGTTTGTCAGAACGATTTGCTCCACACTCTTAGGAAAGATAAAACCGACAGCAGCTGCACTTTCCTTGATAAAGGTACACATGTTTGCAATTACTGCATTATAAGTATATTAGAATTCCAAATAAATATATGTATATGATAATAATTTCCACAGGGCTTTGATATTGCAGAAGGTGGTGGTATTGACTTGATATCACACATTATAACAAGGTGTCTCAAAATCCCATGTGCTGTTCTAATGGGAGCCAACATTGCTTCTGAGGTAAGTAAATTATGTAGTTATCATTATGAAAAGCATCCCTGCAGCACTTATCATTTCAAATTATTTGTATTACTTTTAATTACTTATAATAATTCAGATCATTACTGTCCCAGTGCCATGCTGGGTTTTATCATGTATTCTTTCAACTTTCGAAATTAGGTCAGAGGTGCAAGCTCTCGATTTGATTCAGACAAACATTTGGTGGACCAGGAAGTCAGGTACTAACCTAAAATAGAGGATGTTTTCAGAGTTTACTTTATTATACCAACTATATCTGCTAAGAATATCACATTCTTATATTGGTAGCCATACCATGCATCAAAATCTAAACAAATATTTTATAAGAATTGGTACTAAAACATCAGTAGATTTCAAATTAGTATTGGAATAGTTACATAAAACCTTTACAACATATCATAAAAAACTTCCTGACCTTTGGACTAGGACTATCAGTTTCAAGGTATTTTTCTGATTAACTAAAAATCGCTTAGTAACAAACTATCTGGCAAACTGCCAATCTGGTCTTACCTACTCTTTGCATTAACGTAAAGTGCTAACATTTAATTCAAATTAATTTAATAAATTAATTGTACCTAACTGTAATAATAAAAATGTTGTAGGTACTATTTATATAATAAACTAGCTGCGCCCCGCGGTTTCACCCGCTTTCTCGCTGCAACCCTTTGGAAGGGGCAATAGGATTGTAGTCTAGTATTAAAAACCTATAACTTTCCTCAAGAATTGAGCTAACAAATACAAAAATATTTTTTCAAATTTGACTGGTAACCACCAGTCACGAGAACAAGAGAGAACCCGATTAAGATTAGCGCGTTCAAACAAACAGACTCTTTAGCTTTATATGGCTTTAGTATATTAGCAGAGATATGTTAGTCCGTCAGGTTTTCCGAAGAGAGAGATATACAAAACAGACAGACAGCCTGGTAGACATGGAGGTCGGCTTTATTTATGGTTAACTTTTTTATGAAGCCATATAAAATAATCTGTTAACTATCCTATTGCAAGTCCGACTCGCACATTCAGGCTTTCTTGCAAACCTGCTAAGTACTTGCATCAATTTCATTAACATCCTACTGATGCTATGACAGCACCGAATCGAGACTCTAGACATTAAATTAATAAGTAAATAGTAAATTTATTCAAGAAAAAGTTTACAGGGAATCTCCTTACATTAGTTGTAATATATTAAAACATCATCTTACGTGTCTTTAGCACTCGTACTACGTAGTTATTCATTTCAACTTTTATAACTCCTCGCGTTTCTGGGGAAAAGGATCTTGACTGACCGACAGATAGACAGCCAAGTATTAAAAAAGTGATTGTGACCAAAAAATGATGTGAGAAACACAACAGAAGATCCACTTAATCAACCATACAGTGTTGTGCTGGTTGTGCAGGACTACTAAGAAGGTAGACCCAAAAAGAATGGGAAAATTGTGAGGGGAAAGAAGAAAAGTTTACGCGTTCGATCAGTTTGATGGTATATTAGATCAACAACTTGAAATTTTAGATCCCAAAGCATTCAAAAATCTTACTTGTAGTTTAGTGGAGTCGGTCTTGTGCGTGTTGATCTATCTTATACTATATCCGGGTAAGACTATAGACTGCCAGGCCACAAGAATTCGAGTAAGAATCCTAGGCATGATGATCTATGATTCGCACCTCTGACTTTTCGAAATTAATTAATATAAATATCACACATTAGAGATATTTTCTTAATGGCTTTATGGAATATATTTTTAAAATCTGCCAACCCGCATGTGGTCAGCCGTCTTCCTTGCCCAGCAGCATTGGAAAGGAAAAGTAAAGTTAAAGCAATGTAGATCCGATTAACTTATGTGGGTAATCTTAGGTAGGTATTTTAATCGATGGTAAAATTGTTGTCAAGTTTGAGATATAATTGCTGTACTACTTTAGTGTGGAACACTTATTACTAAAATAATTTAATTATTATAATAATTAGTTTCACGTGTGAAATTATTCAGAACCCAAGAGGTTATTATTTCAAACTTATAATTACTACAAATAACTGTAATTCATAGGTTGCTGATGAGAAATTCTGTGAGACTACAATCGGATGCCGGGACGTCATGCTAGCACCGATGATGCGAGACATTATTCAGACCGAATACTTTAGAGTGGTAGTTGTTGACGACGAAGATGCTGTGGAAATTTGTGGGGCTCTGAAGGTAAGAATGGGATAAAAAGGTATCACTTCTTTAGCGCGAATTATGAAATTAATAACTTAATTTGTATGTGTAGAACATTGTTGCTGTGGGTGCTGGTTTCGTAGATGGCCTTGGCTTCGGTGACAACACTAAGGCAGCTGTGATCCGTTTAGGCCTTATGGAAATGATTAAGTTTGTCGATGTGTTCTACCCGGGCAGCAAACTCAGCACTTTCTTCGAGTCGTGCGGCGTTGCTGACCTGATTACTACTTGCTACGGTTAGTTACCTTTGCTTTTACATTAATTACAGTCTTAAGTACCCGTAAATATTCATGGTCACACTGAACGCGCATACCAATTCTGTCATGTCTAATGCCAAATGATCCCATCGTTTTTTCATAAAATCTTTTTACTTCATAGTCTTGAATAATGGTGCTTTAGTTTTTCTAGAAGACTCGCAATTAATCTATATTCAATAGAAACTTTTATATGAAGGTGCATAAATAATTATATTGGGATTATCGCATCTATTCGGCATTCGTTAGTAATTTTTTTATTAAAATAAGCTAATAAGTAAGCCAATGGTTGGCAGATCTGATTACATAATAATTAGCCGAATTCAAGTTATTTTATATATGGTATGTAAAAGTCGATGGCTTACTTTAACTACTGAGACCGTTAATTGTTTATACAATCAAGAAGAGACTTTCCATTTTATCATCTTGCGGAAGAATTGACAACATGTAAACAATTATGATGTATATATGCCTATCATTAAACGGGTTCAGAGCAGTAAGATTGGGTTATTGTCACGTGCGAATAGTGTGTCTGGTAGTGTGTGTTAGATCTTTAGGAAGTACGTTCATACGGCTAGACGTAAAGCTATAAATATCCAAAATAAGTTGAGCTCGCATTGATCCTCTTCCCATATGGTGAGAGGTCAGCTTATACTGGAAAAATATAGCTCTATGTGCAGCCACGCGTACATAGGCCGTCGATAGATCGTAAGTCGTGTGATGTGTGTAAAATTAACGGGATCAGAATCGTAATGTTATTTTAATTTACGTAATCGTCAGTTATGTAAAATTATTAGTTATACGCGTTCAGTATTTAGAAACACAATCGTTGCAAATATTTTATACGCAAACTCTTTATTATACTCTTGAATGCGATAAACTAGGTTTCTAAGTAACTAAGTGATATATTTTTTTCAAATTAGAGATCTGAAGAACTAATAAGCTTTTAGAATAAACGTAACTTAAATAAAGATAAAATAAAAATAACCTGAGAACCATCCACGAATAAACCTATACCGAAAAAAAAAATGAATTGCCTACCAACACGTCAACATAGCAACTTTTTACCGAATTCATATTAAAGTTCTGCCTATTGGTCTGACTCTGAGAGGAGATCCGTGCCCAGCAGTGGGACAGTAAATGGGCTCATGATATGACACTACGGAGTATATATAGTATTTAAAACAAAACAAAAATCCCTTTTATCTGTTTATGCCGAAAAGGCTGGACCGATATTGACGGGACTTACTCTGGCAGTTTGTCGATATTATAAGGAGTACCTAAGGCTATTTAACATCATGCTACGAAACTTCTTACAAGTACCGTATTTAGTTTCATATACATCTATAAAAATGTTATTTTGACAATTCAAACATACCTTAACTTCATATTTTTTATAGATATATGCTCTAGTGATTGTTGAATTAAGTATTGCCGCGGTGTGGTTAATATTATTTACCAGCTTCCTATATTACAAAGACTATATTTTCCGGCCAGCTTTGGGAAATATATTAAATTACTACCCCCACAACACTGCTACCCTAAAAAAAATTAGGATAACATTAATTGATTTAGCCATCAATGGCCTAATTTAATCTTATTAACAGTTTGAATAACGTATATTTGTATTATAGGTGGTAGGAACAGGCGAGTTGCGGAAGCCTTTGTGAAGTCTGGCAGATCTATAAAGGAGTTGGAAGACGAGATGCTGAATGGACAGAAGCTTCAAGGACCTATCACCGCAGAGGAAGTCAACCACATGCTTGCCAACAAAAACATGGAGAACAAGTAAGATAACCTATAAAAAAGGGATTTCAATGTTTTTTTAATGATCACACCAGACAGAATAAAGTAGATTTTTAGACATCGGTCGTAACATTCTTACTTCACGTTATGTAGGTATTAACGACATCGATGCAGCTGATAAAGTTGGTCATAAAGTGAATTTTAGTTCACGTTTTGACGTAGAATAGCTAAGAAGTCCATCACAAAGTATTTATAGAGCAATTTACTGTAGCTCAATTGAGCAGTTGCAAAACACACGGAAGTTTAACGTTATTACTGTCGACGCGTGATAGATAACGACCAGACGTTTATAATCTTCATGTGATATAATCATAGATACCGTAGGCTGAACGAAAATAGTTTGTCTTGGCTTGTATCCACTTGTCACTTGAGGTCAGTGGTGTATGAAATGAGGATATTGCATTTCTGCAGCATTTAGCTGAGTCTGTATGATATTGGAGGCACATTCTATAAAATGCTGTATTAATAGATTATATTTCCTTTATTTAAATTACTTGTGACGTAGGTATTTACCTAGTAAACGGTAGGGTTTACATATGTAATTCAATGTCAAAGTCAATTGATTTTATTTGTGTTACCTGAACATAAACATTGACAAGTAGCCAACGATCTCAAAAATGGGTACTTGGCTTTAGTCGTGATAACTGCAGACATATTCTAGGAAGTAATTTTTGTATTGGAGATAGATTCTATAACAGTAAGGTCAGTAGTTATTACAAACAAGTAGTTGAACAAAGACGAATAATTTCGCATTTGTTTTCAGGTTCCCGTTATTCACCGCCGTATTCCGCATCTGTCGAGGCGAGCTCAAGCCCAATGACTTCATTAACTGCATCCGCAGTCATCCAGAACACATGTAAGACACATCACTTGCATCCGCTTCCTTCTTTGTGTAGCTTCGAAATTAGAGCATAATAATATACGTAGAATAGAGCCGTTTAACTTATTGTGTACATAACATGATATGTATATGTATGTTTATTTTACAGGGTGCTAGTACTTAGATATGATTAAAATATTTATTCGTATAGCATAACGATGTATTGTTTGGCTGCACTTGTAATCAAAGCATTCCTCCATTTTTAATTAACACAATATAATTTCTTTTCTATTTTAATCAAGAATATAGATCGTATGATGAATAAGAAAATAGGTAACAAAACCGAAATTCAATACCAGCATTAGAGTCTTATGTAGTAGATAATGACAACTCAATATAATTACGGTTATCGGACATGAACTTAACTGATAAAGATATGATTTATTCACTTGTTCTGTGTGAAACTCTGTGGTATACAAAGTGCAGCCGTACAGTTAATCAATTGTATGTAACAACTAAAGCATGTAGTAAGCCTATAGCTGTATAAACATCCATTGTTACAATAACATGTTGCTAATAATTATTATCTCTTCTGATATATTATCTGTCAAATAAGCTAACAAATATCGCCGGCATGGATCTGTTATCTACGTTTAGGCTAGTAGCTATAGAATAAATGAACATATTCAAGTGGTTGTTGTTCAGATAACGTTTATTGATGTTGTGAAGATCAGTGTAGGCGCTAAGTACAAACAACTATATGTACTGCGTAACGTTACTTTATATACGGAGTATAGTGTTATATATATCACTAGTTAACTTTTCTATTAAGTATTTTTTTTATATTGCACCTTAGTTCTAACGATAGTTTATTTGTCTCGAAATGGTTGATTATAAGCGTAAATATTGTTGAATAAAATATACTATATGTATAGAAATGCTATTTATTACCTTTCATTATCCTTCTTGTGTTTCCCTGGTTTCTTTTTAATGTCTTCTACATTTTGTACTTGGTTTCGTTGGATCTGTCTCTATACCTGGATTGAACTATTTCATGTATTGTTATTAATCATGATAATTGAATTTTTCAGATTTGCTCCCAAGAATATTAGTATTTATTGAAAGCCATTTTGAAAATATAATCTATATCTACTAATCTGGTTTACTACATATTTGTATTTTTATATGCATGTTGTATCTTGATAATATCATCACTGTGTGCATGTTTTTTGCATGTTATTGTTCATTATTTCTTAATAAAATAATTTTACTTGGGAACGGCTGTCTTTATGTTACAGTTGTTTTGGTAACTTATTGAATAGCGCAGGCTCACTAACTCAAGTTAATTATCATGACGATATTTTTAAGGAAATAACATATTTTACACTAATATTCTAGGAAACAGCCGGCGCCCAAATGTTCTCTGTGAACAAAACGAGGTGCTTCTTCAGTGTCTGTCGTCAACTTGAAACTGTTGCATTTGTCGTCCGCCACGCCAGCATAATATTCCACAACACTCGCATTATCATACTTTTTTTTTAAATTAGGGCATGCACGTGACGTAAATGAAAAACCTACAAGTTTCATAGATAGTAATAACAATAGTAAACGAAAAGTAACAAGGAAAACAATCTTGTCTCTAGTCAAACCATTGTTATTATTATTGTAGCATCATGTCCAAGTTCAAAAAATATACTTCATACCATTATTGCATGACAATCATTGTTACGTCATGTGTAAAGCCGGATTGACAAAATGCGAATACGCTCTATGTACTTGATTGTGGTAACAGATAACTAGCTTTCAGATAAGTGTGAAGTTATTGAGGAGTAAACATGGTCAAAATAGAATGTGTTCGTGTCGCATCAACCGTGCTTAACGTTGTATGTTGCATTTCCAGTTTCTAGTAGTCCGCTTAATTCACATTACGTCATAAATCACAAATTCCTGGTTATTTTTGTATGTTATCAAGGTACCTTACTTCAAAATCAATCAATGCAGGCGTTTTTGATATTCTTTACCTACCAAATTACATATTTATTCGAAGGATTGCATGCGGACTGCTAGTATTTTTTTTATCTTGATACAAGATAAAAAAAAACTATCAGTGACATGGAAAGCTTTTAAAATTATCTATATCACACTGGAAGTTTAAAATCAAGTGTGTATAGTATATTCCATTTGAGTGATTTATCTACTGTGTACAACTAGATAATATGTTGTAACAGCTTATTTTTTTAAATGTGGGTCGCACATTACTAGTATTCTTGTTAAACCCTCGTTCTTAGCTAAATGCTTGTATTACGAGTGGGTTCACGTCGATAGTGCAATGACTGGGTTTCGAACCGGCAATCACATGATCGCAAGTCCGACGCCCTAGCCATTAGGCTACCGCCACTTCAACTATATAGGTTAGTTACAGAGATATCTAGTTCTTGTGTTTACTTTGAATTAATGGATGGGACGGTAAATTTTAAAGAATATTCCCAGAGGAAAGCCATTATTTGTATCTAGTCTATACTAGTTTTATTTTAAAAGATGTTTTTATGTTTTTTATATGTCAATGAAATTTTTGGGTTGTAGTTGTGATTCCAGATTAATTTACTTTTATTTTAAGAGTAAATGATGAAACTGTATATATCCACATGCCCCAAATCCTTTAATTTTTAATCCAATTTAAATATCAACCACACTCTAGGCGTGTCATGTTTATCGAGCAATTAATTAAGTACTTACATTGATTCATTAGAATCGTGGAGAAAAACAGAAGCCTTTATTATTAATATTCGTTTATTGGGTCTAGGGAAAAGAATTACTGCTATGGGGTACATTACATTTATTTTTTTCAGGATACGGATAGTTAGAAAATCACAAAAATCACATTGCTGTATATCCTAAAAAATCTTATAAGGTAAGGTAGAAGGCTTCTGTTTTTGGGATAGTTTGTAGTTCCTTTTACATGTACATAATATGTTATATAATATGTTATACCTAAATACAGTGCATTTTCAAGATCTGTGTATTATTTTATTCAATGTGGATATCATTACGGACATTATTCATTATTCTAACCTAACCTACAGTGCTTGTCCATATTAACATCATCATCTGGCAATGTTTGCACAGGTCATATATTTTATTTACACATACTATATGAGCTATAGATAGTGTGACAAACTGCTTCTGTTTGCAACTCATTTAGAATAGTTAGCTAACATTGGTAGGTTAGGAATTTGGGATAATAAATTTAATTCATTTTTTTTCGCTTTGGAAAAGAAGTTATTGTTTCATTTCGTTTTTAGATCATCGACTACAGTCAACTGATCTGTGATAGTGGTCTATTTTCTACTAATAATTTATCAACGGCGTCCTGGTAGTGAATCGTCCGTCGAAATACAGATTGATCCTATCATGAGAACTATAAGTGGCACTGATTGTTGTCTTTTTTTTCAGGGTAAGGCTTTGATGAAGTATCAACGTAGTTTTCTACTAGCAAATTAGGATACCTATAATAGATCAATTGTGTTGTGAAGCACTATGTGTGAACTAGTTTTGATGTAATTTTGTGTATATTTGGATCCTGTAATGCATTGAACTGTATTACAGGAACCTTTGTAGATAGGCATTAGGCACCCACCTCCATATGTGTTTAAGAGAAAGAGAAATAGGATACATAAGTGATAAAAAAATAATATTTTTTTCCTCAAATTAACACAATTTTCCAATACGAACCAACAACCTATATTATGTAGACCTATACTAATAAAATATTTATATATTTATTTTATGTATCTATATTATACATATAGTGCACTTCTATACATATGAACTTTGTTAGAGTACTATAATATACATTATACATTTAACACATGATTATTTATTTATTCCTTGACCCATACCCTATGTCTATACGCTATAAAAACCCCCAGGGAATAATAATTATTAAACCTGCACGAATTGCGGCGCCTTATAGTATTTATATCAATAATACTAATATTCTCAGCTATCACCTTGTGCTATGCATGTAGTATATTTCTCATGTAATTAAGTATGGATTTTATGAAAATATTTAATTGATATTTTTTAATATTATGATTATTTACTATTTTTATGTAAGTACCTTTTTATAATATACCCTAGTTTATGCCCGCAGCTTCGCTCCCCTGAACCAATAGATAGAATATATACTAATACTAACTTTTCACCCGCGGCTTCGCCCGCGTGGGCAACACGTTTCTTTTCATTTTACGGGATAATGTATTTCACTCAGGAATAATGTAGATTTCTATTGGTGAAAGAATTTTCAAAATCGGTTCAGTTGATTCATAGATAACCCCCTACAACGTCACAAACTTTACCTGTAAGTATTAGTATAGAAGTATATTAGATTCTAAAGAGGTAAAATTTGTAAAATGAAGAGAAACGTATAGTCTATGCGGGCGATGCCGCTGATGTAAAGCCAGTATAATATTTAAGAAACCAACAGTGATGATCTCTTCTTTGTATACATCTGCATACAACAGAGAGGTCAAGGTCTATCTCAGGAACTGGTCCTCAAATTGAGATAAAACGCAGTTTTTTAAGTTGGAGCATATGCTTCCTAAAAGTGAAAACAAAATTAATCTCTTCAAGATTTGTGGGGCCAACCCTTAACAGACAAGAATACAATATATTTATTTTTTTCGTTGGGAGACGTTTAGGTTATACATATACCTAAACATCTCCGACAACTAACCGACTTGTGTTTTTAAAATATCCTTAATGTACAGAATCAGGTCTTCTATGATAGAATAGATATAACCTCTATTAATCACATGGTTAAAGGGACAAGTGATACTAACATTTCAAATTTATCTACTTATTTATTGATTTCTAGAAACTGTACATTCCTTTTTACCACTGATACATTTTTGATGTAGCCATTATAAAAATCTAGTGCAGATATTTGTCTCTTTCCGACTATTCTAACTGATTTAAAATAAATATATCTTCGATCTTTGCACAATATCTTGATTGCATTTGTTGCATCACAATATTCTAATGTTCCAATCGGCTTATCACTATGGTCAACCATATCTGGATCATGGATGAACGCATCAAAAAGTTTCATTTGTTTGTCTTTAAATACTGTAGTGAGGAGATACAGACCATATATAGCTCGATAAAGGTTGTAAACTTCACCTGCCGTCATCTGTGACCATTTAACAACACTCAAATTTTTTGAAATTTTCTTAGCTGAAATGAAAGATTATGATGATGAAAAAACCAAATAGTCGTTTTTTTTAGATTAAATATTAAAAAAGTCAAAGCCAGGTCTTATACAATCTTATAGATGGATGGACTTTGAAGTCTCACTATATGCATCACCCATGACCTAAATGGCCTGGCCCCAAACTAAAGGCTTCATATAACTTAATAGAATTCGATATTTATGCTTTTCTTTTGATAATAAAAAGGTTATTGGGGGAAGCACTAACAAAGAGACATAAGTTTAGGATGAGCTTGTTAGTTTTATGAGTACAAACCATAAGTTACTCCTTCTTTACTTTGTGGTTGTGGATTTTCTAAACTTTGTGGTAAGGTTCTTAAGCATTCTACCAGCATTTCTGCACCAATCTCAGATAGTTGTTGTGTGAGCTCTGGCAATTTTATATCTTTGGATACTGGCACTTTTATTTGGCTTATTATTTCACCTGAAATTTATAATAAAAAAAATATATCTATTGTTATTATCAGTGCTAAGATAATGGGATAACAACCTGCTATTAATTTTTTGGGATGTTCTTGCCCACTGCCTCGTTGGTCTAGTAGTCCCAATCGCGACTGCTACGCTAGAGGTCTTGGGTTCGATCCCCAGGTCGAGCAGTGTTATTGAGTTTTTCTATGAAATTCTCAGTAGCAGCTCAGAGTCTGGATTTGTGCCCGGTGAATGGCAATAGGCTCGCCCCCTATTACATGGGACCCAAACATACCGGCGAACTGTGGGTGTACAATAAGTGCACCTCTGCAATACCCTTCGGGGAATACAGGCGTGATGGTATGTTTTACCCAAATAACATTTCATAACAAGTAGCAGTTTATAGTAGCACAGAGTCAAGCAGTTAACTCTAAATCAATAAGTGGCAGTAATAAAAACCTAAAAATGGTAGCAGGGATAATAAAGCTACTAATGCTATAAAACTACCTCATCAGTCTAGTGGCCCTAAGCACAACTGGGATGGGATTGATTCCTAGGTTGAGCAGTGTCATTGGGTTTTTCTATGAAATTCTCAAGAGCACTTGATTGTAGAGCACATTGTCGCTTAACATCAGGTGAGTTGTGGTCAAGTGCAAGCCTATCTTTATATATAAAAATCAATCGCCGTTCGTTAGTCTCGCCTAACTGCAAAAAGGGCTTGACCGATTAGAATAATTCTTTTTGTGTTTTGTTTGTCATAATACAGGGGTGGTTTAAGAAGAAAAATAATAAGGAAAATCTTGAAAGAACACTTAAAAAAGAAGAAATAATATTGGTATAGAAAATCCTCTATGTGACTTGCGAAAACTCTCATTTTAAATATATTTTTTTAGTTTAAATGGCGTTTGTAGCAGACAGCGTTTATGAACTCTTTGGTGAATTTAGGGGCAGTTTATTTTTAATCCGAACTCCTTTTCTTCTATATATAATTATTATATACTAGCTGGTCTTAGATAGGGTTACACTCTGGTCTATTCCCTTCATTGAAGTACCTTGAGATATACTATTTTTTTTTCGTATTTTTGTATGGTGCTAAAACGAACAACGCTGATGGTTTGGCACACAACCTTTTTTTTTATTTCATCATCATCATCATCATCATCCCGTATTCGTCCACTGCAGGACGTAGGCCTGAGTGAAACTCAATCTAAGGCGACGCGAAGTTTGCTGGGCCAGCTAGCTACACCATACCTACTATCATCAAATAATTAATATCCCTTCAGAGAGCTGGGACCTACACATAACGAGTACCAGGTCCACGTAAATATAAAATGAACTTGAATTTGAGCATGAACTTTCATAAAGCTGAAGATTGAACTCTGTGGTTTAAAGAGGCCTACAGCCAGCAGCGGACGCATACGGGCTGGTGATAATGATGAAACATAAAAAACATATCATACTGGAGTGAAATGTTGTTGTTGAGTCGGCAAACCATCGGCGTTGTTCGTTCTAGCACCATACAACAAAACGAAAGAGTGTAGTATATCTCAAGGTGCTTCAATAATGGGAATCTACTAGGGTGTGACCCAATCTAAGGCAGAACGAAGTTTGCCGGGTCAACTATAGTCTATAATAAAAAAAAGGCAGCTAGGAGTTTAGAGTTGTGCCCAGTTAATAGCAATCTCAGACTAGTAAAATAGGCAGACGTAGCCCGTAGAACACGAGAGTGAAGCCACCAAAGCAAATACAAAATCAAAAGCGAATACAAACTCACGTCAGTACTTAGCTGCGCGTCGTACTGCTTGTACGTCTCAAATGAGTTACCATTTTTTTTTTCAAAACATGCCGTCTAGTGTTTTTAAACTTTGTAAAAGTTGTGCCCAAAAACAAAGAAAAAAAGATGGAATATGTTTCCACAGGTAAATATTGTTTAGATTATTGTTTTGGTATTTATTTTCCCTCTAATATTTCTCGGCTCACTTGGAACACAGAACCTCGACAGTAATTGGTCTGGGTTGCCAGTTTACATCGAAATAGGTCTACTTGAATTTGGGTAATGTACGTTGTGTGTAACCGTTCAGAGTTGGGCACAATGTAATCAGTTTAATGATTTACGATTACGATATTTTTTTATCATCAATTATGCTTACAGATTAACAAAAGTAATCATAATCAGTGATTTATGATTATTAGTTTGTATTATTACATAATACCTATTACATAATAATGATAATTTTTTCCGATTGATAATGGATGCATGATTGATTGCATGTATTATATTTTTTTTTATTTTAAATCCATGATGGTGGACATTATTTGATATTGGATTGCATGTATTATATTTTTTTTATTTGAAATCCATGATGGTGGACATTATTTGATATTGGATTGCATGTATTATAATTTTTTTATTTGAAATCCATGATGGTGGACATTATTTGATATTGGATTGCATGTTTTATAATTTTTTATTTGAAATCCATGATGGTGGACATTATTTATATGTAAATAAATGAATGTGGGTGTCATTTCGGAGGTTTTCCTGAGTGCTGATTACAAAAATGACGAGTTTGGAAATCCAAGATGGCGGATATATATTTTTCTAAATAAATTCCTAAGGGTCATATGCGTATCAATTTCAAGGTATTTTAGGGAGCTGATTATGAAAATAGCATTAATTTTGAAATCCAAGATGGTGGATATTATTTTTCTAAATAGTATGGGTGTCCATCGCAAGGTTTCTCATGGTGCTAATATATAATATGAAATTAATTTCGTAATCCAAGGCGGCGTAGGTACATTTTAATCGAAAAATATTTGATGGTACGATTGCACTATATAGCGAAATTAGAAACGAATGCTCGATGTTCAGACGCTAAACGGCAATACTATAAGAAATTGGTGCAGAACAAAGGCTGCTTATGCTTATGTGTGTAAAATTATTGTAATAAATATGTTGGATATTTTTATGTTTTTCCATGATAATATACCTAAATATGGTAAGTGTAAGTAATTATGCATATTTATTTATTTATTAAATAGTACGCACGGCTACACACCAAGCTATATAAATCCACAGTGCGAGGCCCGCCTATACTGTATTTGTATAGCTTAATGTGTAGCCGTGTGTACAGCATACTTATTTATACAATATTTAAATATATATCACAGAGTACTACTACATCATGTATGACACTTACGTACATAGCATTGAGCAGCAAAATGAAGTAGTTTAACATTGTATAATAGACTAATATTTATATTTTGTATTATTATTTCATATTTTCTTAAGTTAAATACTCGTAAGTATTTAACTTTATTCCACCGTAATTTATTTAATAATAATTATTCCGTTTAAATTATATTTAAGTACCTATAAAGTAAAAGCACATTTCCAATTCTAAACATTAATAGGTACAATAATTGAGAACAATAGAAAAAAATGTGGGAGTTTTTCCCAATATCTGGCAACTTTACTCACACATAGATGCACGTGTCCCTACAATGCCGCTCCGAGCTGTCACGCACACATAAATATTATGTGACTTCACATCGTTTATTGCGCATACTCTATCTGTCTTAATCTGTGATAGCAATAGACTCTCCCCCTACTATACAGACCTAAACATACAGCAAACTGTGGTTGTACATTATTACACCTCTACATACCCTGTGGTATATTGTATATAAAATATGCTTACCCACATCAAATACATCTGCTTTGATTTTCATAAGTGTGACTCCTGTAACTTGGTCTCCGTGTAGTAGTGTGTGAATGATGGGGGCAGCACCTCGCCATCGAGGGAGTAGACTTGGGTGAACATTGACCATACCTCTGCAGGAAAGAGAATTCTTAGTTTATGGTCAATCGAAATAATTATCATTTAAAGTATTTGATATTTCTGAATGCCACCATAACCAAATACATACATACCCCCATGCCTGTACTCCTCATAGGGTTAGGCAGCAGTGTATGTAATGTGCACCCAACCAAATAATGCAAATATTCCATAGTGTTTATAATGCAGTCGCACCCACATTATAGACACTATGTAAAATCTATTGTTTCAGTTATCAGCAACTGGTACTAGTTGTGTATGTATGTATAGTATTCAAAAACTATATGTACTAAAATTGCTTATTAATTCTCATTATGGTCCCAACTATGCAATAAAATTGTTACTTAATAGATTGAGTACCATTCACTTGAAAATTATTTTAATTTGCTATTTAGGAGTGTCTAGAGTTAGAGTTACTGCTACACAGTAAATCAATATTATTTATTTAAGATATCAAAAGCTTTAACAACTTACAGTGGGAATTTATTAAGAAGGTCTTCTCTAATCAGATGACCGAATGCAACAATTAGTCCCAAATCATATTCTGCAGTACGTAACTTCTGTAAGGGCCATGTTATTGTATTTATATTTTCTTCTTCAGCATATTTTATTATGTCTGTTTTATAATTACTAGTAGTGACCAAGTCCAGCTGATCAATAAGATGCTTTTCCTTTTTTCTAAAAGAGATAATGTATTATTAATTTAAGTCGTGATAATATTTATCTTTATTGAAATAAAGCAGCTTTAAGAGTAAGGGTTTATCATGGAGTACTGTAATTCTTACCTGAATTCATTTATTTTTCTTAAACTGCTAAGTGCAATACCGTCTGATCCAAAGAAAAGAATTTTATATGAGTTTGTAGTAGAATATCGTTTCACAAATAGGATATTACTATTATAAATAGTTTTTATAAAATACGATGATAGGTTAGGAATCATATTACCAAGTACCAACACAATAACATCATACAATAACAATAATGTCAATGTCACTACACCTATAAATTTTTTGACAGGCTGTTGACATTCATCAGTTGCTGCCAACTTATAGAAATAAAGAAAAGAAACATTTTTTTTTATATGATAGAAGGGGATTTTTCAGAAAAAAATGGCGGATCATTCAAAATAATTAGAATTTTCAATTGCAATTTATAAGCAGCATTTCGAAAATTGGATAAAAAATAACTGAAAGCGGGATTCTAAAAACGTGCTTCTAGTGAAACTTGATCGAGGCTTCTCTCTGTGCTTGTGTTCCTGGTTTAAAAATGAACTCGAAAAAGCCTCCTGACCCTGACCCCCCTGATGTTATTTTTGATCTCCCCCTGTGCAAGACCCTATTATGGATACCGAGATCTCAAATCGAAAAAGGGTCGCTGGTTCACTCCCTGCGATCTCTAACTTACCGCCAAAGATTCCAAACAACGTTTCCGGTAGACTGACGTACACAATGAGGGATGACACACTATATATCGTCCTTGTCTCTTTAGAAAATGATCAGACTTCAGGCACTGTACTACAACCAATTAAGTTTGGTATGTTTTTGATGACCAATAACATCAGTAATGTACGTCTAGCTACTAGACGGGATCAAACGTATGAGGTAGGAGATTTTGGTGTAAAATAGTGGATTAATCGAAAAATTACAATTTACACCTAAATCTCCTACAAAAGCGATTTTTAAGCAAAAGATACTCAATCGTGAATAATTTATTGTTGATGTCACAATTTATACTGCCACGTAGCTAGAAGGTGTTAGGCGAAAAATCAAGAAAAAAATAGCCCAAACCCGACGCTTTACCCTTGATCGTCGGATAAGCTTCTATTATGAAACGGCTCAAACTAGATACTCGATATTCGATAGATAGATAGCTTCTCAGTTGTATTTCTATAAGTTCTCTCTGCCGCATGCCGCGATGAAAACATTCGGTGCCGTGGTCAGACTCCCATATACTGCGATCTAGAATATTGATGTAACCATATCTCACCATGGATAAGGAGCGCCAAGGGCCATCGTGCCTCAAACCCTGTATAAACCCTACTCTTACTTAGTGTTATAATGATAGATGGTAATGCGATAGTTTGAATAGGTTGGTAGGTTGAATAAGGAATGCAATTCAATTAAACAATCAGGAAATTTTATTTTTATAACATTTAAGTACCTGCGGATAATTATAAATATTTTCAAAATACCTACTTTTGTCTGAAAGGTATAAACACCGATTTCAAGGACATAAAAGTAATTGTATTGGCTATAAAACAAGGAGTTAGGCAGAGGTGTAAACACAAGGTAGGTATAATACAGCAACACAACGGATTTATGGACAAAGCACCTAACAATAAGGTATAGGTAAGGTAAAGATACGTCGAGATCGAGAGGGAGAGTTAGAAAAATCTGAGAGTATAGTCAAAATACACATAGGTATACTTTACTATATAAAACATAACATAACATAACATACCATCACGCCTGTATTCCCCGAAGGGTTAGGCAGAGGTGTACTAATGTACACCCACATTTCGCCGGTATGTTTAGGTCCCATGTAATAGGAGGCGAGCATATTGCCATTAACCGGACACAAATCCGGACTCCGAGCTGCTACTGGGAATTTCATAGAAAAACCCAATAACACTTTGCTCGGCCTGGGGATCGAACCCAGGACCTCTAGCGTAGCAGTCGCGCTTAGGACCACTAGACTAATGAGGCAGTCTTCTACTTTACTACCTAGATAGCATTATTTTTATAAGTAGCTTTTGGAATATTTAAATTCCGCGCTCCACTCAAAACTAGTTTGGTCCTATCTTGAATTTTAACCAATGAAAGTCTTTGATAATTGCAGTAACAATCTTATCATTAAAATACGTGTTCCTTGAACGTAAAACTTCAATTGAATGCGCGGTTAAAAAATTACACGACCTCAAAGATTGGTAATTTTCGATAAAAACGACCCAACTTTATGCGAGTATTCCAAGATAATGTAACAATACAGAGCCATTTTGACTCATGGGGACCCCAGATATGAGATAATATAATAAAACCATTTACAAAAAAAAAATAACTCTAATAAAAGAGTAATCTCCAAATTTAGAAAGAAGAAATACGCGCGAAAATGTTGCAAATGTGTTGTTTCACCTCTCGAGCGCGTGTTCGCATTGTGAGGGATAGAGACAGCGACAACTGTTGTCGCTGTTACAGTGCAATATTGTTACAGTGCAATATTGTTGCAACATTGTTGCGTTTGCGAGGGACGCTCCTCTTAATTACTTAATTAAAATCACTCTTGGTTCGTTACCGCAAGCTAAGCTAAGCGATATTTAATTTTCAGTCATAATTCCATTATACCTACCCTTAGGTATCTGGTATCGAGATGGGGAATGTATGGAGGACCAATGACGTATAGTTTATATATCTACCTATCATTGTTGAGGGCAATCAGTTCAGCCGAGGTTCCTAATTTCTGTTGCTACACCTTATTAATAAGACTTGATATATTCGTAGCCTGACATAGATTAGTAGATAATTATTAAGGTAGAAGGTATACCTACTTTGACTTATATTTACTTTACAAATAGCTACATAATAGTGGTACATTTCTGACTACACGAGTAGATAACACAATCAATCGTATGCTAGACCTACTATGTACTTACTCACATGCTTGGAACTGTCATAGATCTAGAGGTTTGAGAACATCTAATTTACTGAAGGTAATACGAGTATACGAATCTAGAACCAGATACGAAAAATAGCATAAATACTGGTATTTATGAATGAGAATCAGACAGAAGAGAAACTGCCGTTCTCATCTGGTTGGTGTATATTGATTTGAATTGGTAGAATAATATTTTACGTTTATATTTAACATTTAATATTTAACAGTTTATACGGTGGGATCCGGATCAGTATTTTGTGATATAATACTACGTGTAGAACGTCGGTGGAAACTTTTCTTTTTGGTGAACTGAGGCTTAGTGTACCAAGAAGGCGGACTTACAACGTTTTCTTCGAAACTTTTCATACTAATACTTGTTTGTGAATCCTGACGCTGTGCTATCCTCGACGATATCGTCTTGACTTTCCCGGCACGTTTATCATCAGTTTGATATGGAATATCCTTCATTTCAACTATTTCAACTTCCGTATCGCTCAAATCCTTGCTGGGTCTGTGCATTCGAGTCGTGTCGGTACAATAACCTATTGTTTTTAAAGTTCCACTCATGCGTCTTGACTTATCCCTGTATAACATTTTTTTAAATTCTTTACGAAATTTTGGATGCGTAATTATATAAATAAATGGATTTATGCATGCAGCCGTCTTGCAGAACAACGCAGGAATCATTGAAGTTATTGGGGTCAGTAGGTCCTTTCTCCCTGTTATACCCAACAGAGCAACGACTGCATATGGTGTCCATGATATAAAAAATAGAGCTATAACTGCCATGACTAGAAATGCTAATTTTATTTCGGCTTTCCGTTTAGTGCGTTCTTTTACATGTCTTGATGATAGCCTTTGATCTTGGTTACTGTAGGACATACTTGTGTTGCAAGCTACGACACGAAATATACTTATATAACAAAACGTAATCGTGCAGAATGGTGCGAGCCATGCTGCACAGAAGAAAACAAATATGTAACAGCGCGGCGAGAAATCGTCGGTGAGATAATCAAAACTGCAACTGGTTAAGTAGCCTTCTGGTACGTAGCGCCCATAGCCGATGTTGAGTGCTGGGATGATTGCGAACAGACATGCATATAGCCAGGCCCCAATCGCTAACAACCGAGCTCGGATTGCGGTCAGAGCACGGAGTGGCTCCAAAGGTCGCACCACGGCCCAGTAGCGGTCTAGCGCGATGGCTGACAGCGTGGCGATTGATGTAGTGCCAGTCAAACCACCAACGAAGCCGTAGATCACGCAACCTGTAATGATAGTTTTATCTTGCATTAGGAAAAGCTTTATCTTATAGCTCTTATCATTTACTAGAAACTATGTATTTATTAACAGTTGATAATTTTCTGTGTTTTTTAATTAGCTTTACGCGAATACGTTAACCAAATATTAAATGATTAGGTTGTCTTGAAAGCTAAGGTTACTTTTGCGTAGGGGAGACCCTACCAAGCGTTCTATAAAGGGTTCTAGGCTAAGGTTACTAGGGAAGTTTTATGTGTAAGAGTTTCCTTTTCAAGGTATTTCACTTAAGATAATAAAAGAGGAAAATAATAGGTACCTGTTTTCCCAAGCGCAGGGCCGAGATTAAACGAATTGAAAATGAATATCGGTGTTTTGGCAAGCATCAAGAAGTCGCTAAGCGCTAGGTTGGCCACGAGGATGTTCCCGGGAGTCCGCAGCGTGCGGCATCTGAAACACATTAATCATCTCACTTTGATCTTTATCCACCAGTAGCTACATGGAAAGTCAATTAAAATAGAAACGTGGTCTAATTTCGCAGCGCTGTGTGGGTCCTTCTTAATTCGCCGCATAGGTAAAGGTTATATTAATATCCTTATGTTTTCAGGTGTTCAATTTGTGCTTACGTTGTGAGGTGGCTGAAAGTGATGTAATTACAAAGAAACTAAATATATCATAGTAAGTAGGTATATATGTAATATAATTACAATTTATGACTGATCTATGAAGCTAGCTGATAAACCCGTTATTAAATTAGTTGATAGTGTCTACATTTTAGTAGTTCCTACAAGTTTTCTAATATTACCTTTAGTTTTGTGTTCGGTGAGAATGGTGAGATACTCGAGCTTTTTTGATAACGTAGGTAAAATATATATAAAATCAATGTCCATTTCATAATTTTAAAGCGGAGGTAGCCTTAACGCTAGGGCGGCAGACTTGCGATCATGTGACGGCCAGTTCGAAACCTACCCATTGCGCTACCGACGTAAACCCACTCGTAAACAAGCATTTACAGTTTGTTCGAAATAAGTAAGCCGATCGGAAGTTGTCTGCAAGTGGTTTAGAAGTGGTAAATTTTAATAGAAAGAGTCGCTGTTAAGATAATTAGAGTCGTATATGTTTCACATTTCTAATTATTTTTTTATCACCGCGGTAGTTCGGAACGGCTAACTTCCGATCGGCTTACTTATTTCGAACAAACTGTAGCTTAGTACAACGGGTTAACCATAATACTAGTAATGTACGACCCTCATTGCTACACAGCTTTTTTTTTATAAATAATGTTTGACATTTTTAGCGTCTTCGCTTTTATCTATAACTCAAATTACCATGCTAGAGGGTAGAAAAAAAAGTATAATTACTTACTTAATTTCACTTTACTTAAAACGGTAGGTATAGATAACAGCCTTATTTTCTGCTCCACAAGTTATGCTGTATTTTGTTAGAAGTAGGTACCTACTTATTGTTTTTTTTATATTTAGACAAATTTGAAACAACCCACAGAAGCTATAGCTAGATAAGTAGGTACCGATCTACTGCGTTTTCAGAAAATAGCACTTTGCTTTTAATTTAACTATGTTGGTGTGAAAAGTAAATCCGTGTATTTGAAACTACGACTACTAAATATCTACGACGTGAAATATTGTTTTGTAAGAAAATAAAAAGACTTGCCCGCCTAGTCATGGAACACATCAATCCGTCTTCCAGTGCAAAACCGTAAAACTGAAGGATTTCTTACAACAGATATTTGCAAATTTTACAAAGAGTAGTAATTCCTCTCGCTTCTTGCGTACCGTACCTACTCTCATGCGCTTAAGAAAGATTTATAGCCAGAACAAACCTGAATTCATTTAATTAATAAGTTTGCGAGAAGATATTCCCTATATCCATTTAATTAAGCTGGGAAGTTTCCTGAATATATTATGATAGTTAGCGGATAAGATAATTCTTGTTTGACATGTCAAACTAAACATATTGTCACCCTCATATGTAACTCTGGCTCCACACTTGTGTGCTGTGTGCATAGATGGAAAGAGAAGGTTGCAAGATGCTGATTTTATATTTTCAGTTTTCTTTACATATAATAATACCCCTGATTGAGGTAAATATTTTATATACTTTTGTAATAGATAACGACGACATGCACATACCTAAGTATCTACAAGAGTATAAGTAAATGTCGGGATGATGTCGATGCGGGTATTTGAGCCTGATGCATTTTTTACGTTTAATCCGTTTTTCATTAGATAAAAGATAGTTGATCAAGTAAGTACCTGGTCTACGTCTAAGTTCGGCCGGTACGGATTTTATCTTTTAGGGCGGTGAGGTAAATGTCTTAATTCGGGATTCAAGGAATGTCTAAAGATATGAACAATTTAAAAATAAATGTGGGACAAAGTACTTTAATGCTGCTCATTTGAAGAATATCCTAACATTAAATCCTGTGGCTTGCTAAGTAGTTTATGATCAACTCAGTAAAATACTTTCTAAAAAACTAAATACGGTCTTGCTCGCCTCGGTTCACCTTTTTCTAGCCGACGAGATCTCTGAACTCGGTTATTCTCGCCTTGAATACCAAAACACATAGTTAATCCATCTATAATTTGTACTTACATCTACCAATACGACATTACTTTAAATGTGTGCATTACTGACATAAAATTGGCAAACAAATGTAATGCGAATATAGTATTGAGTTTGGACACTAATTAAGCACGCTTATGAACTTAGTTGACTAACTATATAATTTAGTGAACACCATGAATTTAGAACAAGTTATTTTAGTATAATATAATAATTAGGGAAGTTTATTCGGCGTATCGTATTAAGTATACGTAAATAATCTCTCTAGTTCGGATATAGCAGCATACTTTGCATTGATACTGTCTCAACATGCTGCATATTTTACATTGACGCCTTCTATACAGTCTGTAGACTGTAGGCAAAAGACTACGTAGGTTTAATTGGAGCGTAGTTACCTACAGTAAATTAAAATACTTATAAAAACTTGTGTAAAGACAACTAGGGTCAACGTAAACGTGTTCGTGATTATTTTACAAAAAACACTTAAATTAAAGTAATTTTAGCTTCATATAATTTATATGAATTAGGGTTCAGCTTTTGGTACCAAAATCATAATATTTATGATGCGCTGCACATCGTGCTATAAATTTTCCGGTATTAGCTGATCTCGCAGTAGTTCATTTAAGTGGTTCTTTTGGACAGTGAGTTATTTCACGAGATACCTACCTAAATTGGGAATTCGAATAATTTTCTTATCGAACAAATAACTGTAGGTATTTTTTACAAACATTTTGAGTCTGGGTCAGCACCCAGACTCAAAATGCTTTAACAGCTTAAAGCTACAAAATATGTTAGTCATCATGCATCCAAAGCATAGGATAATGCGTATGGCTGTACTAATTATAACGAATAACGATCCTTGTTTTGATAAAAAAACGTTAACGTACGTTCGTAAAAAAACCCATCAACCCTAATTGAGCGGAGGTCACTAGTGTAGACAGATGTTGTCAAGTGTCACGATTTGAGTATAAAGGATGTCGTTACAAAGTGACGCCTGCGTAGAGCTGAAATGCCAAGTGGTTAATCAGCCATCGTGTCGACTGAGACAGCTTAATTTGGAAGCCCTTGGGGGGTAGATACTCATATAATAAATGTAAGTATATGACACAATCCGCTTTAGAAATCCTGGTAGGTAACAGCAAAACATGATTGAGTGAATGTACCTAATTGATTGTTTTTAAGCATCTTATTTCAGAACATGCAAATTTAATACAATATTATTCCTTTGCTAAGAACAGAAGTTTAACTGTCTAGGTAGGTTCCTACCTATATTGACACTTATGAAGCTACGTACTTCTTGAAATTATTGAAAGAATATTAGTAGAAAAGCTAATCTCTAAACAATTAACCGAAAACCGCAACCGCAGTAGGCTTGCGTGGTGGAATGCAGCCTTACCCCTCTCATACTGCCCAGCAGTGGAACATTGTATTGGGTTGATGATGATGATGATGAAACACAAACAAAAAACAAGCCATTTTCCCATCTGCTAGGGATAATGTAAACATAAAATAATAAGCTTTGTAGTTTAATTCAACGTACTTCTTAGCTACATGTGTTTTATCGTGTATGGATGGTTTTAATTTAACCTACGTAAACTTTTATCTGAAGGAAAGTACCCATTTTTGAATGTTCATATGTATAAAGGATTTATGGCTCGCTTGAATTGAGATAATCACGAGCTCGGGAGGACGGCTCCTGTTTGATATTCAAATGACCTTTTCGCTTTATTAGCTGGGTTTCACTTTTTATCGGCAAATGCACGACACCCGAGCTCACAACATTACCTACCCGATAAAGAGATCAATAAATAATGTTAAACGCATGTCAGAGGCGCTAAAGGATTATTTTTGCCATGATATGCATTATTGATTTTGGATTATTACTTTTCGGTAAGACTTATTGTAACATGTGTTAACGTAACGACTTACCTATACACAATATTTCAACAAAAGCTTATGGTATACGCCTCTCTATATACATATGTCACTATACCATTGGTTGTACAAACACATATATTCATACTGCGTATTAAAATAATCACGGCCACGGCGCCAATCTGTACAGGTACTTAATATAATAATCTTGTATAAAGAAATAAATATTAAGACTTTACTCTAGTGATTAAATTTCAGATTAAATTTCTAATGCTCTGTTCCTAACCATTACCGAAGTTTACCTACTTTTGAAATTTCAAAGATAGTTTCTTCGATATAAAACATTTGGAAACCAATTAATGAAGGAGTTCAGAGTTCTATTGTTAGTTATTTTTATAATATTAAAATGAGAAACCACTTACCTCAATTCTGAAATTATATTTTTTCTGAAAAAGGTTCGGGCATTCGGACAGACGTTGGCAATAACTTGACCTGATGTTTTATCCACCAGACTGATTCGTATTTCTTTGTCGAGTCCTTTTAGTTATTGAATCAGAAAAAGGTCGACTCATAATAGGTACTCATAAAATGAGGAAAGGGTTATTACCAATTCCTAAAAGATGGACTTGACTTGAGAACAATGACTGGGTGTAACGCCTTTGGGCTTCTGACTATTACCAAAGATTGTCACTGTATGAGAACCGGGACCGATCGGTTTACGTGCACTCCGAAGTGCGAATAGGTCTCGAGGTGTTAAGATTTGTCATCCACCCGCAGCCTGACAGCGGCAGACGCAGCTTAACCTTGTAGATCGGTTAATCAGCGTAGGTATCCACTATGAGTTCATTATTAATTTATTTTATATGATACATAGACAAACACCTACTAAAAATCCCCTGTCAGAAATGTACATGAACACAAAAATCGTTTATGAAAATGGTAGAAGTTGCTAAAACATTAACTTGGTTCATAAAAAGTATTACCATCGAGCGAAACATTTAATGAATTGTAATTGTATTGAAACTTATTAGCTCTTGGTAGGAACCTTAACAAATCAATGTAAGTATTTATTTCTGGACTAGTGGTAAACCGCAACTCATACTATTATATATAGCATTCCTGAATAAAACGAACCTGTGTTCTCAAATACATATTGCTTATACCTACTACCTACTATTTATAAGAGTTACCTAATAATAGTTTGATTCTTTGAAATATGTTCGGTAATTATAGGGAACTTTTAGGTACCAACCCTTTTTAAATTTCCTACAATTTATAACAAGTATATCAATTATTATTATATTATTATTGCTACATAGTCTTAATATAAGTTTAGATATCATTGTCTTAACAGAATGTTGGTTATCAAATCAGACACTTAATTTACCATCTCTTGACGGTTATAACTCATACAAAACGCATAGAAATATCAATCAAAACGATGGTTTAGTAGTTTATATAAAAAGTAATTTAAAAACAGTAGTAGAAGAACCGCCTTTCATAGACAGAAATTGTCTAATAATAAAAATGTTACCCGACACAGTGATTATAGCTATTTACAGGCCCCCTTCCCAAAATGTTGACACATTTTTAGACTCGCTTGATATAAATTTGAAAGAATTATCATCCTTTAAGAATATTATATTAGTGGGTGATATAAACATTAATATTGCTTCCGGGAAAACTGACACTTGTGCTCAAAACTACCTGAATGTTTGCTCATTTAATGGACTTTTACCAGCCCATTGCCTCCCTACTCACCAAAGTGGCTCATGCTTAGATCATTTTATTATCAAAACAAAAAATCTTTCCAAAACATTGGTCACTAATTCATCGCTTACTGATCATCAAGCTGTTTTACTAACTCTGCAAATATCCTCACCTAGAAAAAACTGCATGCGTAGCGTTATTAAAACTAACATGACTAACCTTGAAAATGATATACGCAGCATTAATTTTGACCCAGTGTACAATACGAGTGACCCAAATGCTTCTCTAGAGTATTTCATTTATTCGATACAGCATGCAATACAGAAAAACTCATACTCTAAACTAATGCCTAGAAAATATAATAATATTAAGCCGTGGATCACACCCGGCCTCGTTCGTTGTATTAGGCACAGAGACAAACTGCACCTTAAATCAAAACTTGCACCTGATAACGAAATACTTTATATTACATATAAAAGGTATAGAAATTTTTGCAACAATCTATTGAGAAAAATAAAAAATCAATATGATAAAATTGAATTAGAAAAAGCAGGAAAAAACAGTAAACTGGTCTGGAAATTCATAAAACAAAACACATTAAGATCAAGAAATCCTGAAACGCCACTAGATTTGCTAACAACAGGTCTTAACCCAACGGAAGCAACTAATAATATTAACCACTTTTTTATTAACGTTGGGAAAAAAATTGCAGAAAAAACCCTAAACTCCGGAAGTTCTTCTCCTCAACCCTTGGCTATGTCTTTTCCATCTAGTACCTTAAACTCTTTTGTTATATTAGATACAGACATCCATGAAATATTAACAATAATAACAGGACTTAAGGATGCTTGTGCTACGGGGTGGGATGACATACCTAATAACATACTAAAAAGTTTCAAATACGTGCTTGCACCTCCACTAACTCACATTTATCAGCTATGCTTAGCCAAAGGGATTTTCCCTAAATTACTTAAAAAGGCCGTGGTAACGCCTGTATACAAAGATGGAGACAAAAGCTGTGTTAGCAACTATAGACCTATTTCAGTCCTGTCAGGACTCTCAAAAATATTAGAAAAAATAATAAAAGTAGACTATTAAAATACCTAGAAGATAACAAGCTGCTCTCTGCTAGTCAATTTGGATTCAGGCCCAAAAAATCAACTAGCCAAGCAGTACATTGTCTGACGAATTATATAATTACCAACCTGGATACAGGCTTCCACAGTATTGGCATTTTCCTAGATCTTGTCAAGGCATTCGATACTATATCTTGTTCTATACTACTGCGCAAACTTGAATCACTGGGGATAAGAGGAGCCCAGTTTTTGCTACTATCTGATTATCTCAGCGATCGTCAGCAATGTGTGAAAATTGGTCAGTACATTAGTACTGACCTTAAAAACAGCTGCTATGGTATACCACAGGGTAGTGTCTTGTCCTCCACATTATTTTTAATTTATATCAATGACCTGTGCAGTTTGACACTACAAAATGGTATCATATTATCTTATGCTGATGACACAGCCCTATTGTTTTCAGCTAAATCACGAGCTGAAGTCTACGAACATGCTCAAAATGGCATTAACATTGTGACAAAATGGCTTAAAAATAATCTTCTTACGTTAAATACAGATAAAACCAAATATATTTTATTTACAATGAGAAACAATAACCCACCACCCACTAACCTAAAAATTGTTGCACATAATTGTAGCATGCATGCCGACACTGCATGTACTTGTCCCACTTTATTAAAAGCTGACCATATTAAATATCTGGGCGTCACTATTGACACTAATCTAAACTTTCGTAAACATATCGAGTTGCTATGCTCTAGAGTACGCAAATTAATCTATGTTTTTAAGAATTTACGTAGCATAGCAGATTATAAATTAATAAAACAGATCTATTTGGCCTTATGTCAATCCACTCTCACCTATTGTATAACTTCCTGGGGTGGTGCTGCAAAATCAATTTTATTGCCGCTAGAACGCGCTCAAAGAGCCATTCTGAAGGTTGCTACATTTCGCCCATTTAGATTTCCTACACATCAACTCTACGCAGCATGTAAGGTACTAACAGTACGTCAGTTATTTATTCTAAACTTAATCCTTCTTCAACACTCTGAACTTCCTTTTGACCCACATCCTCCCGATAAGAGAAGAAAGGACTTAGTTTGTAAAAATTCACAAACTAAACATGCTTTTGCCACTAGATTCTATATGTTCTTAGGACCTTTTCTTTACAATAGGCTTAACAAGTTACTGAATTTATATAGTGTATGCTCTAAACAATGTAGTGTAATGTTAGCAGAATACTTAGGGACGCTCAATTACATAGACACAGAAAAAACTCTGGAAATTTTGTCGTTAACATAGTATTATCTTGTATTCTTATTTATTAATTGTTATTAATCACCTATATAGCTTAGTTCTAATTACACCTGTACTAAATTTTAATATATTATGAGAAAATTGAAGTGAACATTTGATGTAAAGTGATGGCCTGAAACACAGGTTTGTACTAACCTAGATCAGGCAGGTCGCAATGTATTTCTAGTATTGAATATTTCAAGCTGTAATAATTTTACATATATACTTTACGTTTTTATTAAGACGCTCATCATATAACATACCTTACTGTTAAACTATATATATTGGACAAATGTACACCTTTTTTTGTAAAAAGAATTTAAATAAAAGATTTATTTATTATTATTATTTTATTATTTAATTAACTTACAGTCAGAATTATTAACATAATATTTTTTTTCTGTTACGTTTGCAGCATAAGCCAGGGAAAACTTATAGTTATTAATCTGGACTGTAATTGAACACTATGTTGACATGTCGTTCCAAACGTACCTATTGCAATCACGGCATTTTTTAATATAAAAGACAATTAATTCCGCAGTGTTCAACCGCGCAAGACATTCGAGAGATTCCGTGGTGGGCACCGGGGGTCTAGAAACGTCACTTTTCATGAATTACTATAATGATTCAGGGGCAGAAGGCTACACAACGTGCCATAGATTTCCAGTGTTAGCTGGCCTGTGAGTGTACAAGTTGTACAGGCCAGGAAAATTGGCCACTTTAGCGCCCTGGTCCAACGACATAAAAAAATACATTCTTAGTAAATGTACATATAGGAGTATAAAAATTTGATGTCGAATTGTCAATCCATCGTATCTAAGTACCTACCTCATATATTTCATTCAGTTGTGTGTTCGCTGGTCCGTTTTTCAGCTTCGGTAATAAAAGACTCGCATCTACTTTATAAAAGGGAAAGGACTATAGAGCATCTATTCGAGTTTGTTGGAGAGGAACACCGGAGAAAAATTGAGAATTTTTAATGTACAATGAGGCCTTACAATGAGTAGGTACTTTTTAGCAAAATACATATCAGGTAGATACTACGGAAATGTTTGTTTAAACATTGCTGAATTAGTTATGTGACATAAAACTGTCCTGATTTCTGTAGAAATTTACGTTTTCTGTTTCCAAACAATATTAACTTTGGTACATCTATCTAAAATTAAAGAAACCGCCCGTTTTTCAAGAATTGCTTGGATATATTGGTGATTATTGTAATGACTTTTGTTTAGTAAGTAGTAGATTATATAGGTATAAATTAACACTACTGAATATGTGTTTAATAGTTATTTCTTTTATAACATAAAATTTATTAAAATAGATAGGTACTTTATTATTTCTAGTATAAAAGGTACCAATAATTAACATTATTTACATCTTAAAGTTATTTTTCAGTTTTGTTTGGTTTTTACTGTTATATTATGTATGGAGTAGGTACCTATATAGATGGAGGTGGATTAAGTAACAGTAAATTCAAAATATCGCCACAAAGAAACATTACGAAAATAACATCCTTATGTAAGCACTTTTCGTAAACTCATATGAAGGTGTCTGGAAGTTATGCTAAGAACCATTACTTACTACTGATTACTTGCCTTATAAAATAGTTGTTTATTGTGTAATTTAGACTACTACTTTAAGAACTGGGTCAGTGAGACACATTTCGATTGAGTATCTAAAGGTATATTTGCACATCGATATAAATAGCAATTTTATCTTTATAGTTTAAGAGGATAGTATCCGCTTCGCGCCCCATACAAACGCAGTTTGGCCCTTGCTTGAATTTTAAACAATGAAAGTCATTGAAATTTTGCAGTAACAATCTTATCATTAATATACGTGTTTCTGTAATATAAAATTTCATTTCAATATACGGTTAAAAAGTTACACGAGCTCAAAGATTGGCAATTTTCGTTGAAAAACGGCCCAACTTTATGCTAGTATTTCTCGACAATGTATCAATACAGAAACATTCTGATTCGAAGGAAACCCAGATAATATAGTGAATATTTTTTTACAAGATTTTTTTTTTACATATTAGCAATATTATAGGTGTAATCTCCAAAATTCGGAACATACGAAATACGCGTGAAAATGTTGTTGTTTCTCCTCTCGGGCACGCGTTCGCATCGCGAGGGATAGAGACAGCGACAACTGTGCAACATTGTTGCGTTCGCGAGGGACACTCCTCTTAAGACGTAATTCATGGCGTGAGAAAACATGTCGGAATAAAATAAAAAAGGTACGTTTCAAATACACATATTGTCAATTTCTTTACGTGTTCTTGGCTCGTTGCCACGCTTATGACATTCACAGAACTGATTGATTTGTGATGCGTAAGTACGCGATTGCTACTCATACATTTTATTTCATATGTTGTTTTGTATATGGACCGGAGCAGCTATCTCTGGGCCTCGTCAAAGTCTGATTGACTGTGAAGTAGGTAGTCACTGAGTAGACTGATTATCCGCACAAAATCATCCCCTATGACATTTATGGCATAAGACACTTGGCATGAAACCATTTATTCATAAATATGTCGTAACACGTACGTTATGTGCACGTGTAACATTATTTACAGATGCTGTGTATTTTCATGCCAATGAGATCATTCAGCCGCATAACATAGGCATACCGAATTCTTTACTAATCTAGTTCGTCTCATTTGATATACTAACCTCATATACATGAGTAGTACGAGAACGTTACCAAAGGCGCCGATACCCGCTAGCAGTACATATGTGCTGCCGAAGGTGTACTGTATCCAGGAGTCAGGCGGGGGAAACTGCAGCCAGTAACTGTTTATAAGCAGCAGGTAGTCATCCGTAAACAGTCCGTATTTGCGCCACCTCTCTACAGGCCACCGTTCTATAAACTTCGCAATCAAACCTAACTTATTTTCAGAAACACTCAGTGCTGTCGTCTCTACACTATCTAAACTATTTTCATGAGAGGCCAAGTCATTGACCGCACCATCTGTCACTTTCAATCTACTGCTTTCCTCATTCAGTTCCCGTTTGAAACGAACAGAACTCCTTCTTCGTCTTTTCCACTGTTTTAAATCATCCAAACAACGCCATAAAAAATCGTTGTGACACTTAAATGGTTTCAATAGCACTATTTTTGTATTTTCACAATATATGCACTTGTTTTTAAAATTTCGCGTCTGAATTATATTACTATTATCCATCACTCGACGTGTCGCCGTATCAACATTCATACAGTAAACTATCTTTGAAACCGCGACCAGCGCAATAATTAATATATTCAACATAATGTTTACGTTCTGCGACGGAGTTGTATGTCTCGAAATTAATAGGACACAACCGTTCACGATGGTTTCCGAGACAAAATGTTCTCAGGGCGTCACGGAGTGGCGAAATATCTCCCGGTAAGGATACGGTATACTTTGGTCCGTACCTGACTATTCTCTAAATTTTATCAGTGTGGAATTGTTGCGAGGACCACCATTGCGAAAATAGAAACTGTCGCTTGTAGGTATGTTATTATTAGATTTGCTTCGATGTACCTATATCGGCAAGCCGGCATTTCAATAAAATGTTGCCTAAGATCAGCTTCATTTATCCACATTTATTTCTCCACATCGGTGGAGATATTATTATAAATCAGTCCGTTGATAATATAATTAAGAGGTTTACCAAATTATACCTACAATTGAATTATTAAAAAAATCGTCAATAAATAATTTGTACCCGACATTTTAGTCAGCATTTACCCTTTATATTGATTTATTCATCTTTACTCTTTGCATTGCTCTCTTTTGATCGAAATTCTATTGATTTGAACCAAACCCAATTATTTTTGATTCATAAGAATATAGTTAAAAGAGTTAAGGTATACTCACAGGGACGTGATTTTTACAGGGGTTTTGTTTGGTAAGATAAATTAACATTGACGACGAGAATGAGCTGAATAGAGCTATGCTTTTTTACAATTCGTGAAAATTATGAACTTAATATATTTCTTACCTGAGATACATGACCAAAACGATTATGTTTCCCCAACAACCGATCGTAGAAAACAAAACATAAAAGCCGCCTAAAATTTTCTGTAGCGATTCACTTGGAGGTGGAAATTGTAGCCAGTGTTCGTTGATCAAATCCAAGTAGTCATCAGAGAAAAATCCGTATTGTCTCCATCCTGATACGGGCCAAAGTCGCTTGAAATTTGCAAGTAATAAAGCGTGCTTGTCCACAGTCGAAGTGTTGCCTGAATCGCTAAGGTTTCTCGAATCGAGCGATTCCGCTATTCTATATGCCGTTTCGACTTCTGATTTGTTTGCTGACCGTTTTTCTCTATCTAATTGCGTTTGCTGAACTTTTGTTCTACTTTCATAATCCCATAACTTATAACCTTTTCGTAAGTAACTTTTCTCAAATTCTCTTTCGATTTGAATTAGATTTGGGAACTGGTTTATTACATCACAGTAGCATTTCACAACTGTAGAAATAACTGCCACTAAGAGACTTAATTTCATTTTAGTAAGTTTATATTGTAATGTTCGCGACGTGTCGTTCGTATGAAATCTTGCGGTGTTTTACAAGGAGCAATCAGGTCTATTTGTGTCACCGTCGGTGGCCTGAAGACACTGGATGCTTGGCCGCTATTCCTCGGGGACCGTTGTGAATTTATACTTAAGTGGATTAAAGTGGCTTGCTTTTAGTAAAATCTGTATACAATTGCCGGTCGATAAAGACGTTATTAGGTTGATCGGTATTCTTTTAGAGTTGTCACGAGCATAATTTGTCAGGGTCAAGATAGAGATATTAGACGTTGGTACTCGTAGGATATTCTTACATTTGATAACATAATGGACACGTAGTGCCTGTTTTGTTCTGAAAACTACTAAAAAGTATATGTTTGGTAGCATCTTTTTGGCATTAAATAATGACTACAATAACTTTGATATAATGGCATAAATAGCTTCATAAATAAAACGTATAAAGGCAGGAGCTAAAATATTAGCCTCTGTGCCAATCGAGCCGTCGATATTTGTGATTTTTCTAAGTAAACGCAGACAAATATTTTTGATCTTTTTGACCTATCAACCAAAATTAAAATGAAAGTAAAATTTTTGTCAAGTAGGGTTCTTCAGTTTTTACTTTTGACGTTTAACTTTTGATCGCGGCCATAGATTGGCTACGTCCCTAACATAGTACTAGTTGTTGACATTGCTCCGAACCACTTTATGTAGATGAATAAAATTTAGATTCAATCCTACGAATAAATAATATTTATTCGTAGCTTCAATCTTTGTTTACCAAGTAACTTAAAACAGAGGCAGTGGCGATTTTACAAGTATTTTTTTAAACATCATAATTTTCCTTTCCTTCTGTATCCCTACTTCCCTACTAATATTATAAATGTGAAAGTAACCCTGTTTGTCTGTCTGTCTGTTACGCTTTCACGCCTAAGCCACTCAACCGATTTTGATGAAATTTGGTACTGGAATAGACAGCTAGTTGACAGATAGCTTGAGAAAGGACATAGGCTACCTTTTATTGCAAAAAATAGTTTTGAAGGGGTTGAAATAGGGGGTGAAAGTTTGTATGAGAGTTCGAAATTTTTCAAGATAAAACCATGAAACTTTATATTAAGGCACTTGATAAGAAATAAATAAAAAATTGTTCTAGCGTTTTTGAAATTTCGACCTGTGTGGGGATGAAATAGGGGATGAAAGTTCGTTTAAAAGTCCAAACAAAGTCTCGTTTTCAAGTTTAATCCCGGAACCGATTTTGATGAAATTTGGAACAAAAATAGACTAGACCTTGGGAAAGCATATAAGATACATTTTGTTGTAAAAAAGGGGTTGAAATAAGGGATGAAAAATTGTATGGGAGTTTGTCATTGTTGAAGATAAACCGATGAAACTTTGAATTTAGGTACTTGATAAAAAATAAATAAATATTTGTCCTACCGTTTTTGAAATTTAGACCTGTGTGGGGATGAAATAGGGGATGAAAGTTCATATGGAAGTCCTAACAAAGTCACGCTTTGAAGACCAACCTCGGAACCGATTTTGATGAAATTTGGTACAAAAATAGATTAGACCTTGGGAAAGGATATAGGCTACGTTTTGTTGTAAAAAAGGGGTTGTAATAAGGGATGAAAAATTGTGTGGGAGTTTGTCATTGTTGAAGATAAACGCTGAACTTTTGAGTTTAGGCACTTGATAAGAAATAAATAAATATTTGATATGGGGTTTTGGAAAATTTCAAACTATGTGGGGATGAAATAGGGGACGAAAGTCCGTTTGGATTTTTACGAAATTTGGTACAAAAATAGACTAGACCTTGGGAAAGGATATAAACTGCGTTTATATTTCGGTAAATAATAAAGTTGGACGAATTTTGTGGTCTACCCGAGCAAAAAAGCAGCCGGAAAAATATGTTAGAATAATTTGTAATTTCCCGCAAGAATTGGAAAAAACTAAACAGTCAAAATCGTGTTGTCCACGCGGGCGAAGCTGTATTCCCCGAAGTATGTACACCCACAGTTCACCGATGTGTTCTAGGTACCATGCGCGAGCCGCTATTACCTGGTACAAATGGCTGAAATGAAGGTAGTTCGACACAATCATTGCCAAACATATCAACTGTTTTCTGAGACTTACGCAAAAAATAATCACGAAGCTTTGCTGCTTGTTTTTTTCCATTTTCAATAATGTAAATATAACGCAATAAAATCTGGTAGTGTGGTTTAATTTAATTAATGTTTATGCATAGTCCATAAAGATGATTAAACGGGTTGTCTGATGCGCAAAATATAAAGATATACATTTTCTGACATTATTCATCCTCCTAGCCTTTTCCCAATTTTTCTGCCATCCATCGATATATATAGTTATATACGACGCGCTCATGCGCAACGTGCTCTCCGAGCCTGGGAGGAGTGTCGATGTGTCATGATGAATGGTCATCCACAGACCGACCGCGGCAGGCACAACTTAACCTTACAGATCTAATGATCAACGTAGTTATAATTTAGCTATGAGCTCCTCATTTTCTGTCAAAATAGAATAAAAAAATCCTATCTCGAAATATAAATTAAGTTTTCTGAGAAACAAAACGGTTATTTAAATCTATTATAAGTACTTTGATCCAAATTTAAGGAGTCAGGTGGGATGAGGGTTAATATTAAAAGCTTTCGAAATAAGAGCTTTTAAGCTTTCATTCGAAGCTCAACGAATTAAAACATTCCTGTATAATAATAAAGAAAGTAATTAAATTTTATAAAATTAATAACTCATTACACTAAAGAATTTCGGGACACGAAAGGTCGAACCCTTATGATCCCTCCTCGACACTGATAAACAGATAATTCGCTATTAGTCTTAAAAGATAAACAAGAGAGCCCAATTTTTGCCAATTAATTATCTGAATATAGTCCAAATTAACAACAATACCGAATTAACTTCTTCAATTGTGTACCACTTGATCCTATTATCCCAATATTTCCAATTTGTAGAAGCTTAATGAGTGCATCGTTAATCTCGTGATTAATTTATTCAATTTGCAGACTGGGATCGCAATATCTAATTCACTTCACATAAAAAAATTAACTGCCTAGAAAATTACACGTATTTTTTTTATTTAATGGCCTTATTCATCATGTTTTATCGGGTTTTAAGCCAGGATCTACTTCGTATAATTTATTACGTTTTCTCCTGAGATTTAGCCGAAGCATTTAAGGTACTTGTAATTTTAACATTGTCTTTGGATATGCTTTTGTTTCAATTTCAAATGTGTATGTTTAATGTTATATAAAAAATAAAGGATAAAAATGTAAATGTGAGTACTATGTAGGTTAGCTCTAACTCTTTTAAGATTTATAATACAAGTTTTCTGACAGTTTTGAGTATTTCCCATGACCTACGCAAATGTCTTGCTGATCTGGTATCGTCATGACTTTACTTACGTCCGGAAAACAGTAGAAGCTTCGCAAACGAACACTTTGAGACAGTTACAAATAAACTTCCTGCAAACGTCACCAACTTAATCTGTAATATTGTCAAAAGTCACGAACGTGTATTTTCTCTGTTCAAACACAGGTGAGTTCGAGCACTGAACTGAATACTAATATCACGGAAACTACTATTAAATACCTACGTCGTAAAATACAAGTGCGGCGCGTCTAGTTAACTTTGCTTGGCACGACGGCCGTCGGATACAATGAACCAGAAACCTGTTTTCTTACGCACTATTAACACCTTAATTACTCTTCTTCTTGTCGATGACAAACACTTTATTAATCGATTCTTTTTATATCACTTGTGCTGAGTAGGTGCTTCCTTTGGACCGAAACAATAGGACTTCCAGGTTAAGTTGAAGCATCAGTAGGTAGACAGTAGGTACCGTGGGGAACGTAGCAGAGCGCCGAGTAAAAATAAATAAAATATGTATTTAAACCATTAACTGTGGTTTATTCTACATTATTGGGAGGGCGAAGCCCTAAGAAAAACATATAGGTTAAGTCGTCTTCTGACTGACGTCTCGAACAGTTCTACTTTTGAATTAAATAGATGATTGCTTATTTTTAATTTAAAAATAATTATTATTAATATGAAAATATAGTTCATTTTGTTGAGAAATAAGTTGGTAAAATGACTTTTAATTTATAAGCTCCTAGTTTTATATGAAATCGGCCTCCGCTAGGAACCTAGAAAAGCCAACCCGCTCATTGTCAGCGTGGTGGACTATAGCCTAACCTCTCTCATTCTAAGAGGAGATCAGAAGTAATATTTTTGTTTCAAAATAAGCCCTATCGCTGATGGGCTTTAAGATTCATACAATGTGATTTTTTTCATTGAAAAAAAAAAAAGTCTAGGTTCTACTGCATACTGGCTACATGTGATTGGTAAACGCCACTCAATAAAACGAGGCATGTCATTCGTAGACTGTCAGTGTAGTAATTGCCACATACATGGCAGCCAGCCGATTTTATCGAATATTAAATTTTACCATCACGCCTGTATTCCCCGAAGGGTTAGGCAGAGGTGTACTAATCTACAACCACATTTCGCCGGTATGTTTAGGTCCCATGTAATAGGGGGCGAGCCAATTGCCATTAACCGGGCACAAATCCAGACTCCGAGCTGCCACTAGGAATTTCATAGAAAAAGCCAATAATACTTTGCTTGACCTAGGGATCGAACCCTTGGATCTCCAGCGTAGCAGTCGCGCTTAGGACCACTAGACTAATGAGACAGTCAGTTGAAAAAATACATATCTATCATTTCCTTTCATAACACTAGCCATGCAAAAAGATCATGCTAGAATATTAAAACAAGTATTGATGCAACAATATTGAGCTACACCACACCATACTACATATTGAAAAGTAATATTGCTCGGAGTGCAATTTGCACGCGCGCTGTGATGGCAAAAACAATTTAAAATGCATCATGGTAAATTTTAAATATCTCTTGAAAGCCAGGCATACAATTTCGTGTACTATTTTTGAAATTGTGTTTGTTGTATTTTGTTGTGGGGAAATAGCGTAAACATCCAAGACCTATTCATTTTACAAAAAAAATGTATACGCATCATAGCACAAATTAACAATGAAAATAGCTGCAGACCCTTTTTTATCAAATATAAAGTCCTAACTCTCCCATCCATATACATTTATGACATGAGTCTATTCGTTTTCAAAAATATTGTCAATTTCACAAAAGTGAAAGACACTCATAATATAAACACACGACACAAAAATAGGCTATACCTACCACCATCAAGAATTAACATGCTCAACGAAAGTCCTTATTATATGGCAGTTAAGATATTCAATAGGTTACCAAAAGATCTCCAAAACGAAACAAAAGAAACAGTATTTAATAGGAAATTAAAAACATATTTAACAGAAAAATGTTTCTACTCAATAAAAGAATATTTTAGAAAATAAATAATACAGCCAAAATAATAAACATAATTATCATAAACAATACGATAAATTATAATAAATAACATAGAATCTAAAATACACACAATACTATTACACACAACAATCATACACAATACAATACAAAATGCTACAAATCAATAAACATAATTGTTAGTATTAATAATAATGATAATTGTTTTTTATAATGTATTTGTTAGAAGCCCTCGAAATTTGCAACACCTGAAAAAGGTGCTAAGCTGTACATAAATATGTTATACTTAAGAACCCTAAACCTTAGTATGCAAATAAATAGTTTGAGTTTGAGTTTGAGTTTGAAAATTTACCCTTCCACTTTATTTCTTTATTGCTATTACGGTATGACTATTAGTAGTACTGAAGAAGTTTGCGGCCAGAAATTTTACTTTGAAATTATAGTTATTAGTTTGTACCTTAAAGTACAAGATCTGAAATAATAGTATATTAAATAATTGGCATGTTCTTTTAAATATCCTTGCTTAGATGAAGCTTTGAAAATACCCAATAGTCTATTGCTATTTTATTATAAAGCTTATTGTTATTCGCATTTTGTAAATTGACGTATTCACTTACCAAGTTGTTTAGAGAAATGGAGCATAACGGTCTTCGATTGCCTTTATATATATGTACAACCCACTAAGTAAAAAGTCAGAATGAGGACCATTTTTATTTCGGATTTTGTAAGATATTTAAGGAGAAATAATTCTTTTCTTATAAAAGCTTCATCCCTAATTATTGTAAAGTGGCGTTTCTGAGAAGCCGGCGCGACTGCCCTTGCCAAAATACGACTGCTTTTTTCTTTTAAAAGAAAATCGTTGCCCCTTAATAGGTTTTCACATGTACCTTTCTATGTCTGGTGGGTACGATCACAGTCAAAAATATTAAGTGAACATTGGTATAGCAGACCTAAAGAAAATATTAATTTATAACATACCGTGAGCCTGTGTACACCAACATTTCGCCGTTATATTTAGGTCCCATGCAATAAAGGGCGAGTCTATTGCCATTAACTGGGCACAAATCCAGACTCTGTGCTGCTACTGATAATTTTATAGAAAAACCCAATAACACTGCTCGATGTGGGGATCGAACCCAGGACCTCTAGCGTACATTCAGTTCATTTATTTAGTTCACTCCGTACATAATGCTCGTCAGTGGTCGCAAAGCAACTTAGTGATGATTTCTGATAATACTTTAAAAGCCCAAACAGCGGTAAATGCTAAAATTTACAAGTAAAACCTAATATTTACTAACCCAAAATGGTCAAAGTCCCAAAAACCGACTGAAGATAGCTTAGGTTAACCTTCGTGGTTATTTTTTCATAACCACCCAGAAATAGTCGTCTAATTATTTCGGATGTCGTTTTTCGACATTGACCGTATCTAACGTAAGATTTACCAAGTGGATGGTGGTAAAAGTTTGAAATAAACGATGATCACAAAACGTTTCGGACATTTAGGTACCATTCAGAGTTAGTAAATATTTATTTTTCTGGTTAAGCCGGCCGCACCAATTTTTAAGTTCCTAAGGCACCTGAAAGCAGTAAATAATTTGAGTGGTGATTGAAGTAGTCAGTAATAGTGATAATCGGACGTCGTTATAAATGATTCGTATTTTTTTAAAGCTGTTGCCCGTTGAGTAAAGTCTCAAAGTAAGTACTAATGTATAGACGGCCTATTATGATGAAACATCATCAGATTTTACGTTTAACCTCCAGCAATACAACTGTGAAATTCACAACCGATATCGTGAAGGATTTTTTGCGTTTTCTGCGTACAAAAATATAGAAAAACAACATTCTAAGGATAAATATGACCCTATTGAATGAATAAAAACACGTCAGCCCAGACTCCACGCGACAATACCGTGTTCAGTTAATTGTTTTCAATTTTCGAATGATCCACTTCAGTTGATTATGTAGAGAACAAAGGATCGTTTCATTTAAGGGTCATATTGGTCGCGTGACAGAAATCGCGTGAGCCCACGGAAACTTAGTATCTCTCTAGAGGAATGGCGTAACAGCACTTGTGTTTGTACTTTGTCTTTTAATATTAATTTAATCAAGTGTTTTCAATTTATTACCGTACTGGACCGATCTTTGACGTTCGGCTTAGTAGCTGAGGGGTCCCTCTGGGTGTTTTGGTATGCAAGAGTTTGTGCTTGCAATAGCAACAATACAGGAGAAAATCGTAGTCAGAAAAAAATTATTAATTAAGGTAAAGATCTTGAAAACAATGGTTTTTTAATGAATAGTGCAATACTCGTAACATGATTCAAGGGTTATTGAAAATATATTAGTATGATACAGTAGATTTTGATAATCATATTATGATTCACATATTAAAACTTGATAATACTATGATGAATGATAGACGGTCGAATTAATATCGATAACCATAGTATATTTGGGGCTAAATGGTTACGTTTATTCTCAAATAATGGAGATTCGCTACAGATACATTTAGTTAATCTTAGTCTATTTACTCAAATCGTTTCATTATTATGAGGCATAAAATGAAACAGTGATGTGTATCGCTTATAGCGCCGCATCCGCAAATCCTCGGATCGAATGTATCCGATCTGCGGATATGAAATAATACGAATACAGATATTACAATTTAGTACGAGAGACTACGTCAGCGAATCCTCTTACATACACAGAGATATTTTAGATTGCTATGTTTTTGCTGAAGTTGTAAATTGTTTGTTGTCTAGAGTTCAGATATAAACATAACATATGTTGTTTTCCTTTCTCATTAATATTGAGTTTTATAAATTAGACTATATTCTATACTAAAATTATAAAGAGGAAACATTTGATTGTTTGTTTGTTTGCATTGAATAGGCCTTAAAAGTACTCGACCGATTTGAAAAATTCTTTCACCAATAGAACGCTACATTTTTCCTGAGTGACATAGGCTATATATTATCCCATAAAATGTCAAGAAACGTATACTCCACGAGGGCGAAGCTCGATTCCCAGGTCGAGCAGTGTTATTGGGTTTTTGTAAATTCTTCTTAGCAGCTGTGAGTTTGTATTCGTGCCGGTTTAATGGCAATAAATGGCTACATGGAACATAAACATACTGACGAACTGTGGGTGTTACAATAATTAGAACATCTCTTGATGATATGTTTTCTATTCTAAAGTAGGTAGGTACCTACTTTATTTTTTAACGTGTTTATGCGGATTGAGGTAACTAACGTGGTTAGGCCGGTATGTTTAGGTCCCATGTAATAGGGGGCGAGCCTATTGCTATTAAACGGGTACAAATCCAGACTCCGACCTGCTACTGAGAATTTCATAGAATAACCAAATAACACTTTGCTCAACCTGGGGATCGAACCCAGCACCTCTAGCGTAGCAGTTGCGCTTAGGATCACTAGACTAATGAGGCAGTCAGAGGCAGTTTTGTAGGAGGTTTGCTCTCTTCGGGGAATACAAGCGTAATGGTATTTAATGTTTTTATCGTCGGGAACATGTATTCTGCCCGTCACTTGTTAGAGTGAAACAATCCACTATTTAGAATGTCACGGATAAAACGCTCTACAGTTTTCAGATTGTTTTGTTGATAAAGCTTCCTATTGTGATTTTAATTAAGTAGCATCAATTTTGTTTTCTTCGTATTCTGTGATTGTTTTCCGGTCTATTGTTTGGGTCTGCTTTACATAATGTGTCCCCTGTATGCGGTGAAAATCTGGGAAAACAAAAATGCCATTTCATTATTATGTGGCGATTTCTCTTATTTCTGCAATTCTAGCGAATTGGAATATTGTTATTCAGCTGATCCACATTGAATAGGGTAAAACTGTTTTTAAAATGTTTGACGATTTTAGTTGACAGTGTTGAATCTTGATATTAGAAGCGCGAAATTTTTGTTTATCTTGTCAGGTAAACAAAGCGCGGAAATTCTGTTTATCTTGTCAAGTAAAACATATTTTGATGAAGATTTTTTTATTATAACAAATTCAACCATTTAAATGGGCATACAGAGGTAGTACCAGTATAAACCATTTGATTGTAGGGATACCGCTGCATTTCTCAAGACAACCACCTATTTTTATGCGTCACAAATTGTATAAAGGGCAGGTAAAGCTACTTTGGCCTTAGTCCTTCAGCTCTATTAGAAGAAATAATATCGATACTCGAAATGTATATAGATACTAGATTCGATATTATTTCTTCTACAAACATCGATATTTTGACTTATTAAATTGCTTTACACTACCTCAAAGCTTCTTATTGTCACAAGTATTAATAACTTATATTAATTTATAGACAATAGTGTAGAAAGAAGATGTTGACATAAATACCTTATAATATAAATAAAACCTCAAACGCATACATCAGTATTATTTGAAATGTAATTGCGTAACAGTGCGATATCAAAGCCGTTAACTAAACCATAAAACCCGTTGAACACTTGAACCCCTTTTTGCAAGCCCCAATCCTCTAGCTTTATGTTAATATATTCTACATACGTTGATGGAACCCGCAGTCCTACGCACTCCAACCACAATTGGATCGGTACTTACATTTTATGTAATTTTACTGAAAGCAAATTGACGATTACGTGCATCCCAGGAAAGTATATTTATAAGAAAGAGGGAGCAATTTTTTTGTTCAAGTTACTCGTTCAATGTTGAGTGGGTTATTAACTCGACTCATAATTGGGTGATTCAAACTGTAATTAATTTTATTTTTCAGGGGTCCGGTCAAGGGTTGGAGTTATTTTTGATGTTATTTATTAAGCTTTTCTCATGGTCATTTTGAAACGGATAAATTATAGCCTCGCATTCGAATTACCGCATTACAACGTATATATATATATGTATTCATTTTATCTTTCGGATTTTTTTTAAATAAATAAGTTCTACTAAACGCAAATTGTACAGCTTTAGCGGCAGTACAAAGTTATCATATTGTTCCTTTAATTGGATGGTTTATACTGTGGTGGAATAAGACTTTCTCAGCTCATTTTATTTATTTAATAATACCGGCTGTTTTTGCTACCCACATTTATGTAACAAAGCTTTATGTTTCGTCCCGGCGGTCCTGCTAAAAGTAATATTTCACTTACATATGCAATGTTTTCACAGGACCAGAATGTTCTGAAATGTACAAGGTTTTTTGTCATTTTATTTATGAATCTAAAGTATTTCCTTGTGAACCAATATTTAGAGTATTTTATAACTGCATTTTTAATATATAAGATACAAATCGTTTTTATACGATTAACAATTTAATTTCAATCAAGAACATTGATAAATTGTCGCAAGAATAGGACGATTATAATTTGCAATAATTTCAAATTGTCATTGAAAATGTGCAAATACGAATCTTTGATGGCAACTACATCGACATTAATGAACACTAATTAATACAGATTTGAAATCGGAACATTCCTCGCAAATTGCGAAAATACCTCATGTGTGAGTCGTACCTACATTTTCGCGATAACTTCCCACAAAACAGATGTGCCGTCTATTCCAGGAATGACGATTTCAATTTCTATTCATTTATATTTATGAAGCATGGAACTTCTAACGTGATTTCCTACAGTAATTTCTGATGTACTTTAAGAATTAATGATTAATTGCATGTAACATTTGAACGTACGAATATTAAATAGAAAAGAGTAGTAAAGTTACAATATTAGAACGAAACATGTGTAAAGAACAAATAATTATTGTATTCAACATTTTTCGATAAAGATATTAATCAGGATTATGCGAGGATTCAAGTATTATTATGATACTCAATTATTTTTTTCAAATCCTCCAAATACTGTTATTTACAGTCTGATATGATTTCTATATATTCTTAAAACCATCACCGTCAAAGCGAAGCCGATCCGGGTTTCTGCACTGAAGAAAATTAGATTTCTTTGTTGAACATGGGAAGCATACTAATCCCATAATGTTTTTGACTGTCTCGCAACGTCTTGCACGGGTAAAAAACTTAGTATCGATACGTATATGTAGGAAACCGATTCTAAAACAAATATATGAACAAAAGATTTTGCATCTAGAGGCTCAAAAATATTAAATTTATCATCGTCTAAGCCTTTTCCTCAACTACGTTGAGCTTGGTTCACATTCTTACAGATACAACTGAATATTACTCGCACTTTACGAAAAACTACTACTATAATAGTAATTTACTTTAGTACACCCACAACCCAATTTCTGAGTCAGACAGGTTTTAAAATTATTTTGTTCAAATTGTATGTAAGCAGTTTTATGGGCAACATAATAGCCAGTATAGTAAATAATAAAAAAAAACCAACAATCACCACGTTTATCAAGCTGGGATTTAATAATGTTTGGTTGGTTATTTTATACCTACAAATTGTATATTACATTCAATACACACAACAACAAAGAGATTATATAACCTTGTGTTAGTTCTTGTAAGGTTTAGGAGTTCACAATTTGAGAATTGCTTTACACTGTGGCTTTGAAATTTTATTGTTCCGTTTCTCAGGATTCGGCTTACTCTTGTTACGTAAATAAACAACTTTGTCATAAAAGTTTCTTTGCTTATCAGCAAAAAATCAATTTCTTATCCAAAATCCGCCCTAGAAAAACAACATGATTAATTAACCTTGGAACAAGATAAAAGCGTATAAAAAATTACGACCATAACTTAGAAAACAACTCAACTTTGATTGGATGAGGTGTGCTGTATACCCGATAAAATATATAAGGAATATATGTATTTTCTTTGTAGTACAATGTAACGGTACGATGAACTAATTCAATATCACAGCTTTTGTTTGCCCTACATTCTAAATCAATGATAGTTCTAATATTAGTATAATAATGTAAGATACAGCTAAGCTTTTTTTGGATGGTTTTAGGATATGACAAAAAGCTTCAAAAAATTTAAAACACATGATTAAATGTATATTAAATACTTTAAAATGAAACCAGCAATGTGCCAATCCGTTAAATAATAAATAATATCAATATTTTACAAGGTTTTTACAGATTAACACAACATACATCACGCATGTATCCCCAAAGGCTTAGGTTGAGGTGACCCTCACATTACTTGCTACTTAACCATCAACTGAAGATTAATTAATGAAGTTCACTATTATTATGACACTACAGTTGTGACAATGTTACTGAATAATTCTGATCACGTTTATCCGGTGGCAGCTCCAGGAACTACTGACTACATCCATAACTTTGGACAGCTCTCGTAAACATTTTCAGATTCGTGTTCTGACAACCTGTTGTTAAATTTACAAGAGAGATTCCGAAGCCTAAACTTCCACTATTGCTCTGGTCGTTAGTGGATGCAAATTGACCCATAACTACGGCAACCGTTATTTATGTTGTTAGACACAATGAACCAAATATTAACTGAAGCATCGAGAAAAATCTTAATACGTCTGCGTTTTAAGATCTTAGTACGTCTTTATACGTCAAGTATAATTCAATGAAAAATTTGTCAGGCCGGTTTCCATTAATACAAGATCTTATTTTATAATGGTAATCATGATAACTTAAAAAAATATTTTATGGGGTTAAGAACTCTGAAGAAAAAATATTTTTTTCTTTATTAATAGGTACATTTGCCAAACCAAATGATTGTTAGGTTTTTGTGCATGTAATAAAGTGCTATTGGTTTATTTATCATTCGATAATTTAGGAGTACAGCTCGAGGTGGTTTATAGCTTTGCGTAGCCTGTGGCGTAGCTAAAATCTACGGCTACTACGCCGTAGCACATTACTTTGCTACGACATTTTTACTAGAGGCGCCAGCGGAGCGCGCTACCATCGTCGCCGTCACGATAACCGTTATGTTATACTGGAGTTTAAAGCTGTTTAAAATATATTCCATTTCCCTTTTATTTACATGCTTTAACTCGAAATTAAGTAAGTTACATTAAAAGTAAGTAAATCAACTCCAGTGGAATGCGTAAATAAAACAATTTACCAAATCCTTAACGGTCCATATGAATAAAACATGGGCTTGATACCACTCATGATGTTACACTGTTCGCAATAACAGCTACCTGGTGCTTGCCGGAGGGGTTAATATTTAAACAATGACCGATCGATGGGAATACCTATCCCAACGAGAATTTATTAAACTTCTAGACTCAATAGAATTTAGTGAGTGATAGTCACTAGCGTGTTTGTCAAATATTTTGTATGAGAAATCTATTGAGCGCCTCATGTAGTCACCCAAAAAACTATTATTATATATCAGTGTTCCTGCCAGACTATACATACTTACGACTAAAAGCCCGTATGCCACGTGTATAATTTACGTGAATAATGTTCTATATTGTAATGAAACCAAATTAACGAAAATATCTGAATACGATGGAATACGAGGGTTTGGATGACAATTGTACTGTGAAGATTATTTATTATCAGAAATTTGAACTTCTAAATACATATTTTAAAAGAATACTTTTGGAGTAAGCAGTATAAGTATTCTAAATATGCTTCAGCTATTTTTCATAGGACGAAATATCCGTACAACGCTTTTTCACGTCACATACTAAACATTTGTCATTTCCGGGTTTTCGCGACAGCACAAATCTCCATTATACTCAGACAAGTGAGGCGAAAGCCTTAATAATACCATCACTATGTTTAGGTAAACGTATTGTGACCAACAAAAAAGTATCTACTCAAGTTCGAAAGCACTATAATAGCATTTGTTACAGTATGCCTTCGAAAATCTCAGTATCTTCGCTCTAGGCTGTAGTAAAAGAATGCAATGGTGAATATGAATTCATTTTTCCGTACACAAGCTGTCAGACTGCACTGTCTATTTTTAGCTTAGCCATACTAGATTCGCCTGAGGCACTCGTGGCACGCACTGGCAAGTAAAAGCAAATACCAAATCTGAACGATTGGAACTGCAGTGAATTCCAGTTACTACGGAATATTTTCGGTTGGATATACGCATGAAGGAAAGCTTTGAATTTTTGAACTTACTATTACTACACACGTTCATACCTACCTCGTTCTAATGCTCTGTCGGCTTAGTTCATACTTTCCAATTAATATTATATCATAATTGATTGTTTGTGAACACAAACACGAGTGTAATCCGTGAAATAATTGATATTGCCGCCCACAAATTAGACAACGGTGTAGATTTCATGGGGTTTATCATAAACTTCAATTAATAAATCTACGGTCTATTAATATTATCCCATTTTCATCATTGGATTTTCTATATATTTAATTCATCGCTTTAAAATCATTGTTGCAAATGGCTTTGCTATGCTTAGGCTTAGCTAATTGTACCTATATCAGTATTATATATTATATAGCAGCAACGTGAAAAATATCGTTAATGCTTTATATAAGATTAATAAGCGCAACAAATTGTATGTAGTTTAAAAATAATTAAATTATATGACAAAACCGCACGAAAAACCTGACGAGGAATATTCTGTGCGTAACAACGAATTAATTCAAAATGAGTTTCTCATCGCAATAAAATGAACTTTACGAGGTGCCTCCTTTAAAAAGAGACAAAACTGTAATGCAATAACGTTTTTTATATTTGTTGTAAAAATTGGAGTGAATTTATGTTATGAATTACCAGTTATAAATTCCAAATTCCAAAATATTCCAAATAAATATTCCAAAATAGAGTCGTTATATAAGTAAAAATGGTATTTTGTATTCCACGAAAGTAATAATTTAATTATTTACTTGTCATTTTATCACCTCATTTAATAAATTTGATACAAAAAAGAAACTGAAATTTTATGTTTGGCAAATGATAACATTCGTTACTGATACCTACTCATTTAGAAATATATTACACTGCAGCTCAGAAGCTTTTTTACATACGTCGGGGACAGTTGAGAACTATAGTTAAAGTTGGAAAAAAATACTTCAAATTATAACTAGGGTTGCAAATAATGAACGATTTTGCAATACTTTTGGAAGTTTTGAAAGGCTAGGAATTTCATATAACGCGCTAACGCTGAAATGCCTTCTCACTGAACTGATAGAATTCCTTTGAAAGTGAACCATTGAAGGTGGTGATAATATAATGTGATTGAAATTATTCACAAGACCACATATTTCTACATAAATGGTCAATAGAAGATGTTTATGGACATTGCTTTAACTGAAATTATGGTCATGAAATGAGTCTTATTAAATAATTGAGATAGTCCACCCGTGATCGTGGATGCTGTAAAGGATCCGAAACGTCGGGAATTAAAAATATCAATATAACGCGATAAAATCCGTAAAAAGTAGTTTTATTTCAATTGAGATAGTGTTTTGAACTGAAAGCTATTCAAATATTTTCGTGACGTTTTATTTTATACATAACATACATAACATAACATACCATCACGCCTGTATTCCCCGAAGGGTTACGCAGAGGTGTACTTAAAGTACACCCACAGTTCGCCGGTATGTTTAGGTCCCATGTAATAGGGGGCGAGCCTATTGACATTCACCGGGCACAAATCCAGACTCCGAGCTGCTACTGAGAATTTCATAGAAAAATCCAATAACACTTTGCTCGACCTGGGGATCGAACCCAAGACCTCTAGCGTAGCAGTCGCGATTGGGACCACTAGACTAACGAGGCAGTCTAGTGTATTAGTTAGTGTATAGTGTAGGCAGTTTATTTTATACGGTTCTTAAAAAAAGCTATAGGTAAGTTTAATATTTTAGTATCTCATTTTCTTTATCGCTGTACCAGAATTATACTTAACTACTATACAATGTATTTAGAAAAAGAACAAAGACGCAAAAAAATACATGAATGTGTCGAGCGTAAAATGGAAAGGGCATTGCTCTTGATTTGACAAAAACGAGTGAAGTGCCCTCGAGATTTGCTCAGCGAGATTGCGCCCAGTTTATTGGCGAGGCCTTACTATGATTTATCGAGTTAACAAACATTTATTACTCTCAATGTTTCGGTCAATAAAATCTGCATAGTGTGGAAAAAGCGACGGACATTAATGTTTTATCGCTTGCAAACATTCCCACATTGCTTTTAAATTGCAGTTTTGGCGTTTGGATACTGAAACCTATTCTTCAACTGGCTTAGGTATAAGTAATTAGCATACCGATTATAGTAACTACAATGTGCTAATATTTTTAAATAAGCTGTAAAGTGTAGACAGTTTTATACATTTGTGTAGGTTAACTGTCCTACAATAGCCGAGATGTACTTTAGATAAGACCTTTGATTATTATGGTGAAATCCCCACATTTTTTTCAATTTCGGCCAATGAAACAAATAGTAGGTACTAACTCATTTTCCCAACTCTGGCCGTCTACCGAAAACCCTCGGCACTTTTGCATTGAAGTTTAGGGAGCGTCATGAGCACTTACCAACCTTTATATACATCTTCACGCTATGTATTATAAGTATATATAAGTAACATTAGTTTGGAATTCTAACAGTCGTAAAGATATTTTGATATCTTGATTTCATTTTACTGGGTTATGATCAAATAAACCGTTACGTAGTATCCTCACTTGCGATCATTTAACGTTTTATCAGTATACGCTGCTTGAGAAGGCAACACAGTGTACCTAACTTAGCATTTTTATCAGTGAAATAATCTCCTTTTACGGATTTGTACAATAGAATGTGATACGACCCGTAGTCTGCGAGAGACAGCCATTATTCAGAAAGACAAGCAGCGAATGGGCGGGCCCGAATTTGTTTGCGAACAAACCGATCGAAGGCCTTGCTTCAATAAAATGTAATGCAAAACAACAGTCACTCTCATGAGTTTTTAATTTACATGCAGCAGTTTGTATGGAAGTATTTGTTTATACGGTAAATTTTTAAATACTTACTAAGTATTTTTGGAAAAGAAGAGTCGTTTTTTTCAGACCCAACAAACACATGACAGGAATAAATAATAAGATATAAATAAATACAAAGATGAAACAGTTTTGTCCCAGCGAACGTTACATTCAACTAACTTCGTCTGGATAAATTAATATAGAGAGGCATTTCAGGACCCCTAAGGACTATGGCGATGCTAAAGTGCAAAAGTTGTTTGTTCCTTTCCGTATTGATGTGTGGTAGGAACGACATCATACAAATCATAGTCATACTAATATATATAAAACTGGCCGATGTTTTTAACAGGAGATATAGAAAAAGAAATTTGAGGGGTCTTTAGAAGCGCAATGAATGCCAAAACGAATATCTTTAAAATATTTGTTTGTCTGTACGTTTGTAAGCGCATCACGAAAAAAAATTACTGCACAAAACTTGGCGCAGTTTTCACAGCTAGAGTCTAACATAAACGTCTAACATAAACGTTTATTTGAAAATTTAGTATTATCTTGAAAAACAACTGCCGTCTAAGCAAACGTGAATATGTAATTCTTTAAATCCGTATTAATTACGTATTCATAAAAATGTAAGTAACATTGTGAAGGACTGGTTGTTAACACATTATTTATTTAATTCTATCCTCGTGTACACGAGTGCCGTGAAATGTATACGCAAAATGAATGTAAATGTTAACCCTCTGTACAATTTTCAAGAATTTTGAAACGTGATTAGATAATAATTATTTTGCTTTAAATTATAAAAAAAAATAAGTATCCGTATGAAAAATTGATGGTCAGTATGAATTGCATATTTTCTTATATATTTAACATATTTTTTTTATAGAAACTAAAACTCACCAAAGATTCTTTGTAATCGGATGAAAGTTTTTTCACAGAGGAAGACAATAAACAAATATTTATTGTCTTTAAATGCATTACATAGAATGTAAATGTTTGAAAAATCTGAAAGTATGCGCGTATGTTTCATTAGCAGCGAAGCGTCTATCTGATTACCGAGTTGCATGCTGAGGGCAGAGATTATGTTGTCTACATTAATTATATGCTGGGCATTCACGTTTGGTAGATTTAGAATAAACATTGTAAGTGTCACGTTATGAACGCATAAAAAAATATCATGTTACACTGTGTCAGAAATACTTTGTCAACTCATGACAACTATGAGAGAATAAATAAATTTTCTGTAGTTTGGTTTCAGTTAGGTTAAAAAATCACTTTGAAAAAGTATCTTCTAAAGATCTATGAGTTAATATGAATTACTTAATATGTGACCTTTTAAGCCTCCCGCTACGAAAATAAATCAATGGTGATGTGGCAAAATACTAATGGTGCCATATTCAAATGCTGCGTCACTCCTTTGGAAACAACGATGAAAATTGGGCTCCGTCGAGCAATGTTCTTTTCCCAGATCATTATCTGGTTTAGGCTACCCGCTTACATAAATATGAGTTGATACTGCTTTTCGTTTCATTTGGAGACAAAAGGGTTCCCGACGAGTTATTGTAACGTACGTATAAACAGTACAAGTTTTATTCGGAAATGGGAAATCATTTGCATAGATATTATTTAGGTAACTTTGTTGTTTTCCTTTCGGGAATTGTTATATGCTGTATTCAGGTTTCTAAAGTTTCCTTTTCGCAAACAATTTCATAAATATAATTCCATTAGAAAATAAATCCGTATAGGTGATGGGTAGGAACAAGGTTAGTGGTGTTGATCTGTTTCATTGAACGCAGGATTTATAAAGTGAAGACGATTTTATTGTATTTCAAACGTGAAATGCTTCGAAAAGACGGATGAGCTTTTTATAGTACTGCATAGCGATAGCGCTCCTTACAAATGTTCGATCAAGCATTGCATACTTGTTTTCCTCAACAAAAGTCTAAAGACTTTATAAAGTGGAATATAAAAAGCGGCCGTTGTTTAAAACCTGAAAGTAGTTTAAAATGATATAATAACTATATTATAAGTCTGGTCGAAAGTGCGGCTGCTAAGCTTGATTATTTTAGGTTCGATTCTCAGTTCAAGTAGTGAACATTCTACACAATTTTCAGTATCAGTTTCAAAATATTGTGCCCAGTTAATAGAAATGGGTCGCTACCAATTGAACGTTCCCTAAAAATATACTTGCAAACTCCATAGGGTACATTTGTACACCACTGCTTAACCCATCGGGGTTAGAAGTGTAATGGTACGTTATTATTGTATGCCTCTAAGTTTACTTTACAAGAGCCTAATGACTTTATGCTGGCGAATTTAACAAGCGACCGTGGTTTAACGTGCAAATTAAATAATTATGTTAATCGCCTCTTAATTCCACCTCGGGAAGTAATGAGGCGGCTTATTCTCAATAACGATTTTTCAGTTACCGGAATGAATAGATACATTTTTCTAAAGTTTTTTGGCAGTCATACAACTATACGTTATTTTTATCGTATAAAGTTTTGTTCAAGTTATAGAGAAATTGACTACTACATATTATATAACAAAAAGGAGTGATTCAGCTAGAAAAGTAACTGTGTCCATAAAACTCACGGTCCATATATTCACGAAACTTGGGTCGGTGCGAAAAGATAATCATCTGAAATTGTGAAGTCACATAAAAATTCAATGGCTTTTGTCAGAGGTAGCTGGGTGTCAGTACATTTCTAAATGGTTGGCATTGAGTAGGAAGAATTAGAGGACTAATACGTATTTAAATGGCGTCAGTTTATATTAGTTTTGCATTTTGTGTCCCACAAAAACACAACACAGGGAAAATCTATCGATGGGGAGTATAAATAATAAAAAAAACAGAGTAACTATCGCGTTCAATCGAGTATTGTAAGTACGTGTCTTAAATACCTTCATAAAGTATTCTATAACGCACTAAGTAACTGTGCCCCAAGGTTTCACCCGCTCGCTCGGTTTCTAAGGGTCGTATCGTGTTAATTAGTACCTACTCTGTTAATAAAAGTTAATAGTGATTGCCGATGTAAGTCGGCTAGACTGATGAAAATTCGATTTGAGGATACTATAGCACTTATTCCAATAATTATGCAGTTCAGTTAGATGACTGACCAGTTAAGATGGAAGGCCAGACTTTAAATATTTTATTCTACCCCGATAGACTCGTTAACTGCTCATAAACGGGGAAATAAAACTCAGCGTGGTTAGTGCCCGTTTAAAACACCAATTTAAATATTAATTTGTTGCCCCGAAACGGTCCGGCTTCAAGATTTAAATCATTTTATTGTTACGTTCATGCTTTTGATTATTGTTTCGTGTTTTTTAGGTAAATGTCTTGACACATGACATAGGTATTTTGAGTTGTAAAGATGATCGTCTATTATTAAGTTTGTTTTATTACCAAGCAGTCATCATTTACATGACTTCATAATTCATTCAGAACGGTGACGTTATGATAAATATAAGCAGTGAAAATTTTTTTCAGCACTACTTACTTTAAACCTATTACAGAATAACATATATCATCACGCCTGTATTTCCCGAAGGCTTAGGCAGAGGTGTACTAATGCACACCCACATTTCGCCGGTATGTTTAAGTCCCATGTAATAGGGGGTGAGCCTATTGCCAGTAATCGGGCACAAATCCAGACTCCGAGCTGCTACTGGGAATTTCATAGAAAAACCCAATAGCACTTTGCTCGACCTGGGGATAGAACCCAGGACCTCTAGCGTAGCAGTCGCGCTTACGACCACTAGACTAATGAGGCAGTCTATTACAGAATAAGAAATTCAAAATATTTACTTTAATGTTATTTCAATTATAAAAACATGAATCTGTGTTTCCCGGGATTGTTTCATTTTCATTATGCAACTATTGGCCTTTAGTAATTCGATTTGCGAGTGTATTTACTTTTCAGATTGTAGCTCAATAATTGAATAACTTAATTAAGTAGAAACTTGATCGTTATCTCGGATTCCGATATTCCTTTATAATAGGAGTTTCCTTTTCTCTGTGATGTCTGCCCGAGGGTTCTTCAAGCAATTAATTTTGCATCACAATCAATTCTTTTGTTTAACAGCTTATTTTAATAAATATGCAACAGAGAATATTCAAAATTCAGACAATGAGCGATGGACGGAAATCATAATGGGGCCGGCTGAGTTAAAAAAGAGCTCCCCCGAGTAAACTGAATAATTTTGGGAAAAGAAATTTGGCATAAATGGCGGGTGTAGGCGCTAAACTGTAATTTGGAAGCAATAATACCGGCGATATTTCTTTGAGCTTTATTTTAACTTACAACGTAAATTCTAACTACTGGAAGGCCGCGTACCTCGACCATGAGTTTTATCACGTAAAAACGCTAGCGCCGCCGTAAAATATTTGCATGGAAAACCCTCCAACGCCTCTAGCGGTTACGTAAGGAACTAAAATCGGTAGTATGAGATTACAACGTTTTGATGCGTAATTCACCTAGCGAAAGCAATCCGATAGCGACTCGGATTTGTATGGCAGATAAACAAATTTGGCACCATGAGTCATTATTTTGACTAACGTAATCGAACAAAACCATTTCCATAAAAGTAACGTAACTCACTGACAAATTTTGCCGTGAATGACTTATTTCATAGGTAGTATAAAGTTTTGTTGATAAAAAATTCTGGGAGACCATATTTAGCGTGGGATATGTTAGCCGTGGCTGAATATGAAGACAATCGCCGCGAACAAGGAATAACATAGGCAGATATGAGAGTTCTAGCTGGATATCCACTAGAAAATATTAGTGAACAGAAGTTCGTGAAACTTTACGAACTTCTACGTCTAGCCTACTTTGGGTTTTCTATGAAATTCTCGGTAGCAGCTCGGAGTCTGTATTTATGCCCGGTTAATGGCAATAGGCTCGCCCCCTATTACATGGGACCTAAACATACCGATGATTTGTGGGTGTTATAAGTCCACCTCTGCCTAACCCTTCGGGGAATACAGGCGTGATGGTATGTTATGCTATCAAGTACTTGCCGTACTTAGAACGTATTTCGGTTGTAGCTTTTATGTGTGTTACTATTTCATGCTCATGGGGATTACCAAAGCATTGTTGGCGAAGCGAATTACTTCTCACAAGAAACCATATGCATATTTATTAAAGAGGTGACAGATGCATTAAATCAACCTCATATAGTTAAAAGATTCATCAAATTTCCAACTACAGGACAGGCAAGAAATTCTATTAAACAAAGGTAATAAATAAGTAAATGAATTATGAGTAATTAATAACCAACATTATACAACGATCGCATGAACAAATAGATATTTGTTTACAATTTGACTAGTAATACAATCCATGACAACGACATTTTTGTTTATGATAAAGAAGAAAAAAACTAAATCACACCATTACGAATATATCCTTACACACGCATGACATTTTCTATTTAGTCGGGTTACACGGTAAAAGTAGCATTATTTTATTTCTCTTTTGTTCACACCTTGATAGAAAAGGATGACTATATTAAGCGTGAAGTTAACTATAAACATACTAATGCCAACCGAACGACTTGCTACGGAAATCTACGATCGAGCTTACCACAGCGTGTGACGTAATCAACAATTTAACTCATGGTACAAGTGCCATCGAAATCTATCCGATGCACGTTATAACGCTAGCGATTTTGTTTACCTATCGTCATTTTATAACATAAACTCATGGTCGAGGTATCCTGGGACGTTATCCAAAGACGGCGTAAATTTTTAAACAAAAGGTAATTTACCTCGTAAGGTTGTCGACATAAAACTGACACTGGTGGAGGATAAACTGTTTACGTGCACCTGGACTTTAAAAGTGCTATTGTAACCCTAAAGTTACATTAAAGTATAAATACTACAGCTATTGTTTTTCATGGCATAAAGGCATAGCTGGGACCAAACTACTTCTAGTAAATGGTTACCCATTTAGGGTAGGTACCTACCCAATCAAATGTATGGAACCAAAAGTTACATCATTTGTTAAACTCGTAACTAGTTTAAGCACCAATTTACCTGGCCCGTAAAATTATACCTCAGAAATTATATAGAACGAACATGTGTGTAATTATAGTGCTAAAACATAGTCCATGTTTATTCTTCTGATGGTCAAATATAAACCAGAGCATTCCTAATAATGCGCATTCTAACATAATCAGCCGCCGCTACTGATGTATGATGTCAACAAAAAGTATTAGTTTAGGCTGTTCCGTTCAAATAAATAAAGTGCCTACTAACTTAAATAAAAGGTTCCCGTATCGTTGCCACGACCAACACTTTTATTATTTTGCGCATTGTTGGGTTGACAAATGCCTTGCCTATATTAAATTGAAGTAAAAGTGGTGCTTACAACAATTCTAAGGGACTCGCCATCATAATGATGCCTAAAATAGTTTATTTATTTAAATAAAAATCCTTAATTGATTGGTCATTAGGTATTACATTGCCTTCTAGCAATCAATTCTCATTACGATGATTTTGCTGTTCTCAGGTAGACTTTACTTTTATCCATCTTATTTCACTAATACATGTGATAATGGGCATATGTGGATGTTGTTATAACATTGTTTTGTTAATTCACGTGAGAAACCTGTAATTCGAGAGAGTAATTTTTGATCATGTATCACAAGCTCGTGCTTTAAAATAACTAAGTACTTATTCCTATAAATAAAATGTTGCGTTTTTAATTATTAAAAATCAGTATCAGTTATCCTTTGTCTGTCTGTCTGTCCTTCGGGTAGATATTTGTAATATACTGTAAAGTAATTGTAAAAGTTTTATTTAATAAAATGTATTATTATTATTATTTATGATTTTGTACAAGGTGGCAATAGTGCGATATTTACATACTATCACGCCTGTATCACTGAAGGGTAGGGCAGAGATGTACTGACTGCACTGAAGTACACGGGGCCCTTTGGCTACGTAGCCATATGGCTATGGCCCTGTGCTATGGCTATATATGTTGTGGTGCATAGGAATGACGCAAAATATAACTTGAATGACAGCCTTTGTCATGTTTCGTGTGTGCCTCGTGAAAATAAAAGCTGCAAAGGGAACCTTTACGCGAGTGACGTTGCGCTAAAGCTGGAGCGGGTTCAACAATTTCATCTAAAACGCTACAACCATGTCGTGTCACGCTTTCATAGTTTAAAAACGACTAAGTAAAAAGCTTCTGCGGTTGTATTTTACGAGACTGGATATTGCAAGTAAAATACCTGGTAGCATATTATTTTCGAAATATTTATCATTGTTCCATTACTATCACAATATCATGTTTTTGTCCATTTTCTCGATGAATCCAGGGAAGCCTCGTGTATGAAGGATCTCGATCGGCTACCGCTTTCGAGACCGCCGTTTATTATTGTTATTAACACAGATCAAATATTAACTGCCAATCGGAATCTTTCTGCCAAGAGATGCCGATAAATGCCTCTGTATCGCCTTAAAAAATAGCTTAGGTCAAATCGCAAGAACAAGGAAGTAAATTGCTAATCTTTTGCTGTTAGATTACAATAATTCTCCAATCAGCTCTTGAGGGATACGTACTTGATGTTATGTATTTAAATAACTCTCTATGTACATTTCTTAACTACCTCATTAGTTTAGTGGTTCTAGGTGCGATTGCTAATTTAGAGGTCTTGGGTTCGATTCCCAAGTCGAGCAAGGTGTTATTGGGTTTTACTATAAAAATCTCAGTAGGAGCTCGGAGTTTGGATATTTGCCCGGTGAATGACAATGGGCTCACCCCCTATCACATGGGACCTCAACATACCGGCGAACTGTGGGTGTACATGTTTCACCTGCCTAACCCTCGTAGAGTAGTATAGGCGTGATGGTATGCTTCTCTTAGAAAAATAATAAATTCGCCTATTCGTCATGTCTAATTTAGGTCAGATATTTCAAACAAGTTTTGCAAACTACCCACGCTTCGTCTGGCGTTAATTTAATTAGTTCCATGCCGTGGCTCGTGAGTTGTGAACGGAACACCTTATCACTTCCTGCAGAAACTAAGGAGATGAGTGACGTCACGTTAACCAGTTAACGACGACTTAATGCGATTACTTATTTTTCAGTGAGACTAAGTAGTGTGAAACTTATATATCCGTATATTAATAGTAGGTACAGTGTATAATATTATCCTTTCTTTAATGAAACAGGGTATGTATTTCTTTTTATAAGCCCATTAAATAAATAGGTAGAGGTAGTTTTTAGTAGGTATTTTTTTTTGTTTTTATAATATTGTTTTTTACTTAACACTTTTTTGTAAATTCATTAACTTGTTAATGCGTTAATATACTATGATTTTACCAATATTTTAATTTTTATATTAATATTCTATAGAGATAGATATATCTATTAGATAGTGCTTTAATTAATGAGGTTTTAGTTAAGCGTAACGCGTTAAGTCGCCTTACGTGTGGGTTGTATTTAAGTATTTAAATATAGCAACGTTAAAACGATAGAAGGTTAAAATGAAAGCATACTAAAATAATTGTATAACTGCTTGTTCGTAGTCCTACCATAAACCCGAACATATTACGCTGTGTCTATTCTTAAGTATCGGAGATATCGATTATCCGTTTCAACCTGCCTCTGTAAGACAAAGGAGCATTTGTTAGAAATTATAGGTGTATCATGGTAATTGGTTTTTACAGATTTGTACTTATGTAATTGTTATAACAATAAATTAATTAATTACTTAGAATAATAAAACACTGGCTTTAAAAACCTAAATTAGTGATTTAGAGCAAGGGCAACATAATATCATTTAATTATGTCAAAATAGGAAAACAAATTCTTGAGAATAATACACATTCTACATTATACTAGAATTCGCGACTATAACATTAAAACCACCTTCGAAATTATTTATATTATAGGACACGAAAATTATTCCTTTCATCTTAACTTATTGCATGATTTAAATAAATATCTATGTGATAGACATTTTGTTATTAAAACAATGCAGGTGTTCCGAAGTGTGTACGGAATGTCAGTGGCATCCAAACGACGCGACGTGAAAATTGTTGTGAATTTTCCTGTTGCCCCTTCCTGCCATTATAATGTACCAAATGACTGATGATTAATAATTTGTGAGTTTCCTCTCCTTTGAAGCCTTACGTATAAAACACTGGTGAAAGCCGCTTTGGATTTACTAACGTTTGTTTTTGTCCCTACTGATCCTTTTGGGTCACTTGATAAAAACCTATCATTGTAGTAATGATTTAACTTGAGCGATAATAATGAAAAGAGTAGATACTATAGTTGACTGAAATACGGTTAACACTAGTTTACATAAACACATTGTACATAATGAAACTACTATATTTTATTTACTGGGTGTTTATGTTTCGCGCATGATTGAACAATAATATTATTGTTTACTTTCCTTGTTAACCTCGTCTAACTTACCTACATAAGATAGGTAAGTTTTCTGTCACACGAGAAGCAATAAGTCTGCGAAGTTTATTATTTTTAAGAAACCAATCTCATTTTCTATATGTCATCTATTAAATAACTTCTCCATGACATTTCGATAATGTACAAGAATAGTATACCTACCGAACTATGTTTAACACCTAACTGGTTGCAAGACTGAGCTCGTTTCAGGTTAATACCTGCTTATTCGTGATTAAAAATAATATTCCCCTTGTAATTATAACAATACTCGAAAAATCATTAGATCTTTGTTTTTTATTGGTAAGTGCAATTAAGCGGGTAGAGTACAGTTTGTTCGAAATAAGTAAGCCGATCGGAAGTTGTCTGCAAGTGGTTTAGAAGTGGTAAATTTTAATAGAAAAAGTCGGTGTAAAGATAATTAGAGTCGTATATGTTTCACAATTCTAATTATTTTGTTTACTAATTTCGATATTTATGTATAAAAACAATAAATTAAACGATTTTACCACCGTGGTAGTTCGGAACGGCTAACTTCCGGTCGGCTTACTTATTTCGAACAAACTGTAGGGTAGTAATAATAGAAACTTAATATTAATAAAGTCAGTAAATAAAAACTTCTTGCAATCGTTATCATCTGTTTAATGAGACACCATAAATCCAGCATCAACATTAAAATTTAAATTTACATTTTTGCTTGTGGCTGTATTATTTAAATACAAGCCAACTATTGCAATTAAATTCTGTTTGAATAATAGTTATACAGCTGGTTTCTTTGTACTATAAATAAATACTTAGCGCTCATAGTAACCTCATAGAGTCGTTATTCAAATAAAATAACTGCAATATGGTACGTGCACTTTTGTTAATATATTTTTTAATTAATTACATATGTCACGGTATTTGTTACGCCCTTAGAAAGCTGACAGCTATACAATAGTTTATTTATACATTTATATTGAAAGGAGGAAAATGGACTTGCGAAAACAGACATGGCGACGCTCAAACGACCTTGACATGGAAGTCTTCGGCATGTCCTACTAGCCCCACATAAAACAAATTGCAATAGATGGAGACTGAGAAGCTTTCTACGGGGGCTTCATGAAAAACAATAATGCTTCAAGACACGACATTGTTGCTTCATTATATCAAAAGTTTTTTTATATATTGTTACTTCAATGCAATTTATCTAAACCTTTGTAGGTAGCGAAAGCTTGCCATAACATTTGTATACCGTATGTCTATAGGTAAACGAGTTGGAAAATCGCTTTGACTCACTATAGGGCTCTCAGAACCCCTCAGCTCCTACCCTCTTATCAAATGCGTTTTTACTTTACTTCCCTGATTGTGACGAGAGTAGTTAAGCGGTCCCAATCGTATAGTATTAGTTAGTTACAAGTTAAGCTAATAAAATATGTGAAAAACGCCAATCAAAATCTGTATCAGTTCTGTTACGTAAATCAGTTTCTGCGATGAAAAATACAATTATTAGAAATAAAAGTATTTTAAAAAGCGATTTTTCATTTTTAATACGTTCATATATTACGTTAAGTCGCTAATTGCATCAATATATTGTTATTTTTTTTACAAAAATTAGCGAGGTAGTTTTAGTAAAAAAATCATGTTTTCCATCTATAGGTATTGTCTTTGTTTCGTCCCAAATTTTCCCAAGGGGCAGGGACAAAGTTTCATCGCAGTCCCATGAATGGTATAACAACGCACACGGGACAAAGAAACATATTTTTATAAACACACACATATAATATATATATATGTGTGTATATAAAAAATAAGTGTAAATAAGTGTTTGTATATATATCATATATACAAGCATAAGAAGATAAGTGTGAACAGCATTACGCATTCTTTTTCAGGTATTCGTTTTATCACATTGTACTCGTTTGAGTTCCATATTGCACACAAAGGGACTTACTGTAGGTATCGCAGCATTTATTTTTATTTAAAGTTTTGTATAGACAACCGTCGCCATTTTAACTTTTGTCATTTCCTTTTCTGTCTCGCGGGCGGGCATTGTAAAGGGCTCCAAATGCGAAATAAAATTTAAATAATGAACTCAAAATTATTTGTTAAGCTATGCTTATTTCTATAGGAAATGTAAATGACTATCAGAAAGTGACATTTAATTAAGTCGTAATTGTTCAATTAAAGGTTCCTTCGTAATTATATTGCAGGGTTTTAAAATCAATATTCAAGTGTCTTGTTATTGGAAAGAAAAGCTTTTTATTATTTCTATATCTAAGAGCTGAATGGGATGCATGCAGTGCAGTAAATGCTTTGATCATCCGATAATACAATTACTAGCTACCAACTTCCGCTGCCTAGCCTAACTTTTTTATGTCAGCGAGTCTTCAATGAAAATTTCCCACCATCTGGTTTAATCGCATCAATGTATGTACTACATGTATCCATACATTGTCGGTTACACATCAGGTTTAAATACATTGCACGAAGTGAAAACTTTAAGCTACAGAACGAGAGACCGTGGTTATGAATCTAAGATGTTTTTCATGTAACTTTGATTTATGCTCGAGAGGCGGGATCCAAAGGATCTGCGAATTTGAAGACCCTTTTTACTTTCCTCAAAAACTCAAGATTATGAGTGACGTTCGAAGTTATATGCGTATATGACTTAAGAAATACAAGAATTGACGTTGTATTGTTAAGATTTTGGCGGTTTATGATCTCTTGATTTTAGCTCGCAAATCGCTAAAAATATATTCTTATCAATATTTTGAGATCAACATTTTATTCATATCTTCATAGAGTGCAATTAATCAGTTTAATAATTAAAAGCTGCGGGATCTCTTAGTTGCGGTAAAACTATATTAACAGAATACAAGCAAACAATTTAATATTTAATCAGCAAAACCCGTAAGGACCCCGGGTGTAGAAGACAATAGATTTTGCATTGTGTCTCTAATTAAATATTCGAAAGGTTATCATACTAGTTCTAATAATATATAGGAAGGTAGTGAATGATACAACATGTTTTAAAAAAAATTAAACAAGTAGTTGTTTAAATTATTATACTTAATTTGTGCTTTGTTTAAGATGTAGAAGAGTCGTCTTATAAACTGATCTGCATTTAATTTATTTCTTGGAATATTAGTTAAAACTACTCCTCCCCGGCCAGCACGTTTAATTAAGCTTATTGAATTTTCTTTCTAATTAGTGCCTTGCGGTTCTTTTGAAGGCAGCGTAAAAAGGATTTCTTATCTAACAATATTTTCCGGTACTTTAATGTTATAAATGCATGCAAGCATGTTTATATTGAAATACTAGCCGACGGACGTTGTCCCGTCTTAGCTATGAATATTCAATTTGAATTGGAATACATAATAATAAAAACGCGCGAAGTTAAAGTAGACTTTAATTTTTTAATATTTTCCAATTTTCTTACTGTAGGAACCTTCTACAAAGTACAAGAACGGAACGGAACTTTTAACGGAACGGAAAAGCCGTTCTGAAGTTATGGCGTGACCAAGGGAAATAAGGATTTTTTTTTCCTAATATGACAGATTAAATACCTTTTTAGTATCTTAAAAAAAATATATTTTACTTTCATTGCGATTAAAAATTGTGTCTTCGTGGGCGTATTTATTAATATTATAGGACATTTAATGTTAGAAACCCGGTGACTAAAGTTCGCGGCTCTATCACACAATTTTAGTGGCGAATTATGTTATTTTTGTGGAGCCAAACGCTTATCATAACGTGTCGTAATACCACCCTACCGCATTTATGTTCATGAATATAGTATTTCTATCGCCCCCCGTCAACTGCCGGTTTCAAGTAATTACATTTAGAAGCAATAAGCATTGGATATTGTAGGTTGTTTACATTGAGCTTACATCGGTCAGCTTAAGTTTCCATATTGTTTCAGGGATTAGCAAGTAAACTATCAATTCTGAACTTAATTTTAGTGTTGTAGTTGAGTCATGAATAGTGTGCACCGGACTTAGTTGCAGTCACCGTAAAGTATGGAGTACGGAGATAAACTTTGGAATATGTATTAAGTTTGTGGATAGTGCATTAAGTGAACCCGCATTATCCGAAGTAGTTTGTTACTTAAGTGGTAAAAGGTTTGTGTTGTAAGCGTTGGGAACACCGGTCAGATGAATGCGATGCGCTATCGACTCGCCTATTTATACTCGTAGAGGGAGGCTGCGGGATGCGGACACAGATCAGATATTTACACGCGTCGTCACGCCTCCCCAAAACGCTTGAGCTCAACATAATTTACATTTTCACTGCAACATATACTATAAACATCATAGATTTAGAGTTTAGAAAGTATTAAGTAATTTTAATAAATCTACTTTTATGAAACTACTTATTGCGATTATCAGTATTCAACGAAACACGATTTTCTCCTCAAGTCGGAGAGTGAATCTTCACTTCTTTTATAGATAGAAAAAAAGTAGGTCCTTGCAGTCCAATAGAAGAAAATAGCTTAATGCGCATTAGAGGCGAAAACTCGTATGAAAATTCATGGCTACCCTGTGGTATTCTAGAAATCTTCACGTCGTCCTGTGCGTAGCTGTAGCTATAAATGCACTATCGGGAGCTCTTGGGTTTCTTTCCACAACTATTAATTACCCGCTTTAAATACTAGTGCTGTCGATTGCTGCAAATCCCGCAAATATAATAAGTACCTATCACATAAAAAAAAGTCATTTAAAAATATCAAATTATCAGGTTCTATTGTCATTCAAGTATTTTCTAACGAAAAACATGCTCCTTAGAAACACTCGAAACTGTTAGCAAAGAAAATAACCAGTACATAAGGTTAGCCATATTCAATGTTTGGATACCTTTTACACAAATATGCAGAGTAGAGGCAGTTCTGTGTAATCTAATATTCTGTGGTGTTTAGGGGGAGCGCGGGGGAGCGTCGGGGCGCGCAGGGCGGCAGTCAGCGACGCGCCGCGCCCGGGCCACCCGCCCGTGTACCCGAGCTTTACGTAACGATGCCCGCGCCGAGCTGATGGCCGCGATCGTGTGGTGGCTGGCGGCCACCTGCCTGCTCCGCGCCGCCACCGCCGGCAACCCCGACGCCAAGCGGCTCTACGATGACCTCCTCTCCAACTACAACAAACTCGTCCGGCCCGTCGTCAACACCACCGATGTGCTCAGAGTCTGCATCAAGCTCAAACTCAGTCAGCTCATCGACGTTGTAAGTGTCTTCATGTTTTTCCCAGTGACCAGTCCAGATGAGCTGCATCCTCAACCTATGTAATTCTTTAGGAACTAAAATTTTAGACATAGCCAGCAGCCTGACCTACATCGAAGACAGTAGAAGGTGTAGCATGAACGCATACCGTGCTTGCACTTGCGCGCCCCATTTACATAAAGAGAATTGCATCAACGCATCAGCCGATCGACCCAGTTATTTTTATAAAGATCTCAGTTAGAATGAATTAGCCAATACTTATATTGGGCATATAATGTAGGAAGTATCGTATTCACACCTTCTCCCCCGATAGCTACCCTAGCTGGGCGCCCCTCTGTCTCCCTCCTTATGTATTTCAAATCAGATCCCATAAATCACCCGTATAAATTGTATTTCTTTCGATATTTATTCAATCTTCCTTCCATAGCCATAATCCTCACGAGTCTTTTGTTGAGATACAATACCTACAATTCTGTGGTTCTATGTGTAATGTATACCGCCTTAATATTTTTTTATTAATATGTTAGCTAATAAAATTATGACCAAAATAATATGAGGAGATTGTAATCTTCAAGCACCTAATTACCTGACTATAACAAAGTCAGGTAATTAGGATAGGTATATTGTCGAAAGTAAAATGCTTCTTTTGTCAACTATCTATCAGTCTAAGATGCTTATCAATCATGTAAAGTGCTATGTATACCGCGTTCGGTTTTATATCAAGTTTTTATCTTGTAAGAAGGAAATTGACTTTTTGTATTAATTTTTGTGAGACGTAACCGTATTTATCAAAAGTATTGACATATTAAAGAAAAAATATATTTGGAACTTGCATACATTGAAAGTTCAGACTATACTTAATGTATCAATTATTTTCTGTATTTAAAACATACAGTTTGTAATAATTATTGATTTTAAATAATAATAATCGTAATATACGGATTGTTATAGAATGAACACAATTGGTCGTACGAAATGTTACGAATTTAGGTCAATACCCAGTGACAAACTGTTCTTATCTTATGTCACACTTCCTAAATTTGAATTTCTCGTAGGTCTTTTTATTATGCGGTCCATTTTGGTTCATGTCTTGAGTAGGTTGAAATCGCATTATTTGAAGTTGTTGTATCGCTATGAAGATAATCTTCTGGTATCTGATTTCCGAATTGAAGTCTAGAACTGCATTCAAACTTTATCAAGCGATGTGTGTGCAATATTTAATTTGAGACATGTACACAACTGTGTGTACATGTCTCAAATAAAATTTTGCATTACAAAACTATTTCTTTAAAACTATGAAGTATCACTACAATTAAAAATTGATTGCGTTTATAAAACATTTTAAGATTCACAGTCAAGAGCAGAAGGTCACCCTTTCATGCTAAACATTTAAGAAATACGCTTACTTTTCAATTGAAATGGCAATAAATTTAATGTTACGAGAGTAATGGTCCAGCCGGTTTGAAAATCGCCGGACATCAGCAAAATTACCAATTCAGTATGCCTACAATATCTGCCAAGCCTGTGACCGCATAGTCGATAGTCCATAGTGGTGGTAACAGGAGTGAATGGATCGCAATTACTACCGAATTACTGTCGACAAAGATTATCAAGTTCTGCACGCAGAATCCGACATTGTGGTTTACACAATTTGCACCAATCATAGATTAGTAGGGCATCAGATAGAAAACAACAGCAAACCAGCGAGCAAATGTGAAGGAAATAGGAAAATTGCACCTCAAATATCAAAGGGTTTTCTTCTTCAATGGACAAGGCGGGCCTAGATATTTTCATGATACTCGACATCCGACAACCACGCATGTGTAACTGCGGGCTAAAGCAACTGATTTATTCCAAGTCGATGAAAACATAAAATGTTTTAAATATTTTATTTATACGACTTCTATACACGTATATTACATGATATAGATAGTTTAATAGTTCGTGTAGTGCGTAGTCAATAAATGGTGCTGCTATTTCAATGTATTAAGACCCCATGCGAAGTGACTATGAAAGACTTCGCTTGTTAGTTCGTGTTCGCCCTACGTGAACTGAAGACATTTGTAACGTACGCAAGATAGCTTCGTCTTTGAAGCTTTAGTCCATTAACCTACATTAACCTACACCAGTCTAGATTAAGCTTCACACATTGTATAATTTAAAAAATAATACTAACCGTACGTATTTCTTTAATTATGGTACTTTTAAAGTTGATTATTGTCTTTACGTTACTAATAAAAATAAACTAGTTAAAATTCCAATCGAAATTGTCTTTTAACATACAGGATATATTTTCATATTGTCATGAATTTACCTTTCAATAAAATCGAATTTGACGCTCCACGCTACACGCTAGAATTCCCCGAATTGTGGTTTAATATTCGGCAGGATCGAACTGAAACAATGTCTGATTAAACTGCCTGTATATTTATGTGTTCGAGTTCAGGAATTTCAATGATTACTTAATTGATACAATTATATATTTGTATTAAGTATGAATAAATCGGAAGAATAAAACGACAAAATATGACATTAAAGGCATGGTTAAGGGTTTCTTCTGTAAAAAAATAAAATTAATAATTACCTAGCGTTCCGCCGGCTTCGCACAGGGATTATTTTCATATTTCAAACAATTTTCACAAATCCTTAACAATATATACAACTAAAGCTTCCTCTTGAAACTTCACGATCTACGACAATGAATAATATGTGTGTAATACAATAATAAATATACAATTCATCTATCAGCCCACCGTTGGGATTATGGCTACTCCCAAGGGTATTAGGATTACGGCCCTGTGATCCACTACGCATTCTAAGGGGAATTGGTGTTTCGAAAATTTGTTCGCCTCAAAACATTTGCATCAAATGGAAAACAATATATTATTTTTTTGCCACAAAATTCCGTAAAAACTGATTTATTTTGTTTATTTATTGACTCAGCGAAAACGGTGACGGCATCTGTAAACGGAACGGGGATTTGTGCTAAGCTCCCAAAATATCTTAAATATTACGAGCAAAGCGTATTTTTAATATTTTATTATACCTATTATATTTCGTGTCATTATTATTCTCATATTACAATATAGAAAATGAGTATGTGTAATTAGTATAGATTTTAGTAATATTCAAATATAAAATTTATTAGTATATCAATAAATAATATTGGAAATAAGATTGTTTGCCTACAGATAATATCCAGTTTCTGTAGTCGTAAAAAGTGGCTGAAGAGTACAAGACAATAGCTGTGAAAATAAGCAGTAGCGTCTTTCTCTGCTATTAAAAAGATACTGCGTTCCCTTATTCGTCTATCAGCCGTGGTTTATATTGTCGTTTACCCCTTGTTTATTTAAAGATCAAATTAAAGTTTAATATAATTATTAAAGCAATAGAGAGCTTTGTCATGAATTTTATTATTATATTTTATTTTATATAAGGTCTATATTGGAAGGAAGGGACAGCACAATGTTGTAAGAACGTTACGCAGATTTATGTTGATTCAGAAGTACATTACTGTACCTATGTATGACCTTACCTAATAATTAATGTTGAGGTACATACATACTTTTTGTTGAAAAGAAAATTGCTTTGCAAGCTTGCTTTGCAATCTTAGGACTGCTTCTACAAACGCTTGAGTAACGCAAAATGCGTTATGAGAAATGTTAGTTGCATTAAGAAAGGAGAAACGCTGAATACCTTGAGGTGTTCTATTCATCCCTATGGAGTCGTTCACGAAATCCCCATTATCCAATAGATCCTGCCATTTGCGTCAATGCATTTTATTGTGATAAGTATAAGTTCTTACAGTTATTTGACAAAACTCATCAACCGTGAGCGTGGATCTTGTAGATATGGTTGGATGTTAATGTCCTTAATTTTATTCCTTAATTTATGTAACACAAACAATAGCAATGATTTTCTAAAGTGCAGTAGCAGCCGTACCGCAACGTTTTGTCATTACGGGCTTATGGCAGACCGGTTTAAGCGACAGTATCGCAACGGCAATCCCTGAACAAAGGTCGTCGCCAACAGGCGTCATCCCGACCACACGTGACTCCGACACAACGTCAACTCACGTCCATGGATAATGGCCTTATTCATGAATTCTTACATACAGATAATATTATACCTTTCTGTTACTTAAACGGAAAGTTATGTGATGACGAGACCCCATTTGAGCTGATTTGTAAGTATCAAATTTTGAACTACATATTGATTTTAGTTCTGCAGAATTTGTGTTATAACTTACATATTCTCAATATTATCAACACCATCAATAAAATTTATTACATACACACCAGTAATTCAAAATAGTAAATATAAGATTCATCAATATACCTACCTACCTACGTTTTTATAAAAATTAGGTTGCAAGAATATACCTACTTTCCCTAGACCCTCATAATAAAATTAACGAACTATGCTTCATTGGATCTAACATCGATGCGGAAACATCAAAATGAAAATTGTGGAATCTTTCTCAAGCTTTGAAGAAAATAATAAAAGGAACATTCTTTTTACATCGAAATGAAGTAAGGCCATGATTCCTTTAAAAAGAATATAAACTTTTATACAAGGGAAACAATATTATTTTATATTTTACTTTACGTAACCTTTTTTTTTAATTTTAAAGGGCTAATTAAAAGAATTTTTCCTTAAAAAATGTGGATAGGTATTATGATAAAGCTCGTGCTAGAGGTTACATATTAAATATACAACCCGAAAAATGTGCGGCGCCGCTGCCGGCGTGAAGTAAAATTAGGTAAGCATTTTTGCGGTCCTGGAAGTCTGCGGTCTCACTTTATTATCACAGAATTTTACCTAAAATTCTGTGATAATAAAGTGAGACCGCATCAAGCCCAAAAGTTCGTTCGCTCACTTGCAGTACAAAGGTACTAAGTATAGCAAGCAACAAAGCCATTTTTTTTAGGTTAGGAAAATGTTTGGCATATGGTGCATATCGCTCAGAGACACCTATCAATAAAAGTTATCTGTAAATCCCTTTGTCAGCTGTTGACGGGCCCAATACCACCAGGTGTAAACGTACTAGTAGGATTTGTAATATCGACAAATGCTAGCTATTGGGTAAGTAGGTAAGGGAAGAATCCCAACTTCCCAAGTCGTTGGTACTCGTATAAAGAAACATACGCCGAAAGACTTTGTAAACGTGTTGTCGTGCTCTGCTTATTTACTTAGTTTTCAAAGTTTCAGCTCCGATAACATTGTCGTAGTACGTGTCTGAAAAAAAAGTTTTACTTCAAGAGTATAATATTTTATGTTCCACGAGGCAGTAAGATCCTCATATTATACAGATATAAAGAAATGAGAAACCATTCTGACGTGCACAATATATTTTAAGGTTAATGCTTCCCGAATGCAAATTTGTTTTGTGTACAAGAAGTGCTACGACACAGTAACGTATGTGAACAATAAGTTATATTTAGTACCGTATGCTCCTTAAATTCCAAGTATAGGATAATAGCTTTTCAATTCGTTGCAATGTTATAACTTGCCGCTTGCTATCAGATATCAGCTTGTAGATCAACAAAATGTTAAAATGTAATTAATTGCACGTTGTAGCAAATATTTGTGTGCAGCCTAGGTAAATGTGGTCTGCAGATGAATCGATTTCGTAATGCTTTTTTAGTTTTTTAAATTACTTAAGTAACTTAAGGGTGACAAGCCTGGGCTGATAATTTCCTCTAGAGTAATTTATCGAGTAAAGTCAAAGTTAGCCTAATTAAAAGCTGACTACGCGGCTTTCGATTTCCTTACCCAAAGAGTCAAGAGGTCATAAGGTCTGAGAGGGACCAGTTAACTTTGCCACAGGACCGTTATTTGTCTGAATGCTAATAATTAACAGAGATATTCAGAATTCTTTAGCGCCCAAAAATATAGGTGAAAAATAGAAAAGGACTGCGTTGAGTTAGCTGTAATTTCTTAAGAAGTAGCGATTTCAGGATTAACTTTGACTTATGCTTTAATTATTCGGTATCTACATGAATTATCATATAGTAGTATTTTATAGTTATATGTATATGTTTTACTTATGTTATGTGAAATACAAGCGAAAATTTTGGAACTGCTTAGAACATTACTTAGAATATTATAATTAAATTTCCCTCAGTAATCCTATAAACTTCGTCGCACAAAGGTAAACACGGCTGGCACCCAAACACAATTATAAAGGGTAGGCTTAATTACTAATAAAGCGAAGCAGTGTCAGGTACTAGCCTGGGCCACAGAAACACTAAAGCGACCTATTTTTCCAGTCGACTTTTACAAGTTGCATTGAGAGAAGGGCCGGGAAATGTACATATTTTTTTCTTTCATCAGTCGGAAAATACCAGTGGCTTACCGGTGTAAGACTTAAATAAACTATTGCAAAAACTACTTTTATTTTAGCGTACTTTATCCTCGGAGTAATTTTCGTAAATTCTTCGTAGCTTGCTTTGAAGCATAGTAAAAGTTCTTTAAACTTTGGCATCTGAGATGCTAATGTCAGTCATCTGCATATAAGAAACGTTGCTTTGGTAAGTGAAGCATGACTAACATTAGTCAAACCTTGCGTAAGGAGTTAAGGCGTCATCACACTTTCCTGAGGATGTTTGTTCAAAAATTTCAGCTGTGTAGATTGTACAATGCTGTCTTTAGGTAATTTATTTAGTAATTGTATTATTTTCTTTTTAAGGACTATAGATTTTGTATGTAGCGGTCGTTATCTTTGTGTTCTTTGTAGAAAGTAACGCCTTCACTCACAATTAAGGGAAAATGATCCTTGCGTACGAGTAACAATTTTGTTCTATTTTCAAGACAATTTACTCCGGTAGTTACATGGGCTTGTACCTGTACCTGCGTGTATCGTTAACAAAACAAAATTACTCTGCACGATACTTTGTGACTTTTCCTTTAAATTCACTACCACTTTTTTATCCGAATACAGAAAAGGAAGGGTTTAACAGTCTATGTATTTGATAAATGTTTTTCACATAGACCAGCCCACCGAAAGTATTTATCGCATACTTATTAAGATGTCACAGTGAATTATGCGTGAAATATTATCTTAGGAAATTTAAACATCCTTTCACCAAAGTTTATGTAGATTGATCAAACTCTCCTCTAAAGTTAACTGAAACTGGGTTAAGTGGATAGGGACGTGTATAATTGAAAGCAGGTATGTTTTGTGTATGTATCACTTATTTGTAAAAGACCAAACGTGGCCGACCGCCGACGCAATTTAAAATGGGGCCATTCCATGCATTGTACAGTGTGAAACCTCGGGTACTTTTAATTTCCGTCTTACGAGCGAGCAACTCGGTCTGGTTTAAAACAACTAACACATATCATGTTTCTCTCATTCACAGACCGGCGTTAAAATGCTTACATAGCGTAACCTGTACTTTTTATGCGATTTTCATTTCCGCTTCAAACTTTCACGTTCACCGCTGGCCGGGAAATTTATTTTATTCGGGGAATTTTTGAATAACAGAGTTGCCTCCTGCATGTCCCATATAAAAAAATATAAGACAGAGATTTCTGGATCTAAATACTGTAAGTTCTTTTGTTGAAACTATGACAACCTTGCATGAAAATTCGGCAGTTTCTTCTGAATTTTAATCAGATGGTTACCACCTTCTCCGAATTGAGGAATTGCTTACATTCAAGTTCCACTCGCCATGTATATGTGGATGAAGTACCTAAAAAATGAATCCAAAAAAAAATAAAGAACTCTGTAATGTACACTTTATAATAATAAAGTGTACATTATTAACAGAGTACTGTACATTACGTATATGATCTATATTAAGGGAAATTAAATCATTAATATACATAATTAATTATTTTCTGCTATAAATAACTTGAAAAAACACAACATTAATATGACACACCTAAAGCATTATCTTGAACCTAATTGGTGACAACGCAATTTATCTTCGTGGGAAATATTTTCTTTACTCTGGCCAGTGTAGTCGCCAGAAAAAGTAAACACAGACAAAGTTATCCACACTTATGGAGCCGACTTAGACGTGTCGGCTGTCGCATGAAAGAAATCTAATATCCTTTGGGGAAACACAGTCGGTGATAGCGCAGCCCGGTGGAAAATAAAATATTCACCGTCAGAGATTCTCTTCAGATAAAGCCTGCTTAAAATATTGTCGAAAAGGATACTTATCCTTATACTTATCCGGATAGATCCAGACAGTTCATTTTATTACATGCAATAAAATGAACTGTCTGGATCTGAATCTGGAGGGATAAAAAGGAATTGTTCAAACGCTATTTTTGTCTGATATGAAACGTAACAAGAATATATGACAAACAAAAGGAACAGTATTATGTTGTTAGAATGTAATGAGACTATATTTCTACTAATGGGTAGGGTAGGGTGGTATAAGATTGCGCGGGCGATAAAATTGCGCATACGTCATAGCAGGACAACGGAGTGAGCTTCGTAGCCAACTTCAGTAGTGTTTTGTTAGCGACTACAACCAGCATGTGCTTACAAAAAAAAATCGTATATGAGTGGAAAACCAAAGAGATACGTAAGGACAAAGTTTTTATACTCATTTGATCTATTTTTTTGATGAAATGAAATGCATTACTGTACCAAAACTCTAAGTAATTTTAGTAATGTATTATTATTTTGTAGCGGCAGTATCAGTCATGTTTCGACCTCACAGGAAGTAGTACGAACATTTTCTAAGAGATAGCAGTAGTATCGCGATGTTTAGAGTGGTACTGCATTGTGTAAAATTGCGCACTTTGGATGCGTGTAAGATTGCGCGCGCAATTTTACACGTCCGATTTTTTTTAATTGAATATAAATAACATTTTATAATTTTAGATTGATTAATTAATTATTTATTATTATTTCTTTAACTCGCAATACATAATATAGAATATTTATATTTTCTTTATATTATTTTATGATAGCTTCCATCGTTATAATACTGAAAAATGCTCTATCGAAATTTCTGAAGAAGTTTTATTCCAGCGAGTGTGAAAAATAGAGAGAACTATAACCGTATATCAAATGGCTTCAATTTTTACACCTGCTTTTTATAAGGCTGCAATAACTGGTTGTGGAGTAGATCTCTTCAAGTGCAGTTTATATGGGATCCGCCCGTCCTTTTCTTCCATTCATCCCTGTTAGTCGTCATCTCATCATTCAATTCCCTTTTCCATCATATCTGCCTTCACACAAACCATTCATCTTCTCTTTGGTCTCCCTCTACCCCTCCATCCTTCCACATTCACACTCATAACTCTTTTGGTTAAATGCGTTTTATCCCCCTCATCACGTGCCCATACATAGACAAACGATTCCCTTTTAACTTTTCTGTCACTGGTGTTGCTTTCAAACTTCCTCTAATAAATTCATTCCTTATTTTATCCATCCTAGTAACACATCCACACATCCACCTCAATATTCTCATCTCTGCTGCATGTATTCTTCTTTCATCCATCGTCTTAGCGGCCTAGCACTCGGATCCATACAACACGACAGGTCTTGTGACGGATTTGTATATTTTGCCCTTCAGTTTGAGAGGCATCCGTGGGTTGCAAGCTGTTCCTGTGACCTGTCGCCATTTCATCCAACCTGAGTTGATTCGATGTGTAACGTTCCGATCAATACGACCATCGCTTTGCACGAGTGACCCAAGGTACCGAAATTTGGAGCAAACTGGTCCAAACTCACCGCCCGAGGCTATAGGAACAGGAGTGGAAAGGCCGCCGAAATCACAAAACAGATATTCGGTCTTGGTTCTGCTTTCTTTCAGACCGACACTTTCCAATCTCTGCCACCACTCCGTCGGCCTGCTCTGGACCACGGGGCCACTCTAACTAACTAACACAATGTCATCGTCATTGTCGATGACAGAGAAGAGAGAGAGAAGAGATAGGGACTAAGAGCCGATCCCTGGTGCAGGCCCACAGCCACATTAAAGCTAGCAGTGATGCCATCTGTGGACCGAACAACAACTCGAATCAACTGCAAGTACTAACTAAACCAAAGGCTAACAATAAGAAGATTTGGAGGTGTGGTAGGTGCAACGATGTGTATAAGGAGCCAATAGTAGAAGACTGGATCACGTGTATTACATGTAAGGAGTGGTGGCATGACAACTGTTCAGACTACAATGGCTCCGACGCTTTTATTTGTGATGTGTGAAAATAATGTAGTTGCGCAATCTTATCGATCTCAACGCGCAATTTTACACACTAGGGTGTACAAAATTGCGCAATTCCCGATTTGTGATTTTAGTTTAATTACATAAAAGATTACATGTTTTCTGTTACCATTCGTATAATAATTTGTTGCCAGATAATCAAGGTTTAATAAATAAATGATTGATCTCAGATAGGATTAACATTTTTCATTTTATGACCTATTGATTGCAAACTGCGCAATCTTATACCACCCTACCCTAGCATGTATTAATATACCAGCTGGGCTCCGTGGTATTACCTGTGCCAATTTCTTCTTTACTAATACCAAAATTGCGGAAAAAATTGTGGAAAAAGGAACATTTCTATAAGTCAAATTCTATTTCAAGTTTGTAGGCTATATAGTTTTACTTGTTTAGTCAGTAAGTAAGTTGAAATTCGCCTTTGTAAAAATAAATAATAATTACATAATTTTATATCTCAAAAATTGCGTTTATTCAAGTTGTTATTAACTTACGTGACATACTATTCTTCATTCGATTTTGTGACAAATAATAAATTACCCCGACTTTCCCTTGACCGAGTAGAAATGAAAGCTACAGCATAATACTACAATAATAAATACTATGGTTCTATATATATTTGTCTTAGCAAAGGTTAATATAATAAAAATACGAAATTAAATGGTGACGTGAGAATAACTGCCCGACATATCCACTGTTATTTTGTCTATATCCATAAGTACTAATGGAAACAAGCGACTTTTCGCAGAACAAAGACAACGTGACAAAGTTTTGTGAGAAGCTGACAGGCGACGGCCCCGCGGAACAGTCTTGGACTAAATCGAGCCCCTTCACAAATGTTGTGATGGATACTCGCCTCTCAACTGTCAGCTGTGAGTCCCTGACATAAATCCGATACGACACTTTTGTCATTTTTGACGCAGTGAAATGCTTATAAATACCTTCTTCAACAGAACTATGCCTATATACCTCGTATAAATTATTCTTTAAAACATTTGGAAATTTACAATTTGTATCTACGCCTTTTTTCTTTGTATTATGTATACTTATATGCAAGTTCAAACGTATGCACCTTCTTAAAAATTTCAGTAAGACAGAAAATCAGAATAGAATAGAATAGATCAGAAAATAACAATGCATTTCTATGAGTTCGTTTTGATAATAGGTCCCTTTAATTTAATTCAGATATTTTTGCCTCACTACCTTGATTAGTTAAACTGTTTGTACAGTTTTGTGGGACATTGAACTAGAATATAATAAATACAATGTGAGGTATATTGTATTTATGTAAATCAAATAAAATATCCTCCTTCCAATCCTCTTCGGTTCAAAGTTTTCTGCGACCAATTCCTCCAATAATAAAGGTCTAGCTTGTTCGCCATCTGCTTTTGAGCCTACCGCGATCGTCGAACGTTATGTGAACTCCATTCAGCGGTGAATTTTACCCACACCTCGTCCGAAACGACGTTGTGATTTGGATTTGGAGCGCTGTATACTGTTCGTTATACGTTCTGCTAACCAGTCTCTTAAGATGCTGCGCTCATAGTGCGGTCTTTTGATATTGTGTAAAATCTGAGCATTGTAAGTGATAGCCAAAATACTTACGTAATATATACGTCCATGAGTTGACGAAATTTAATGCAAATTCATTTATCGGTTGCCAACTAAACAAAACAAACGGATGAACAGAAGGATTTTATTGTGGAGTAATTTTGTTGCTAAAGCGCTCCAAAAAACTCCACGCTTCAATAAATTATTGTCAAATTATTTGTACATTTCTGAGTAAATTTTGGCAGCGTTTGATATAACCACGCCCTTGCTCTCTTTGCCCTAGCTTTATCGAAAACCACTTTTACTGAAATAATATTTTACTTTCCATTGGTGCGGGTTATCAAATCATTGTCTTTATCTTTAAGTCCTATTAAAAATAGAGCTTTATCATCGAACCAAATGAAATAAACTACGATCCTCAAATAGTATCACAGAGAATTTGACAAGTAGCGACCAGCATTCTTATCAATACGTGTGCCCACCGTCTATGGAAATAAATAACATCACTGGGTCTTAAAGTGCTTTTGTTTAACTTTGGTTTGTTTGTGAATTACATTTGTATAAATTGTAGGTAGATATGTACCTAACGGAAAAGCAAGATTTTGTAAAGAAAGCGGTAGCGAAAGTTTAAGGAAACTTTCAATCGAATGTGTAAAGAAACGTACGCGTGAATAAAACCTAATTTAAGTTAGCAAAAGTTACAAGTAAAAGAAAAGTTAGAAATTTTTGGCTTACCGTGTACATACAACGTTTAGCGAGTTTGTTTTTCATGCAAGCAAAAGGTCGTTTATCAAGAAAGCACTCCGGAAATTTTGCCTTACTAAACAATATTTCTGTTTATCATGAATAATTCACTGTTGTTTAACATCATTGGGGTCGGGATTATCTAAAAAGGACTAGGGACTGATTTGAAGGTGTATTTGAGAACAATAGATTATTGAAGCTTAAATAAACAACGTTTTACAATTGGATTGATCCGACAATTTAAAACGACATCTTTATTGATGGTATCTAAGTATATAATACGAATATATCTGTGTTCCCCATAAATTACGGAATAATAGTCTTTTCAACAAATCTCTGAATGCATTGAAGATTCAAATTGTTTGCAAACTTTATTACCTACTTATTATATTAAAAAACAAATAAGTTAGAAACATTCTTCATTCTGAAATGCGCTTATCATGTAGATATATATAAAAGTAAAATGTATTATATTTCAAATGCTATTTAAAAGTTTTAAAGTGATCCACTTCAAGTTTCGTATTACTTGGAACCCTTCTGGAAATGGCGTAATAAAGTCATTTTTGGCGGCCCGCGAAGTATAAACAATAATTTATTCATATAATTATGTCAATTTCATCGAAATTTAATACAGACATCTGAATTGACTGTAGTCGTTTAATTGCACTTATCGAAAATATGAAAGATTATGAAATAGAAAAGATTGAAATTATGAAAGTAAGAAGCAATGTCGCTTTTTATACAACGGATTCGTTCTCGGACAATAACAAGGCATTGCATAACCGAAAATCCAATTAGTTTTACTTTTATCTGACACTGTGCAGACGGGAATTGCTCTCGGCGAAAAAATCTCCAAAGAATATGAAGAAAATAGCACCTAGTGATAATTTCTTTGCATTTAGACTTCTAGTGAAGATTTCTCAATCAATAGTTTTTCTCTTTTCATTAATATCTTAAAAGTTAGGTTGATAATAAATTATGTTTACAGAGAGAGATTTTTTTTTATAATTGACCCGGGCGACGCCGGAACACGGACAGCGATGTAGTATAATATAAATATTAGTAGGTATTGGTCCCGAATTATTACGTATGACATCATTAATCTAGTTTAGAAAAAAACTCGCAGTCTGTATACTTTAAAATTGTTGGTATTCTTTCGGGTAGATAACACCGCTTACAATCTGTGATGAGGCGTTGTCCACTAATAGGTAAGTTAGAGCTTGTATTATATTATATGTATGTACAATGTCTTTAACAGAATCTGAAGAACCAGATAATGACGACCAACTTGTGGGTGGAGCAGTCATGGTACGACTACAAGCTTCGCTGGGAGCCGCGCGAGTACGGCGGCGTGCACATGCTGCACGTACCATCAGATCACATCTGGAGACCAGACATCGTGCTCTACAACAAGTGAGATCCAATCACGTTTATTGGCTTCACATAAATTCTCTTATTAAATTGTTGTTTGATAAATAAGGGTGGAGTGGCGATTTATGGTGCTTTCACTTATAAAATTAATATAATTACTTTTGTAATAATAACAATTACTATTCATGAAATCTTGGTACTAAGTATAAAGTTATGACGAGGTTGATAAGTAGGTACCATTTCTTTTCAAACTGCAGAGCTTATCCTATTCAAAAATCTTTTGAAAGTACCCGTAGCTTATGCAGCTGATGATATTCCACTACTCTTTCCTTCTTTCTAGCCTTCGTAGCGAAGTACACACTTAGATATCATAGCGATTTAACTTACTGTAATATTCCATTGCAGATTTCACTTTTTGAAATTGATGACTAATTAGTAATTTGTCATATCCTAAGTGACTTTGTATCTTTATTACTTCTAATAAAGATTCACCAAATTTTGTTAAAACCCTAAGCGAACCAAATTCTGTTTTATTAAGTTCATTAGAAAAAAATACAGAAATTCTCTACTATATTATTTTACCGAGCCCGCATACTCTTGTAATTTCCCCAATAGTATTAACAGGAGTATAAGGAAAACTTCAACATCTGCTCCAACTTAATATCTAAAGTACATTTTTCGGCCAATTAGTTACCAAAACCTTTCTTATTTTCTATAATATGTTTTCAAACTTAAGTCGTAAGATCGATACGAACTTCAAACAAGTTGGAGTTCACTAAGTTAAACTGTTCTAACTTCGAATTGACTAGTTGAGAACCTAATTACAGAGAAGACGAGATCATTTACCGTGATACTGTCGCAGGCTATATTGCTTCGAATCAACACTTAAATGCGCTAGATACGAAATAACACATGTAATTAACTTTGGATCGAGTTCGAAGAGAAACATCTAAATTGGCCTATCATAATATGAAAGTCATGTTATCAGCTTTGCAAACGGTTTGAATGAAATAATTAGAACATTTATTGTACCCATACCTACCTAGAACATATTATAAAAAACTCGTTTTCAACGGAATCGCTTATTTATAAGTAATGGTATTATTTCTGGCGTTTGTAAGATTAAGTTTACGCCATATCAAAAGTGTAGAGATAAGATAAGGACGGAAAAATAACGAAAATATAAGAAAGCGTAGTAGTTGGAGAAAGATTTAACCCGTGCGCAGTGTTCAGAGGGATTTCAGCTCAAAAGCACCATGGATCGTTACCTTACCAGATTTTAAAATCGTGCCAATCTAATACAGAATACCATTTACACTTATTTGTGCTAGTGCCCTTATGTTTTACACCTACACCATCGAACCACCCTACACTAACATCCTCACAAATACCCATAGTTACCAACCCTATAACAAATACAAATATTTACTAGTACATGAAAACATTACTAGCAAAATTTCCTACAGTAGGTAGTCAAATATGAAATCTATGTAGGGCGGTGAAATATATTTATTTGAACAAATAACTAATCTGTTAAAAGCTATCTTTATTTTAGCTTTGATTTACGTTCATAAAGTTAGATCTAGAATTCGACTGTGTAATAACAATTCCGATAAGTTATCTGGCAAAACCCTGAATTGTGAATAGCGGCTATACCAAATCCTACAGTATAGAAGAAACAAAACAAAGGCCTTTATGAATCTTGTTTTACTTACTATCTTAGAGATAAAAGTTCACAAAAGCATAGCATTGTGCTACAAAAACCAATAAGCCGTGATTACTACGTCGTACCCGGCCTAATTGACGAAGGCCCAGAGATTACTGCGTCCCCTCTTCCCTTCCTAAGCTGCCTGCGTATTATCACTAACGCTTAAATAAATATTTGAATCCCTCATATAAAACTGGCATTTACAGCATCCGTAGTTACGCTAATGAATTATTTTAATTCTTTTTAATCATATTATATCATCTACTTACCCTTAAGTTATTTCCCTGGAATTATGGTTGCCGTAGTGTATGACAATACAGACAGCTTAATCATTTTTAAACTATAAAAAGGTTACAAAAATTAATTATGTTTTCAGTGTTTAATAATAGTAAATAATACCAACTCGTACGTACGGATTCATTACCGCAATTTCAAGCTGTCTCGGACAAAAAAATGTTGAAAACAATTATTGTCTGCACGTGAAAACAACGGTATAATAACGTTTATTTAGCCAGGTCGCAGCTTGTTAAATGCCGGTTGTTAAATGAAATTCCGTGAAAACATTTTGATACCTATGTACTCTCCAGGGATAAACCTGCGGGGGTTACAGAAAATCAAGCGAACAAATATCGACGCTTTCTCTCGACAATCTCCTTGCATACTCACTTTCTTACTCGAGCACATCGATTTTTCATCTAAGAATGATATTTCCATTTAAGGCGAAGACAGTTTATTTGTTCGTCGAAGGCCTTAAAATATGTTAATGGTGGAATTATAATTTAATCCACTAATACAGTTTAATTTTAATTTCATTAAGGCTTGGTCTCGACAAAGACCCATGTTATCTAACAGATAGAATACTGTCCGTGTATAAAGTAAGTATAATAACATGACAACTTGCGAGTATGTATATCGTTTTACTCGTAAAAATCTTCTAAAAGTAGTAGTAGTTCTTCTCTTAATGACAGCATCAGTCAGTGCCTGGAGATACAAGTTTTACTTGTGTATTGTGCTCGTAGTTGGCATTCATTTTGTCGCAGCCGCCACCTTGAGGCGTCGGACTTTGATAAATGACCGGGGTAGCAATCGTTACTCATTTCCTGTCCCTTCCCGCAACCTGTGCGCCCGCCCGGCTCGTCCCCCTAATGTTCTCATTTTTGCTTCTACCTCAAACCTGGAACACCGACAATGAAGACCTTTTGAATGAACGAATCACTATGTATGGAGCACCACGCTATGATTTGTGAACCCTCATCATCGAGTTTCGCACACCCTATTCGTGTTTCATATTTTTGTTGTCATGTTTTTTCATTATTTTATTGGAAGTCTCTCGTTTCATCCGGATCGCTTAAATAAAAATATTAAACGTGTAATAAATCTTATTTTCGCTGTTAATGCATGTTTATGTTGTCTTGTATTGTCTTAATTAAAAATATAAAAGAACCCTAAACTTATTATTATGTTGAATGAATCGTATTAATGTACACTTAAGTACGTAAGTACTTAATAAAATATTTCTCCTTCTGATGTTTCGTCGCATAAAATAATGCGGACATTCTAAATATTTTTGTAATAAATCTGATTAATTGTTTTCTTTCAGTGACGATACACTAAATAAATATGTACATAAGTCTAGTTACTTAAGTACTTCATTAATTTAAAATTGGTGGCAATAAACTTATTACAATTATTGCACTATAAATTATACAGAACATGTAATTTATCGTTGTTTAGGTCGCCATATTTAACTGTTAAGCAGCTGTACACACAAAGCTAGCCCAAGAGTACCCGCATTAGCAAACGTTAGCATATTGAACACGTTCTCCGTTATCCTTCAAATAACCATTACGCGAACTTGAATAGCTCGGTATTTGTATAAGTATTTATACTATGATAATATTGTTGTAGCAATACAATGTTTTTCGCACATGGTCCACACACAACATACTCGTACAAACGCACTTGAGGGTATTTGGTGAGACACAAACCGGTAGGCCGCGAGACGGCTTGTAAACGTGCGTTAACATTACAGTGCCGACGGCAACTTCGAGGTTACATTGGCGACCAAGGCGACCATCTATCATCAGGGGCTGGTGGAATGGAAACCACCCGCCATTTACAAGTCTTCCTGCGAAATAGACGTGGAATATTTTCCTTTCGACGAGCAAACGTGCGTTCTTAAGTTCGGTAGCTGGACGTACGACGGATTCAAGGTAATTGCGTGGAGCTCCGTCACCGCTCTCGCTGACCGCTCTGTTTGTCCGCAGCGCCGACGGCAACTACGAGGTGACGCTGATGACCAAGGCCACGGTGTACTACAACGGCATGGTGGTGTGGCAGCCGCCCGCCGTCTATAAGTCCTCGTGCTCGATCGACGTCGAGTTCTTTCCTTACGACGTGCAAACCTGTGTGCTTAAGTTAGGCAGCTGGACGTATGACGGCTTCAAGGTGACGCCCCGCTGTACGCTGCTTGGCGCCGCGCGCGCGGGCCGTAGCCGTAGGGCCCGCCGCCCCGGCCGATGTCCATGCAATAGCTTGTTGGCTCGAACGTAATTCGTCGTGTAATTATATTACTTTTCTGTCCATGTGGTATGTTATACTCACTTTTACATATTGACTGTAACGACGACGCTAGAGTAGTGGTGTAGAGCGCGCGCTCGCTGCCGACGCCCGCTCCCCGCCCCAGGCTCACTCCGTAGCTCTGACATGTTGCAAGTTTATGTTTCTATTGCGATGGTGATGACTTAAAGTATATGGAGTAGCAGTATGTCGACGTGCGTGATCACGAATGCTCCAGAATATCCTCGGCCGGTCCACTTAGTTCGTTCGGCCTTCCTCGCTCGACACGGAAAGGTATAAAATTTTAACAGCCAGGTGATATGGGATGCAATAATTTCACTCGATCCGTTCCTATCCGACACATCCCGCTCCGATTGAGCCTTTCCGTGCTGCACGATAAGCCGCGAGTGCGAAGGTAAATAATATTGCAGAACGTTGAGCTAACAATCGCATAGTGCGCGGAGCGGCGTCACTCGGAGCTGTCACACCCTTCCATAGCTGGCTCCGCTCGCGCCACACACACACACACACACACAAGACCCGCCATACGAGCTTGCTGCATGTCTCCCCGTCAGTGTACACTCGACTCACCGCATGACTCTAGCTTGTTTCCGATTCACTTGCATTCCCGATCACGGCGCCGGCGGTCGCTTGCCGCTCGACGCGGATGCGACTCTTGTACACAGCTTCACACGATACCTTACACGCGAACAGGTTAAGCACAGCACGTGAAACCAAAACTAAAATAAAGTTCACACTTGTTGCTCTGTACACTATAGAGCATAAAGAATCATCACGTTGCATATTTTATACCTTTCCCTTTTAGCGACTCATACTTATTGGCTGTTCTTAGTGTGGTGTCGCTGGCAGTCCATTGCATGTTGTCATTTCAATAAAAGACAAAACCACTCCCGATTTCTGACACGGAGTTCATAATGCACAAAAATCTAAATGTTATAGTAGAAGTGACCGTCTCGTCGATTACCCTCGGGCCATCGAGGAGACGGTTGTTGCATGCTATTACAACACTCGAACGAAGCACGCGTCTTATGCCAACACATCGCCACTATAACGAACATAATCGCTGGTCAATGAGACACAAGAGACTTGATTCCTAGTTGGTATGAGGCGGGTCGCTAAGAGACGCTGCGTCCGCGCGACACACACCCGCGCGGCGGAGCCGGCGCTTTCGACCTCCTTATCAGATTTTTTGACGAGTCGTTGAGAATGAAGTGCTCTACTTCTGAGATACGGTATTGTGACACGAATTAGTGCACTTATTCTACGCGATTACGTGAAAGAGCCAGAAGAAGGAGGTCGTCCTCATCCTATTCTATACTCTTGTCGAAAGCTCCACGATCACTCGTTATATTCGGTGTTTTCTGTGTTTTCGCGTTGTTATTTCTTCGCATGAATCGAATTGTTGTGACATGTCTACATTGAAGATAAATGTGTCGGTTTGTCGTTAAAGGTTTGATCTCAGATTGTACTCAGGTACATCCCACTTGGCACACTCTGTGATATTGTTTTAGTGGCATCTAATGAGAAGACCAGCTTGGATTTTATTGATCACTTATACAGAGAGCCTGAAATACAGTGAACTACACTTAAAATGTCTGCGGTGTCAAGATTTCAAGGGATTTATAGAGATAATTCAACACATTGTGTGACAGGGTGCATGTATCAAATTAATTAAATATTATGAATAAATAGGATTTAAACTAAACTAATAATAATAGATAAAATAACCACAATCCTATGGAGTAAAAAAAAACCATCCAAATATGTACATAAAATAAGATTGTATAAGTTATAAAACCAATTATTCTATTTCTTTTCAATCCTTTTTTTTACTCCGTAAGAGGAACTAATGGTAGAAATAACCTGCATCATAATAAAGCATATCATAAGAATAAACCAATAATAGCAAACTGTATTAATTTTCGTTATATATGTGTCTTTGAAGTTATCGATGTGTATTTAACTAGAATTTATTCGTTTTTTCATATCCTAAGACTAAGACAATATACTGAATTAGGCGTAAACTTTAAAAATATATATATTATTGGCACCGGAGTTCTTCTTGCATTGTGAACGCTAATTTGTGTAAGTATGACAGAATGTTCATAATTTTTTAAAACTCAGTCAAATATTTACGTAATTTGTATCGTTCGACAACAAGATATCAGAAACAAGAGAGGAGATAAGTTTTAAACCCTTAATTTAGAGAAGTTTACATTTAGTAGTCATAAATAAGAGTTATTAGGCATTACGGGCTATTATGAAACCTAATTTCCAACAGTTAATTTCTAAGATTTTATATGCTTTTCAAAACCAGCTCCAGATGCTAATAATCTTCTTCAAGAGACACATCTCTTGCATTCCCCTTATTTGAAATTCTAATCAGTTTTCCTAATTCAAGACCGTAGATTTATATATAAGATGAATATATTCATACTTTAACTCCGGTGCTGTATTCTGTGAATACGCAAGAGTGGAGCAAGTAAATAGTTGTGTGAGTTGGTATGTACACAGGTGGACCTTCGCCATATGGATGAGCAGGCGGGCAGCAACGTGGTATCGGTAGGCGTGGACCTGTCCGAGTTTTATATGTCCGTCGAGTGGGACATACTCGAAGTACCAGCTGTAAGGTTCGTAGCCTTTATACTAACCGATAATTAAATTAGTAGGTCTGTTATCAGCCTACGGAAAGTGGAAAATTTTTAAAACAGTCTCAATTTTATCTACATTTATATTTTCTATTGTATTTACTTATTTATTTAATTTTTATGGTGTTGACTTAAGGCTATTATAAAATAAAAATAGTAAAGAAAACTGACAGCTAATTACAAGTCTCCACGTATAAAAGATTAAGTAATTAATTCAAAAAGTAGCTAGCTGTTAACAACATACAAGTAGGTACCGCTACCAAGAATATAGAGAACACCTAAGAATTTAGAATAAACAAAAATAGTATATATCTATATTTATTATTTTATCTCATGCTCCTCGTATCTACTTTCAAATCGATTTATGCAACACAATGGCGTCAAAACGTCATTAATTTGAAATGAATACTGTATCTTTACTACAAAAAAACCGGCCAAGTGCGAGTCGGACTCGCTCACGGAGGGTTCCGTACCATTACGATTTATGACGTATTAAAAAAACTATTTACTAGATCCCGTCCAAACCAATTTTCGGTGGAAGTTTACATGGTAATGTACATCATATATTTTTCTTAGTTTTATCGTCCTCTTATTTTAGAAGTTACAGGGGGGAGACACACTTTACTACTTTGGAAGTGTTTCTCTCGCAAACTATTCAGTTTAGAAAAAAATGATTTCAGAAATTTCAATATCATTTTTGAAGACCTATCCTTCCTTCCTTCCTTCCTAGACACGCATGGGTTTGATGAACAAAAAAAATATTGAGTTTCAGTTTCAAGTATGGGGAACCCCCAAAATTTATTGTTTTTTTCTATTTTTGTGTGAAAATCTTATTAATGCGGTTCCTAGAATACATCTACTTACCAAGTTTCAACAGCATAGTTCTTATAGTTTCGAAAAAAAAGGCTGTGACACGTTCGGACAGACAGACAGACAGACATGACGAATCTATAAGGGTTCCGTTTTTGCCATTTGGCTACGGAACCCTAAAAAACCTTCAGTATTTTCTTTTTAAATTATAAATACTGTAGGTACTGTAGGTAATTAAGGTATGCCTTTGAGCCAATACGTGTGTTTCCTAAACCACCCACCCACCCTCGTGAAATTTATTTCCGTTATACTTTTCTTTGATGAAGGTACGATATCCTTATATTTGTTTAATTTAACTTCTCCTGAAACTTGTGTACGTCTTAAACTTTAGAGGGGCTCAAATACTGCTGTAATTAATATCTTTGTTTGTATTAATGTGATATGATATGGTATAGAGAGCTGTCGACAACTCCACGACGTAATACGTATTTTGTGTGGCGTGCAGATCATAAGTTAATTTATGTAAATTAACTTCATATTTAATAAATGATATCATGAAACGTTTGAACATACCTTATATGGCGGCCCGTTAAAGTCAAATTCTATATGTATATAATGGGAAACTGTATAGAAATACTCGTCTTAGTCTCTTTGTTATCAATGACTCTCGACTTGTGTTGTAAAACCTTCCTCCTTTGCTTATCTGTTGAATCCACTTCAGTTTGCAAACTACAGCTGAAATAACAGCACAAACTTCCGCATATAATGTTACGAGAGATATCTTCTATGTTATTCGCAGTTGATCTTCCTGTGAAATAATAACCGACGTACAACCGTGACAGATGAGTTCAGCGATTCTCTCTCACATTTACTTGAATAATTTAAACTACGACGGCATAAAGGTACTTGTGTGCGTGCTTGGAAATATAAAAGTTTATCGTACGACCGTTTAGTTTCACTTATTGTGGAGGGTGGACGGTGACGGCTGAACTAAATGACCGTTACTGGACACTGGGGAGCACTGATTTTCATTTTTAATAAACCCTTGGGGTTTGGTATCGTTTCAGTAGATAGGTGGGCACTATTAATAGTCATAATGCTTTCTTATATATTTTTCTGCCTATTTATTGCTGACATGCGTCACATTCAAAAACCCAACCCCGATTAAGACAGTAACTCAAAACAGCACTATTAAACGTCCCTTGCGCGATAAACAAAAGTTAATTGGAGCTCGCTCGATGTACCATGGTCGTTTGTCCTCAGCCCTCCTTACCGACTACGGGCCGTTATCCGCCTCTCGAACAGTCGAGTGTCATTATTAACCCTACGTCACTTACCTCGGCATCACTTTTACGATGTGTATCCGCTTTGCCACGGTTATGCAGCGCTTGCTGCTTGCCCGTACACACAAAATTTCAACCCCTTTACGATGCGTGCTATAATATCCGAATCAGATGTTCTGATAAGCACGTTTTCGAAGATTTTGATTACTTCAGTATCCGTCAAATAATCTTATCGGCTCCTATAAAGGGCTTCGTAATACCTAATTTAATTTAAAAACTGTTACCATAACTGCTATTAAAGACGAAATATTGTTCATCCAACCTGAGATGTAAGTCCTTAGAAGGTTGTAATTTATATATATATATATATGTAGAATTCTTATTAAGAAATAAATAAAATTTGCAAGAATCACTTCGCTTTGTACAAATGTTCACCTAGTCATGAAGATAAAGGTTAAAATACATAGGTAGCGTAGTGTGAAATTGTAACATAAACAAAGGTTCTAGCTTGAAGCAACACGACAAAATTCACTGCAGGGCCTCCTGTATGTCCGTTATACATATGAGTATTCTCTAGTTTTACAAAGCTACTGTTTGAAGCTGACTTAGGCGCTTGCTTTGAAAAAACTTCACATTTCCACATTAACAAAGTAATTACAACATATTAATTTTCACAACCGCGAAGTTCTCTCAAAACGCCGTTATTCGGCAAAGATTATGAATTTAACAGAGTAATACAAAAACCTGTTAAAAATTACTCATATCAATTTCGATTCCTGACCAACGCATCATAAAACTATTAATCTACCTACTTTAGGATATATCATACATAGGTAGGTACACAGTAAAATATTTATTTATTTTTAATATACCTAGACTTCATTTGCCAAATAATATAATCAGTCATCTGAAAGTTAGACTCGCGCCGCGATGAATCCGAACTAAATCTGAAACCATTCGAACTTTTATGACACTAGGACTAGCCAAAAGGATCATATCTTTCTCATAAATATTCTCAAAAATATTAAAAAGTAGTGTTTCCGAAAGAAACATCTTACTTTAGTCCGCTTGAGGCTGAATTTGAAACAGTAATACCAACATTTGTCGCAATTCACACACAATATAACTAAACTGAGTGCAGCTCTTTAACAAATAACGGCGGAAAACCAGACAAAATTATAGTTAAGGTAGGTAGGGTAAAGGTATCTGTAATCTGAATCTGTATTGCAACACAATTTATATAACGTCTTCATGACAAATTCAAGTTTAACCGGACATTTCTGAATCACCGAACATGTTTCCAATCATTAGTCGGGAGTGACTTTTAGAATATAGAAAAAATGTGACATCTAGACAGATGGACAGACATCGAAGTACAAGTTCCTTTTTAACTTTTTGGGTCCGGTACCCTAAAAACGCTAATATTTTATAACTATGAAATACATAACGTCGTAACTTTGCATGTAGAACATAACCCTTCGTTTGATTGACGGATAGGCGACGGACGGCAAAAACTGCGCTTTTCCATATAAAATGATTTCCCTTGAAACGATATAAATGCCATTTTCATATTCCTTCAGAGTTTACGAGCTACTCTACGAAATTACCTGAACGTACACAAATATATAAGAGGCTCATAAAATACTGTTTTACAAAAAACTAGATGCGTACCTAACTGTGGTGCTACCCGCTATGATCATATTTTTCCCAATCCCTTAATTTTAGTGTACACTTAGGTCCTGTGCTAAATTGTACATAAATCCCATGCCATGCCGTCCCGCCAGTAATAATATTCTCTTACCGTGACAGTTAGGTCACGTAATGGCCAAACCTCGACGACAAATACTTTATACGAACAAAATGTATTTTTCCACTTAATGCTTCTAAAAATTAGAAATTTGAATAAATCATTTTATACAGTTTACTTTTTAACTAAATATAGAGGAAAAATACGAGATAATACTAAATTCGGCTTGTATGCAATTTATATTATATTCATTATGAATACAAAATCTCGTTCATTGTAATGTTAATCAATGCCAAACACTGATCGTCTTATTAAATAGACAATTATTTCTTCAAAATTTTTATTTTGAGACAGCACTATTATCTCACTAGTAGTTTAACTTTGGCGTCTACTACATAGCTTATTGTTTTGGATGTCAACGTAAAACTAACTTTTGAAACCTCAAAATGCCTCTTTCAAAGTAATCTTACCGTTCTACGACTTTAAGCTAAACTACTTAAAACTTTCTATTGCTCCTCTATAAATGATATCTAAATATTAAACCAGCTTAACATTTTATAAAACTTCTGCAGTAGGTACTGTAACTGAAAGACGAAAGTGTCGTTATTGATGTTTGACTTTTAGAAAGTTTTGTTTGAGAGGTTTTACAGATTCATAATGGCGGTTATCCACTTATATGTCGTTGTTTTAAAGTCGCAATAATTAAAATAAACAAGTTGATTTAAATATCAAGGCATTCAATAATATTATTACCGGATTAAGCAATGTGTTATTGTGTTTGTTTTCCATGTAATTCTCAGAAGCAGCTCGTAGTTTGGATTTGTGCCCGGTTAATAGCAATAGACTCGCTTACTTGGGCTGCTCTTGCGTCACCTATGTATGACGCATGAGAAGTCTTCTCATGCGACACCTGTATACCTATAAGACATAATTAATAGTACAGAAGCTTCTGAATTATAACAGATTCCAAATCAGTTCGATTTTTCTACTAAATACTTTGATTATTTGTACAGAAACGAGAAATTCTACACGTGTTGTGACGAGCCATATCTCGACATCACGTTCAACATCACGATGCGGAGAAAAACACTGTTCTACACAGTCAACATCATCATCCCTTGTATGGGGATATCCTTTCTAACCGTCCTCACATTTTACCTGCCTTCAGACAGTGGAGAGAAGGTATGAGAAACAAATTATTGAAATTACTTAAAAGTTAAATTGTAAATACCGATAGATTATAATTTATCTCGCGAGATTTTAAACGATGTATAGATTGTGAACCGCAACATACTGCAGTAGTTTTCGCTAGATTATAATATATTTAAGTGAAACCGTCAAATTGGGAAATGGCATGTGATGAAATGCACCTTGTGCGCTTATTGGTTTAATGACATGCCCCGCCCCGCTTTTTTTTTGTTTGTCAATTTGTTGGTTGTAGAATGTTAATTACGTTTTCTATAATTTTTTCCGATACACATCCCTACATACATTAACTGGTACTCGGCGATCTTCTAAATTATTATACTATGTCGACCTGCACAATATTTCACTGATAGTACATTTTTGGGAGATTTATAATCTGCTTATTGTGCTCACTTTATTTGTACAGGGGTAAAAGATAACACTGAAACGCTTTCATTAATGACGTTAACAGTACATTGACCAGTGACCGCGAATCCTAATTAGTTGTAGTTTAACTTTTAACTGAAATTCTAACTGTTGTGTTCGTGAAAGGTAATTACCTATTAACAATTACCAACTTAATAATTACTTTCCAAACATAAATATACGAGCCACATAGGTAATTTATTCAACCCTGCGTGAGACCACATTTTTCTTTGTTATTACTCTTTACTACAATGGGCTAGTTAACTGTAATTTTTGATGGTGTCATAAAAATGTACACCACAGAATTGAGCAGGTCAACAACTTAAATTGTATACTAGACAGAATGAGAACTATAGCGATTTGATCATCATCATAAACCGATATGCCATACAAATTCTATACTTTTACTCATTTTGAAGGAACGGGACAGAGCATCCTCTCTACATTTCCACCAAAAAACTTATTTAACAACAGTCAACAATACTATTATATGTGAAATTTAATACTTACTTGGGTACCACATTGTTATAAAACGTTTCAATTACTTTTTAATGTCCAATTGTTATATACCTATTTGCTTCCGACATAAGAAACCAAAAATAGCTTAAAAAGTAATAATATATTTCTGTTAGAATAATTTAACTTGCATTAACATTTTTTATGCTGCTATTGGAGTGAACTTCTAAAAACAAATTAACGAAAATGACCCGCATTTTGTCGACAGTCGACAAAGTTGGAGCGGTCCGTAAAGTTTTACAGTGAATATTGTTACAACCGCTGAGGTTCAAATTACTCAAATACGATTAGGTACTCGATGTGTTCTTTTATTACTCTCTCGTGATTACCAGACCGAGCGTCATATAAATGTATTTTGTTTGTAACAAGCATTCAAATCATGATTACAGGTAACCTGTGATGGCATTTATAAGTATCGTAACCATTTGTGAGTTAAGAGGATAGTATCCGCTTCGCGCCCCATACAAACGCAGTTTGGCCCTTGCTTGAATTTTAAACAATGAAAGTCATTGAAATTTTGCAGTAACAATCTTATCATTAATATACGTGTTCCTGTAATATAAAATTTCATTTCAATATACGGTTAAAAAGTTACACGAGCTCAAAGATTGGCAATTTTCGTTGAAAAACGGCCCAACTTTATGCTAGTATTTCTCGACAATGTATCAATACAGAAAAGTTCTGATTCGAAGGAAACCCAGATAATATAGTGAATATTTTTTTACAAGATTTTTTTTTACATATTAGCAATATTATAGGAGTAATCTCCAAAATTCGGAACATACGAAATACGCGTGAAAATGTTGTTGTTTCTCCTCTCGGGCACGCGTTCGCATCGCGAGGGATAGAGACAGCGACAACTGTGCAACATTGTTGCGTTCGCGAGGGACACTCCTCTTAATGAAACAATTGTCGCATGTAACTCCTCCAACGTGACGAAACGTGACGTCACTAGAATAATTACGACACTTGCGTTGTTGTTTTGATAAATTATTGCTTATGTGTACTTTTAAAATTAAGTACTTTAAAAAAATTAAATGTGCCATTTACCTATATTATAAAATCATTTATTTTATTATTTTGATCACAGTGCACAGTGCAGCTAATATTTCTAGTCAAACGATAAGAAACACTAGCTCGAAGATATAATAAAGATACAATAATAACTGCCAACTGTAAACTTTATTCAAGAACAAAATTATTTACTTGAATACTCATGTTAAAACTAGGGAGCTATACGTCAAAGAAGTTCATCAATACCGACGTGGTTGTGTACCTATGGCCAGTGGCGTGCACAGAGATTTCAGACAGGGTATGCAATAAAAAACTGACCAGTTTCAGCTTTTTGTAGGTATCTTCCCCACCTACCTGTCACTTACCGAAAATATTCTTACTATCGCGATAAGTAAACAAAATACAATGGAAAAAATACAATTTGTTTGTATGTACACAACCAGTTAACCAGTAATGATTATCATAAAACTTTTTATTAAAATGACGAGTAATATAACCCTTTCTTCGAGTTAAATCCAAACTGAGTACTGACCTTAACTTTGAAATCAATTTAGCTTTTTCCTCAGAAAAATAATGTCGAAAACGCGCCAGATTTTAATTTGTTTAAACACACTTCACCTACACAGGTCTCACAGGTATATTTTTCAATTTTTACGAGTTTAATATTACTTTTTTACAATAATAAACTTATTAAAAATTACTCGACAAACAATCACTTGCGCCAAGAATAACAATATGGCGAAAAAATTTGGAATGAATAAAAATATAGTCGATCAATTGGTCAATCCGACTAAAAACGTTGACCCTCCTGCAATAAACAATATGCGCTGCTTTTGCGGGTTCTTAATTTGGTCGCAAAGCAAATAAGCAGTGCTTCTGAATCTGTCACACACGCTCATATTTACACGCACACAGTCACACTTTTGCCGTGCACTACACGAGATGCGTCCAAATGCATTGTATGAAGAATAAGCAGCGAGGTGCACTGCTTATCTCAGCAGAGCGCGCCACCAGCGCGGAGCTGAATGACGCGGCGCGCGCAAGTTATCGACGCTTCAACGAATTAGTTCTTAAAAAAAAGTAATAGATGGTGCGAAAGCTAAATTACCATTTTTTTATTACATTTATTTATCATTAGAGGGGAATAAATTTCTTATTAATTAAATACATTTAGGGACTACAGGGTATGCAGAGCTTATTTGCTTGTATGGAGTGCACGCCACTGCCTATGGCTATAAATAGCAAAATAAAAGCGTTTTTTATAATCAATTTAGCGCAAAAAGAATGGTTCGGCATTTTGCGTACGACGCTACGAGCTACGACGCTACGCATAGCTACAGTAGCCGCCGTAGCTGTGCGTAGCGTCGTAGCAAGCGGAACACACCGCTACGATAACGATCGTAGCGGATATAAGTGTTCCGCTAGACGTCGTTGAATCAAGTCTCTACCGAGAGTATAGAAATATGTTACGTTACGTATTTTTTTTTATTGTGCTAGTCTTATCTTAATAGTTATTTAGTTATATTACTAAGATTTGCGATTAATACACAATGAAACGTTAAACATAATAGAACTTCCAATATATGATCGTTATAATGCTCATGAAATCAACCTGGAGCTGCTTTAATGGAGGTTAACATCAATTTCATTGTTGAATGTTCAAAGTTGAAATCTTTCATTGCCTTAAGTTTACTAACAGCCATTGAACATTGGTTATATGGTTGATACATTTAATCTTGATACGTCATTTAAGATTGATCTTGGTTGATACAGCTAACTTCGTCAACTGTTCATAATGCAACTAACATTAAAACAACACACCATGCTTACCTATAATACTGATATAACCAAAAAGAGACGGAATGATATAGTTTGCATTTCTAACTCACCCTCCAAACATGTATTTATAAATAGATTCTTTACATTTTTAGGTCCATTTTTGTACCATAGGTTAAATAAAGAATTGAATATTTATAAGCTAAGTTATTTTAACTGCAAAAAACGTTTAAGTCAATATTTACAAACCGTATCTTACGAACAAACAGAAGACTTACTCGTAGTTTGCAAATAAATTACTTGACCTGATTTTAGAGTATCGTTAATATATAATTAATACCTACTATAGAAACAGTATGTTTATTTTAATTGTTAATTTATCGTAATGCACTTCCTAGCCTGAAGCACAGGTTCAACCTAGTTCAGGCATATAATTATGTAACTAGACTTTATTTTAATTGTAAGATTTATTGTTAAAACATTTTTGTACTTTTATTCTAAATAAACATATTATTATTATTTGTATCTCCGCCTTGGTAATCACGGCATGCATCCCGTGAGGAAGACATCCGGTCCTATGGCAGGCGTGCGAGGGGACACAGGTCCAACGCGCAGAGGCCCTTTGGAGAACTTTAATCTAATATGGAATGGGGCATCAACCCGGGACACTCCGCAACTGCACTATAGTAGTAAAGCCATGGAGTATCCCGGGTGGGAGCAGGACTATTGTAAAATATGGAAGAGAAATACCTGGGATTATGGATGTGGGTGTTTGGTGGACCGATAACCTCTATTGCCGGAAGAAAACGGCGTCTGCCTAGGGAAGGCAGACGGTGACTCGCCACCTCACTAGCTGGGCCCCCCAAAAAGCTGCCAGTACAGGCAGAAGGCGGCAACAGCGGCGTGAGGGGCTAAGGGTGTAGAGAGGTGCGGCCCCGGTTTCACCGTCGCGGGTCTGGAAGAGACCCGGAGTGGGTTTCCCCGCTATTATGCCATTAGACACTTCCACCCCCGAGCATATAGCTCTGGCAGCCCCCCTCTGACCGGCCAATTAAGGCAAGGCAGAGTCGAGAGTCCTGCGGGCGCACTTGGATTCCACTCCTGCTGCCCAATACGGGAAAACTGGAGACGAGGCCCTGACCGACTCTCTGGGGCAATAAGGACCGCAGTGTCGCTACTCACCATCAGCTCGCCACAAGCTGCCCTGCGGTTTGTGCGCTTTCTTTAGACCTTCTGATACATTTTTTGTTTTATTATCATAGGTTGACAGAAAGCGGTTATAATCTACCCTCCAGTTTTACGTTAGTCTCATGGTGAGGTAACGTTTATCCCGGAGGGGGTTTATTATTATTATTATTAATCGATTCTGTAAAAATAAATAATCCTTCATATTTTCCCAGCACGCTAGTAAACTTTTTTATGGTCGAACCTATCTTTCATCTTTGTTTAGTGTAATAAAATTAGATGCATCTACTTTTATAGCTTTGTACTTACATCGTACAGGGGTCGTTCTTAGTGCAGACGCACTGAATATTCGTTTTCGTCTCCTCGGGCAAAAAATAGTTCTACACGCGTAAGTGTGTAGTGTGCCATTATGCGAAAAGAGACTGTTTAGGCAGACTAAAAAGGTCAAATTCAGTAACTATATAAGAATTATTAACAAATGTATTATAATTTTATTAATATCTTTATAGAACTTGATGGATGCAGTTCCAAATGATAAAAAATTCAAAGTTTTTACATAAATCAGGATATTATGTCATTTATAAGCATTGGTACTACCTTAACGATGACTGACATATTTGAGCTTTATTGTATATTACTTTAGAGTGGAATTGCAATAATGTATCATCACCATAATGCAAATTGCTGCTAAGAATAATAAATTTAGAGTTACTTTGATGGCACCAACTGCAGAATATAGTTTAATTAGTTATAACATTAAGATAAGATAACATATTAGTTTCATTACGTTCATCGATATCTAAAGGTGACATTGCTGTTTCTAATAAATAATAAAATATAAACTGTGTGGTACTCAACAATAAAGTACATTTTTGACTACAATCCTTTCTGGAGAATACAGTCTCTTCCAGTATGATCATTAACGATTTAAAGCATTTCAATGTGGATGTACTACAAGTAGATTATTGTAATTATGATGTAGGCAATTTGAAGGTAAACACTTCTTGAGCGCTAATCATAGTGTTGTTGTCGACAGGTAACGCTATCAATATCAATATTGATCAGTCTCCACGTGTTCTTCCTGCTTGTCGTCGAGATCATCCCTCCTACGTCACTCGTTGTGCCTCTTTTGGGAAAATACCTCATATTTGCCATGATTCTAGTATCTATAAGGTATGTATTGCAATACGCAATAACACAAAATCTATCCCCAAAATAAGTACCATCAATCGACTATAAAAAAATATTAATAAAGAGGTTTATCAGGAGACGAAACACAATTAAAACCATTGTCATCCCAGCCAGTATCATCCTTGAGTGTAATATTAACTACTAGATTCAGACTTTGAAATAACAAATTAATATAACTTGATGAAATCCGTACTTAATAAGTAATTATTAATAAATATTTCAATGTAGTAATAGGCATCCGCTAAAAATATTTAATTTAAAAAATCAATTATCCAAATTCTAGAGATCCTCTATAATTGTTATATACAGTGAAAACAAATAAAATCACGCTCTGTATCAATTCAACGACATGGACCACCTTGTTAATGGAAATAAATTAATAAAAGATACATGCCGATCTATTTTTATTTGGTAAATGTAATAGGTATTTAAGGAAATTGGGTGAGGAAATGCGTTTAATTTAATATTCGGATCTCCTTTGATCTTTGTCACATAAAAGGAAACAACTTATTATACCTTTGCGTGTGTTTGGCTTATTACCTCTTCATTTGCAGTAAACCTTGCTTGTAACGATTGCTTTGCAACATGAAATCAGACAAAGTAATCCCCCTTAAGGAATCAGTTTCTACTATGAATATTACATGAATTAAATCACGTCATCAGTTAATTTTCTAATTCACAAGAAGGTATATTTAAAAGTTAATCAATATATTTTCAAAAACTATGTTTACTTATAGTACCTACTTAGATTCTTTGTAGGTAATGTACCTACCTTCTATGTACATGTGTAGTACCTTTGGTTCTATTTATCATAAATTTAAAAAGGCTTTGTGCATTTCAGAGCCCGAATTACTATTCAAAACTTAAAGGCTATTCTTATTTGGGTTCAATTTGAGAAAATCAAAGCGCTATATTAATACATTTTGAACAAAAGTAATTTATTTAAATATGGCGCGGTTGGGGCGTGCCTGCTACCACATTTCCATATAAATTAAAAGCAGGTTTCTAAACAAGATATTTGATTGCGTGTTCTAACTTCAGAGAAATTTTATTTTTAACAGCACAACCTCTGGCTTTGAGTTAGGATAATTAGAAACCTTTGCACTAGTTTCGCGTTGCCTCGTAGCCTCGAAACAAACTTAACAACAAACCTTAAGCCTAAGTTACTTTTTACGTACGAAATAACGCTGTATTTGCTATGAACACAAAATACGCAAGTAATGTATATTAACAGGTCAGCGATGTAATGAAATATCGTAGGCAAGTAAATTGTCGTTGGCAGAAATCAGACATCTATCACATACATAAATCTTCGTAAAACTAAAGTCAATGCTTCTCCCACACAGTATATCAATTACACTCTACCTAAACTTTTAAATAACATTATTTCTTGAAACTGTTGGACCGATTGCCATCCAAAAGTAAGATTCAATTACATATTACATTAAGCCAAAGTTGGACACCAGCTGGATGGACAAATGATTAAAACTTTCTAATACCAAGGGGAATTTAAAAAAACTACACAATTATCAAAAAATGTCACCTCTGAAATGTGTTTCATGAAGGTAACAAAATATTAAAGATTCGATTATTATTTTTAATCAATGACTAAGTTTTTCTTAAGCCTAAAGTGGTTGTTACCGACAAAGCTCAAGAAATTACATTACACGCAGAACAATAACGATGTGAACAGGTTTCTGGCAGTAATGTTTCTACTAATAACACAATATTATGATACCCAGTTTACACACTATTAGCAAGTTAACTATCCATAAATAGAGCCCTCGTGGCAAATTACCTAATTCAGTAGGAAACTAACAAATTACCTGCCATTATTTGTACTATGTGTAGAGAAACTTTGTGTGTTATTAGCACAAATATTTCGTTTAATTACGATTCGAATTGGAATTGTTAGCGATATTTATTTTGGAAAGTAGTATTCCGAATCAATCGGAAGACTACTTTGTATCATAAGTTAAATAACCGATGAATGCAATATGCTTTCATTTATTCTATATCACAAGATAAGTTACATTCTACGTCCTATACGTACGGTCAGAATATATTTTTTATTAGACACTCAATATGACATATTAATCATTGTACCCGTGTCTTGAGTAATAAAACCTCTTATTGCTTTTAGTATATGTGTGACGGTAGTGGTCCTAAATGTCCACTTCCGTTCGCCACAGACACACCGGATGGCCCCTTGGGTGAAGCGAGTTTTCATACACATACTGCCACGACTATTGTTCATGAAACGACCGCAGTACAAGTTTGACACAACAAGGTGAGTCTGAACATTTACATTATCTCACAAAACTTTGCTACTAAAGCTTGACAATTAAAGTCAAATTAACTTGGACTTTACTCGTTCTAATCAGGATCTCGGAATGCCAAGTCCGGCTGAGTCGTAAATCCGACCGCGGATCAGTAACAACTCTAAATTAATTATAAGTTGAAAGACTTGCCGGCCGCGGTGTCAGGAGGCAGTCGTTTACTGCTCGCTTTACTCAACTTAGTTTTAAGCTTGAAGCTACAAATATGCGATGGAACGAACCATAAAGATTGTGAACCCGAAATTTCAAAAGTGTGACACAGTTGGCAACATTTTTTGAAGCTATTATTATGATTTACAGTCTCTTTGAGGTATTTCTACGACAATTTTGTTTCTCAATGTTTTTTTTTAACTACTGTAATTTATTTTTGTATATTTTATATAATCCTACTTTATATAAGGTTTGATATAATGACAGAACTATTGATCGTACACGGGCACATAACTAATGATAACCACAACCGTTGACAACTGGTAGCCCGGCAGTGGTTACACTGGAATGGCTAAATAACTATTGTTGGGATGTCTATTAGTGAACTGGCTTGCAAATAATTCGTGCGGATACCCACCCGGTATCGTAATTCGCTTAGTGAATGGTTGTTTATTATCTCGAGAAGTGCCATAATGGTTAGATACCAACCGACTCGGCGTGGTTGTCGGGTTACCTAAAGTTACCTAGATGAATAACTGAGGCAGGTTACAAAGCTAGCGTAGCTTTATTATTTTCAGTGGTTGATTTTTACTAGTTCGAGTGCCTTTGTTACAGTGTATTCTGATTTAAGAAACGGTCAATAGGAGCTCTAAATTTTCCGAATAAATAATAACATTTTAAATTATTGAATTTATTTCTCGTCTAAATAAGGCAACTGTCAGAATTAGGCACAGTTATTTCTCGTCGAAAGTCGCTCTCAAAATAAGCTGATAATTTACAGTACATACATACTGAATAAACTTATAAAATTTTTGAGTAAGAGAAATAAGATAAATTTAGATTTAAATAAAGTGACCAAATATGCTTTTAAAACTAATTAGTATATTTTTAAAGAAAGAGGATTAAAACAATCGCAACAAAAACGCTTCGCTTATGGCACGCACGGCTACAGATATAGCTAAATATTTCCAGTTTAAGCTGATCACTGGGGTATGGGGTTTCCGTCCAATTGGAAGTCAGCGTAAACTGGATTTATATAGATCGACGTGTAGCTGTGCGTAGGTACATACATCACAGCTCGTTCGTCGTAGCACTCGTAGCAGTAGCTCAAGTGTCGTAGCTCGTGCGTCGTAGCTTCTGCGTCGTAGGCTAGTATCGCTTACATCTTACGCACGGCAACGAGTCAAGCCAATTCAATCAAAAAAAATTAAAATTCCAGTACATGTTATAGTAGATGACTGGTGTCCACGTGGTGCTGGTGCACTTTGTAGCTGATGGAGACGTAGACCCGCCGTTATATTGCCAAATAGATAGATCCAAGGTATATACTGCTCAAACTGAGTATGATGCTAACAAATTGAATGACAATGAGCGAGCGAAGTGCGCTTTGCATATTCATTCGCTTGCATTTTATTTTCTCTTTACACCGTTGCTTGCGTCCGCGAGAAATAAAAACTAGGATTTACTTACGATATGTGTGGCGAAATATAACACAGTGTGATATTTAATTATCGTGTCGCATTAAAGTGATTCCTGTTAATAGATAACTAAAGTTGTCGATAAACTAAATATCGCACCAATTTTCAACTCTTCGCTTCGCTGCAAAATTGAATGTGCACGTAGTAACATAACTACATTTGCAGTTTACCCTGTTCTTCAAGGTGTGGTAGTCAATAAACAGATTATAGTGTCGGATATCACAGATCGCGCTACACGGCGTGCGGTGTAGTAGTGAGGTGCGGGGGCGCGGCGCGGCCGTTGTACCCGTACCGGCTGGCGGCGGCGGACGACGACTGCTGCGCGCCCGGCGCCTGGCCGCCTCCTGCCGCGCCGCCACCTCGGCCACTTACGCGAACACCAAGCAAAGAGGACCTTACACATACTACATATCTTAACTCTGGGTAAGATCTAATCGTCATAAGTTCCTTTATACATTGATTGCAGTTAACGACAACAGTACCGTACTCACGGCTAGACATCAAACTAGGTATACAACTCTGTATAAGTTCACCTCGGATTGTAAAGGCTTTCCGTACAGGGTGTTTAATATTTTTCGTGCATATTATACGTCCAGCAGAAAAAACTTTATTTATTCATTTAATATCACAAATTCTTTTAATGAAATCAGGACGTTATAAAGTTATGCTTATATGCAAGTCACTTTTGTTGATAAAAAATACATAAGTGATAAATTATACATAAAAAAACTGCTAATTCTCATTTCTTTCGGTGTCCATTTACTACTTTCTTGAATACATTTTGATTTTAACTAGAAATAACAATATTTTATATATACAATATAACCATACGATAAAATTATATTAAATATCCAGCGTTTACAGCTAAAATAAATACAGTCTATACCGAAATAAACTAAAATTTTATTTATTAATTGTTTAGTACTATTTTTTTCTGATTACCATCGGTTTGAAATAAAATGTTAAATTAAAGTGTGTATATGGCTTTAAGTGCTGTTAAACAGCCATCACGCTCCCCGCACGTCTCTTAGTCAATAAGCTAACGTCACAGTGGATGCACATTTCTTCGCGATATAAAAATATTTACGTGTGAAATTTAGGGGGAGGTGATTATTCTGGAATCGTACTCTTTCCTTTCGTCAGTATTGTCATGTAAGTATTTAAGATTCTGTTTACTACGTAGGTAATCCTCAATTCTAATAGTTACCTTCGAAGTATAAAATAGGTACAAAGTTCGTAATATTTATATTCTTTGGAGGAAAAATAAAATAAGATTAAAACCTCATTACCTTCTTTCTCATTATCTTCGTTCACGTCGTATTTTTAAGCGACGCTGATGAGGTCAATACGATGGCTATTAGAATCAATTTTATGTGAATTTATTGTTAATTTCTACGTTGTAGTACTCCCAGCTGAACAAGATCCTCGCTCTAGACCAGCTCTAAGCCCAATCCCTAGTTCATCGCCAAATTGTTTGGGTTCCAATAATAGAAATTCTTGTCAAAAGAATGTTCTTCTGAGGAAGCTTCGCTACCGACATAAAAAAGAAATAGGTATTATGAAACAAGAAATAGAAAAAACTAAGAAACAAAAAGATGCTATGAGAAAAATGTTATATAGAGTAAATAAAAAAAAAAACTGTACTACTGAAGAAAAAGTTGAAGGTTTGTTGGTGAAATTCTTTCAAGAAGTGTTGAGGTAGGCTTTAAATGCTTGAGAAAGAAGGAGAAAAAAGTTTTCTCTGATGTAGTTATGACCGAACAAGAAAAAATTAAAAAATACATGCTTTTTAAAGACACAATCAAAAATATTTACAACAAGAAATAAATTGGACTGGAACACCTAAGAGAGATAATTTTACAGAGCAATTAATTGAGTTTTTTGACGACGACGTAGTCAGTAGAATTGCAGCTGATAAGAAAGAATATATAACTAAAAAAATAAAATAAAAAAAAACAAAAGATATTTAACACATGACACATTAACCAATTTATACAAAAAGTTTACGCAAACTTCGAATCTCAAGGTAACGTATCAAACTTTTTGTAAATATCGCCCGTTATTGGGTTTTATACCCTAAGGAGTCCAGCAGAAATACGTGTGCTTGCAAAGTTCATATTTAATATTATTAGTATTTCATATTAAAATTTAATCTTTTGAGTATTTACTTAAAAGAGAACTAAACTATACACAATATATGAAAACAAATTGTCACGCCCAGGCGTCGAAGTATTCCTCCACATCACTGTCGTCAGGTAACGTGCCCAGAAGACTGGCAGCATTGCCACGTTGAATGGCAATACTAATTCTTTGTCCTAAGAATAACCCAGCCCTCTGGTCACGTGAAGAGTCGACAAGTCTCTTGGATATTTCCTTAAAAAGGAGGCGCGCACTTGGACCCCATGGCCCGAGCGTTTCGACTTCAAACGGCTCAAAAATATAGCTCCCATTGAGGTTACTATATTTCCGCCGCTTTAGAGTCTCTGCGCCCGCAGCAGCAGCGCCAGCACAGCCTGCCGAGCTTGGAAGATGAGATGGCGCAAGGGTATCGACGCAGGTTGCGTCCCACACAAGAGGCCTACCCAACTTCCACGGCAAAAGTGACATACCGTCTGGTCTCTTCCCATCGTCACGTGCCAGGCCATGAGGCTGTAATACAGCTAGCACGCCGGCGGTAGCAAGAGCACGACGAATAATGTCATTAATATTGGTATGTCGCGCTATACGCCCAGCACTTCTACAGCACAACAAGCCATGGTGTCCAAGGCTGTCGACAGGTTCACCGCAGTGGCACCGAGGCGGAGTAACACAAGGAGCGCCTAGACGTAAGCAGGTAGCACACCGAAACGTAGTGTCATCCAACAAGCTACCTATATTAGGTGACGGAAGTGCCTGAAGCCAAAGTCCCGACTCCCATTCACCCACGGCCAGTAGACGGCCACGCTCGGCAGTATTGAGTGACGTATGTAAAAGAAATTTCCGTGTCAAACTGCAGAGCGGCCAGTCCCACTGTTTTTGGGATGATGGAATGACGGGCAGGTTCGTATTTGGACAAGCCATTTTTCATGCGATTACAGCATCAGTCAAACACGGCACCTCAAAATCAACCAGGCATGTTGCAAAAATTTTCCTGGTTAATGTGTTGGTGCTGTGGACCGAGGACAGAAACGCCGGTAAACTAAGACTAGAAATTTTGCGGAAAATATATATATCTTTTGTATATGTTCTTTCTATTTATCTTCATTTCTATCGCACCCCTTTTTCTCATTTAGTTTTCCTGTCTCATTTAGTTTTTTAGTATGTTAATAGTTTCATAGACATCCGCTTAAAGAATGTATAAACTACAAAATATTAAAAGATTTTCAGTGTATCAATGATATTACGTAAAAAAACACACATATTCAATGATTAATTTGTAATTTTGATATGTCGCGGAATATGCACGAAATATGCGAAACACCCTAGTACAGTGCGAGGCCAGCCTAGTTAGACAGTGTGGTGTGTAGCCCTGCGTTCTTCACCTCCTGCTGGCAAATTGTACAAAATAATGCCTCTTTACCTACACTGAATATGACAGTATTGGAACTCATAGGTATTGTCAATGCGAGTGAATTTGAAATCTATTAGATTTCAACTAAGTATTTAACACTGACACACAATTTCCCAATATAGGTACTTGACTATGACCTTGTATGTTAATTTCATTTTAGGATGGGTGACAGCAATAGATTTGGCGGCAGCTGCCTGGTGCACGGGTCGAGCGAGGGCGGCGCGGGCGCAGGGCTGGCGGGCGGGCTGGCGGGCGCCGAGGACGAGACGCTCAGCCCCGTGCCCGACCCGCCGCCCGGATTCAGCCACTCCGCCTGCCCGCCCGAGGTGCACAAGACATGCTTCTGTGTGCGCTTCATAGCGGAACACACCAGAATGCTAGAAGATTCCACTAAGGTTTGGATATTAACTTCATAGCCTAGTCAAATTAGCTGTTCTGTTGTTAGAACAATAACTAAGTATAAAATAAATAGTATTATGCTGTCAGAATAAAATTGTATACAGTACTTCTAGTTATGTCGAGTTAACAGGAAACAATTTTTGTTGAAAGTAAGTCAGCATTTTCACGTTACAAGCTTCGCATAAAGGGTAAAGCAACGCTTGGCGCATTTTGTATCATTCAACATTGTGTCATTAAAATGTTCCTACTCTCGTAACTAACTGATCTTCCACTCCTAAAAGACACTAAAGAAAAATTACCGTTCGCAATGGTTACGTATCGTCTTCTAAACGAGCGTGTATCGTGAGCTTCTCAACGCATTAGAACAATAACTTATTACAAAAAAAGGTTAAAGTGATGATCCACTCAAATGATACTCGCATTATCCTTAAGATTGTAGCATTGTCTTTTTAAGAAATGTTTTAGGTATCTAAAACATTTCATAACCGGTCAAGCGCCATATTGTAGATACGATGCAAAATTTATTGTTTTTCCCTCATGAGGCAACTGCATGCATCTGTGAATTAAAAAGATTTTTCCAAAAAACTTTTTTTTTTCATCGACCTACAGTTCTAGGTAATTCCTGCTTGGTTTAGTCTCGGACCGGAGACAACAACTCTGATTCCGTTCGTGGCCCCAGAAATGTCCAGGAAATGATTAGCCTGGATCTGGCAACCCTAATTATAATAGTAGACTGTCGCAAATTTTACTGCTATGAACCTCGAATAATATGTTATAGACATACAATTAGCGATTGAAATATTTGAATTTGGCGCCCAAGGACTTAAAAAGAAAATGCTGCTACAATATTTATCTAACGAACTGTATTTAACAATCAGGTAAAGGAGGATTGGAAATACGTGGCGATGGTACTTGATCGCTTATTTCTGTGGATCTTCACGTTGGCTGTATTGGTGGGGACTGCCGGCATCATACTGCAAGCGCCTACGTTGTATGATGACAGAGTGCCCATAGACAAGCACTTTAACCAGTACGCTACCTCGTCGTTAGTGCGGTGTCCACCACCCTCGTAATATGGAAATCTTGACCTCACAAGTGTGCGGAAATATGACGTCATTATAATAATTATCTTCACTTAGGACTATTTTAATCACCCTAGCCATTGTACCTATTTATATACGACAACAGCTTTTTACTTTTTACATTTAATAGATATCAGGAATAAAACTTATTTTAAATAAATATTGGACTATTTATATAAGTATATCTATCTATATTTCTATCCAAATACCTCTATTTACCTACTATACTGATGTCATATTTGCGATAAGCACGTCTAAAGTATGGTTATTCAATAATAATATATAAGCAACGGTGTCTTGAAAGGTGCCTGTAATTTGTTTGAGAAAATTTGTTTCGGGCAACCAGAAAAAAACATTAGATAAAACTTGACTTACTTTAACTATATAAACTACGTGAAATTATTCGAATCATAGTACTTTACCGGGCCTGATATAATATTTTATTTCGGTTCCTTGCAATTTTCGTAGACAAGTTACAGTAAGACCATATGACAATTGTTACTTCGCCGTTGCATAACAAGACCCAACGCACACCCGTCCCGCCCGGAACGTGTTCTATTCCACGACACGTAACTATATCTATACTAAAGTTTACGTATTAGTTTTAAGTACTTTCATATCTCTTCATACTCTTGCACCCAACATTAGTATTAGCACAAATTCTCATTGTCATACTATTCTGCTATACTACATGAATTGGAGATCATGTAACTTGCTTCTAACTACTTACGTCTTATGACAATAAAACGTAGCAATTGTTTCCTTATCCTGTAGGCATCTGCTTGTTACATTATAATAAACCCAAGCGAGTTCATGAAATGATTTATTATGAGATTTAATAATCTCTATTTATAGGAGTAAGAATATGAACGAAGCACCACCATGTTAAATGTATCTGTGTTCAAAAACATCATTTAGAAAATTAGCATAACATAGTAGCACCATAATTATAAGCTGCAGCCAGACACAAACCTTAAAAGTCTGCTTATAAAATAATAACACCCCTCTTCTTAATAACAGACCTGCACAAAAATCATAAAAATTAATGCTATACTATGTAGACATCGAAATCTCAAATATTTTTAAGTAATTTATAAGCACTAGCCGTAGTTAGTCTCTCTTCAAATCATGCTGAAACTATCAACTAGATATTCTTCAGACTCTTCTATTTCTAAGAGCATTACTATAATTTGTCGTAGAATAGAACATGTACTCTAAAGTAAAAATATCGATTTTATTATTTATAAGACAAATAAAAATAGTACTTGAAACCTACGGAACACAATAAAAACAATTTTATTGTTGCATACAAAAGAACGAGATTCTGTTCATAGACTCAAGAAATATTGTAATCATTTACAAGAGCGATGTAAAGAAAAATATCCTTATGATAATAAGTACAACATAATGATTTACTTTAAGAAGATAATTGCTCAATTTTGAAACCCGTACCTTTCTTAGTTATGCTACTAACTATTTTATTTAGTCCTTAGTTTCAAACGTTCGACGCACCTTACGTTACACGTAAATAAACACATATAAATATACTCCAAGTTGATCTCTGTTATACCGAATATTAAGAATTTGTTTTAAGCTTTTACATAATGTATGTACCTACGTTTATTAAGTTATATAATAATTATCACTGTATATAATATGAATATAAATTAATATATATATATGAGGCATGCGTTCGAAGAAAGACCGTGCCAAATGTTTGGACAGGAATTGAAACTATTTATTAATTGAATTTATGAACAATACATAATAAATTACAAAATTTTAAAAATATTGTACAAAAATAAATATCGAATGTAAACCTTAAAATAAAAGCTTATTGTACTGAAATTAAATAAGAGAAAGTTAACAAGTTATGATAGTGATGGTTAACATCACTGATAATATGCGAGGCTATAGTCGAATATTGAAAAACTCTTTTCACAAAACTATTTTTACTTGCTATTTAATGTAGGAAAACTTTAACATGATCTGAAAAACCTTTTGGATTTGTGTACCCTTTTACGAATGACCCTGTAGAATATGATAAAAATCACTACATTCTACCTACGAGCGCTGCTTATACCTACCTATACAAATTATTAGATATGTTATTGATTTTGTAAATTTCTTTTTTAGTATTTCCAAAATTTGTAGAGCCAAAATTATAGATACATATTTGTAGAGCCAAAACAACTATTAAAAGTACACCCTACAGTCACAGTAATTTCGATTGCTGCGTTAAACAAGCCAAACAAAGAGTCCTTGGCGGTGCGCCTAACACTTGATGTTCTATTGCATCTTTAAACGTTACTTGGTAATTTGGTGACGTTAAAATATTCGGCTATATGTGCATTATATATGACGGTCAATAAACGAATAGAAATGTACTGGTGCATAGTTTAATACACTGTAAAACATGATTAATCTAATAAATATATAATAAATAATTAAGATAATAATTAACACACATTGACTGCTCGCAGTAGAGTAGCGCAGCTCAATTGTAGAACTATAAGTTTGTAAGTAATTATTTATATTGTTAATAAAACCGTTATATATAGAATTATCTTTTCTTTCCCTGCGCAAAACAGCTTATAAGGTAGAATTTAGTCAATTTAAGTCCAGATACATTCGTAGAGTACGACAGTTTATAAGATATCATTTTAAAGATACCTAATAATTAATATAATTGTCTGAGCCACTAGGGAATTGAAACTTTATCTCATTGAGATAAAATACGGTGTTTATTTTGGAACATCCTTCCGTCGCTGACATAAGATTTCATTTCATAAGTTGCTCAGATCATTATATTAACATAGACTTTTTCTTTATAAATCTATAATATTAATAATTATCTGTAAAATTATAACTTAAAGTAAAAAAATGCTAAAGTAACTCTATAACCTTTTCACGCCTAAACCGCTAAACAGACTTGATAGAGGCATCCTGAGTCATTAGGCCCCCTTGTCTCATAAAAAGATATAGTAAATAGGTACTGCTTTTGCGGAGGCAACAGCTAGTTAAGTAAGTATAAGAATATGGTCACTAATCTAAAAAAAAATGTGCTACTACTACTCGGATATAAATAGACTAAAGGAATATATTAGTGACGGCGCAGACTGGGTGACCGCGCGAAAACTCCAAAGCTGATAAGCTGATCGTTTTGAATTTTAAACAATCTTTAAAAAAAATATTTCACCCCGACGCGACGCGACGTCAGTCCGCGCTGTTACAGTCTCAAGATCAGCATGTACCTACCTACTCGAAAAGTTTTTAGAGGGAATGGCAAAAACAAAAACCATTAAAATTTTATTTACCTGCGTTTAATATGCCTGGATTGTTAAAAATACTTCTTGCACCATGATTTTTATTTTTAAGGATTTTATCAATAATTTGATGTGATCGCTTGCTATTCTCGATGAGTTCCCTAGCCTCTCTTAAAGCTCGTTGGTGTGCCTCGTTGTTTTTTTGAGAATTATGGAAGAAAGACTCGTAATCGGGTGAGTTGTCATAGTTATTTACTTTTCTAGCAACTGTAGTCATCGGTCTGTGTGTAGTTAATACCCTTGGTGATCTGTATGCATTCGGCGCGCGCTCATCCCAGGAATATGGCGGACGAATTTGGTTTTTAGGTACTTGTGCATATGGCGGATTATTTACATTCTTTCTCTCGGGTCTCCACGGATCATCTTTATTGATTATAGGTGCTTTAGCTTCCAATTTTCGATGTGCGTTTATACCAAGTAGCGAATCGGAGTTCGTAAACTTAGGTGCAGCTTTTTGTTTTTCAATATCGGGGTTAGTATTTGATTGCCGATATATGTTTGGATTATACTTATTTGGAATTAATATTTCTGAACCCTTGTTTAGAAGCTTCGAGGCATCGTTGAATGGATTATTAGTATTTACCAATGTTCCAGTACTTTTTCTTATAGAATCTCTGGTATCGTAATTTGGTTCAACTGGGTTTGGATAATAACGATTCTGATACAAATTTCTTGCAGGTATCGTGGGTTTCCCGTGAGGAATTGTAGGATTTAAATGTGACCCTCGGTCTCTTAGAGACTGCGGAATATTTGAAGCATAGTTATTTCTCGGTGCTCCGTTTGTAGGATAGGATAGGATAGGATAGGTTTTTTGATTTAATTTATATGGCGTCATTTCACGTTGCCCTGGCCACCATGGCCTATTTGGGCGATTTATAGGTCTATGGAAATACGGGACATCCTTTTTCACAAATTGACCTTCTGTAATACCAAATGTTGGACGATTTGTCACGACGTGATTCGGGTCACGAATTTTGTATATTTTTGGAGTTGGTGAGTATGAACTTGGTGTCAATGCATATAAATCTCTATATTCAGGGTATCTATTAATAGTTTCAATAGGTGAAATAGTAACATGTATTAATTGTGGTGTTCTTTCCGTTAACGTTAATATTGTGCTTGGTGTCGCGGTGCCAGATATTGACATTAATTCTTGTCTTTCTAAATTCGTTTTGATCTCCACTGTGTCCACCGGAAAAGTAGTTGTTTCGGCGTCAGTCAGTTCATTGTAGTAATTGATTTTTTTGTGAATGTCCACAGGTTGTGTTATAGCCAAGGTCACAGGTTCCTCATTTGCAATAGGAGTAATACTTTTAACTGGAGGAATAATATCACTAATAGACGTAGTTTCTAAAGTCTTGAATAGTGTACTGGTTATTACGTTGTCATTTGGATCATTGGCTTTCATATTATATGTAGACATAGTAGATGATTCGTCATTCTCAGTAGAAGTTACATTTATGATTAAATTGTCAGTAACACTTGAATTATCAATAATTTCTGTATTAACAGTGGGTACAGTTGTATATAGAGCCGCTTCAATAAAAGAAGTTGCAGAGGTTTCCGCATGTTGAATACTATCTGTGACAGGAGTGCTTACAATAAATGTATTTGTTGCCATGTTGTCATTCAAATCGGTATCTTTTGTAAAATTATTTACAGCTGAAGATTCCCCATTACCAGAAACTGTAATGGTTTCTACGGTAACAGTCTCAGTTATTGATGTATTTGGGATACTTGTAGTTAAAGGCGCTATAGTTACAGATTCTGTAGTTTCTGTGAGTTGAATAATGTCAGTCATAGGTGTGCTTACAATTACCATAAGAGATGTATTCGTCACTATGTTGTCATTGAAATCATTGCCTTTTGTTGCCATAGTAGTTGTGAAATTATTTATATCGGCAGATGACGATTCCCCATTAGCAGAAACTGCTATGTTGTCTGTGGTTTGAATAGTCTCGATAATAGATGTGCTTGGTACAGTTGCAGTTACAGGTACTTCAATAGTAGAAGATTCCGTGGTTTCTGCGAGTAAAATAATTTCAGTCGTAGGTGTGCTTACAGTTGTCGTAAGTGGTGTATTCGTCACTATGTTATCATTTAAATCATTGCCTTTTGCTGCCGCAGTAGTTGTGAAATTATTTATATCGGCAGATGATGATTCTCCATTTGCAGAAACTGCTATGTTTTCTGTGGTTTGGATAGTTTCGCTAATAGATGTGCTTGGTATAGTTGCAGTTACAGGTACTTCAATAGTAGAAGATTCCGAGGTTTCTGTGAGTAAAATAATTTCAGTCGTAGGTGTGCCTACAGTTGTCGTAAGTGGTGTATTCGTCACTATGTTGTCATTTAAATCATTGCCTCTTGTTGCCACAGTAGTTGTGAAATTATTTATATCGGCAGATGATGATTCTCCATTTGCAGAAACTGCTATGTTTTCTGTGGTTTGAATAGTCTCGCTAATATATGTGCTTGGTATAGTTGCAGTTACAGGTACTTCAATAGTGGAAGATTCCATGGTTTCTGTGAGTTGAATAATTTCAGTCGTAGGTGTGCTTACAATTATCGTAAGTGGTGTATTCGTCACTATGTCGTCATTGAAATCATGGCCGTTTGTTGCCACAGTAGTTGTGAAATTATTTATATCGGCAGATGACGATTCCCCATTAGCAGAAACTGCTATGTTTTCTGTGGTTTCAATAGTTTCGCTAATAGATGTGCTTGGTATAGTTGCAGTTACAGGTATTTCAATAGTAGAAGATTCCGAGGTTTCTGTGCGTTGAATAATTTCAGTTGTAGGTGTGCTAACAATTATTGTAAGTGGTGTTTTCGTCACTGTGTTGTTAATGAAATCATTGCCTTTTGTTGCCACAGTAGTTGTGAAATTATTTATATCGGCAGATGACGATTCCCCATTAGCAGAAACTGCTATGTTTTCTGCGGTTTGAATAGTTTCGCTAATAGATGTGCTTGGTATAGTTGCAGTTACAGGTATTTCAATAGTAGAAGATTCCGAGGTTTCTGTGCGTTGAATAATTTCAGTTGTAGGTGTGCTAACAATTATTGTAAGTGGTGTTTTCGTCACTGTGTTGTTAATGAAATCATTGCCTTTTGTTGCCACAGTAGTTGTGAAATTATTTATATCGGCAGATGACGATTCCCCATTAGCAGAAACTGCTATGTTTTCTGCGGTTTGAATAGTTTCGCTAATAGATGTGCTTGGTAAAGTTGCAGTTACAGGTATTTCAATAGTAGAAGATTCTGAGATTTCTGTGCGTTGAATAATTTCAGTTGTAGGTGTGCTTACAATTATCGTTAGTGGTGTATTCGTCACTATGTTGTCATTGAAATCATTGCCTTTTATTGCCGCAGTAGTTGTGAAATTATTTATAGCGGTTGATGACGATTCCCCATTAGCAGAAACTGCTATGCTTTCTGTGGTTTGAATAGTATTACTTATTGATGTGTTTGATATTATTGGGGACAACGTTTTCGAAGTCATGGTATCATTAGTACCACTGGCAAGGGTTATTGTCGAAATTGTAGAAGGTTTATTTGAAGAAAATGTTGTAGGTGTAATATTTCCAATAGCCGTAGTACTTTCCTGAGTACTCAAAAGTGTGCTGCTTTGGCTGAAGATTTCAGTGTTCGTTGTTGCGGTATCATTCAGCGTATGGTCGCTTATTGAGTATGCTATAGTTTTAGGTTCATTTTTAATCGCAGTTGACCACACTTCATTGACAAGTAATGAAGAAGAGTCAACAGTTTTTGTAGTGCTGTCAAGTTGACTTTGTATACTTTTTGTAATGGATTCTTGAGGAACTGTTTTGTTATATAATGATTCTTTAGTTAATCCTTCTAATGCCGGTATTACAGGAACAGGATGTGTATAATTTGATCCGAGACTTTTATAGATATAATCATGCAACCCAACATTTTTTTCATGTTCGTCAATTTTATTCTTAATTTCGGCCAAATGCCTGGATTCTTCTTCTTTCCATTCTTCAAACTGCTTCCTCAACCCTATGAAACTATTGTTCGAATTCTTTTCTAAATTTCTCAAAATTTCATCTAGTTTAATATTTTCGGTCGCCTCCGTCACTTCTATTACATCTAATTTGGCTAAAACTTCATCGATCACTTGATGAATCTCAGTTGCTACCGATGTATTTTTAGTATTTTGTTCTTTATTTTGTAAAAGCTTAATTTCCTGTAAAATTGTATCAACAGACGGTTCTGAATCTTTTTGTTTTATATTCTTAAGATCAGTATGTACCTCATTTGACAGCTTGTTTAATTCCTGTTTTACTAATTTACTAACATCAGTTAATTGTTCGGATTCCTTAGCAAGCACATTTTCAATACTTAGTAAATTATCGTGGGGATTATAATTGCCAAGAACTGTTTTAAGGGTTTCATTAATCTTCGCATCTATTTCGGCAGGTATTTCCTTTTCAGAAATTTCCTTCTTAGTAGAAAAATTAACTGAAACTTCTACTTTAGGTAAACTTCCGTCTTGTGAAGGGCCACCCGCTGTATCAGTTTTGTTTCCACTTCCACATTTCTCATGGTATTGTGCAGATGCTTCATCACTTAAAGATAGAACATGCTCCACTGCTAGTATAGTACAATCTACAGTATCTCGAACATCGGTTACTACGTCACTTAGAAGTTTTCCAAAACTATTTTGGACTGATAGTACCGCTCCTTGGAATACATCAAAAAATGAAGCAGACACCTGAAATAAATTATAGAATAAAATACTTACATATTTACACATGAAATGTTAGTATAATTACACTATAACACACCTGCGTAGCCAGAACTGTTATAATTATCACTGATACTTTCATGGTGCACTGATTTTATCACTTGGAGTGCCTAACGTATCACCACCGACCTTTTTCAGAAACGTAGACAGACTCGGCGCCTCTGGAACGCCCGTCCTTTTAATTCGCTAAACAATTGGCTTACGTCTGTTTGTTCTCTCAAGAAAGACACGCGTTATTATTGCGTTCGAACACCTGTTATAATATTTAACGTCACACTTTATTTAAACCAATTATATTGTTTGAAGTAAGTCAGTGGACGTGTGGATAGCAAAAAAATAATAATCAAAGGGTATAATAATAAATAGGGAATAATAATGATAATAATATTGCATGTTAATAATGAAAGTTTGTTTATTTTGAGTAGCTTAATACAATATATCACAAACATAATTCTTAACTTAATAAAATAACACTTGTAAAGTGCTCCGAAAAAATCAATCTTACATCATCTGAATCATAAATAGACATATTTTAGGCTACCTAGTTAATAAAAAACATCTTAAATGTTTATTGTCAGATATTTAATCATGAGACACGTTTTGACAATACGTCATACACATATAATAATTCTTTTGATTGCACTCACGCTATTGAATACATTAGATAAGTTTTATTAAAGCTATGTTATCAAAATTATGGGCGTGAACACACTTATCAATTCTTTTACAATTGATATCGTGGAGTTTTTTTCATTACTATGTATATCTGCACCCGTAGTGAATAAATTTAAAGAACAACATTTACCTGATGACTTTGTTATAGCCAACTCAATTTTTAGCAAATTGTAATGAGAAAAGAGATTACCAATATAAAATAAATCAATCAACATTATTCCAAACACTTTAAAATTTAGGAACAATATACTAATTTGCCGCCAGCTGCCTAAGCTAAAGTGAGGAATTTTATAAAAAACACTACAATTTTGGCACTTCTTGAGCAATATTTTTAGATTCAACGTCATAAGAGAATTAACATGACTTTATTTTGGACAAGCTCATCACAGTGAACCAGGATTTATAATATTCTATATTACTACTACCATCAAGATTTTTTTCGAAAATAGTTCGGAGCAGTCCAGGGAATCATAATAAGTCACTGATTCTGTTTAAAGCAAATACTTTCTTGTATCAATATAACAGGGCATATTTGGACCCAAACATGCTTAGTGCCATAGGTAGGTAGGTAGGTAATACAACGGAAGTAAACTAAGGTAATAAAAAAAAAGCCAATCCAGATTTTGTACGGAAAACGTACTTTGCCTCTGTAAACATAGATAGCAAAGAAATGGGTTTTTTGACAGGTATTCTATAATAATTTATCTAGATTGTCTGCAAAAGGCGATAAAATATGACCGCAAGCTTTTCTTTAAATTTTGTTAGTTCTTTCACACGAATGTTTTCAAGGCGCATCATTAATTTCGTACGGTACACATTATACTGATGTTTTAGGTCCAAATACAATCTTGCTTTCCAAAAAAAAGATTATAATATGATTAACGAAATAAACTTTACTAAGTTAATAAAAAAAATGTAAAAATTAAAAAATATTGACCTATCAAAATAAAATTGTAAATTGATAATATACAATGATGATTGTAAATAAATAATAATTTATTGTAAAGGGCATAAAAGTATAGTGGAATGTAAAGTATTTGATTAATAAAGACTATGGAACACTGAACGGCTTAATTACATGCTGGCAACTTATGCAATGAATACTGTGATATAAATATTTACATTGGTGTGAGTATTTCAAACGTGTGCGTTCGCGCAGCGGAATGTTGTTGAATTTAAAGATTTTAAGGGTCCGGCGGACGTCGAATTGCCCATACAAACGTAATTCGAACATAATTCGAAAATCTTATATAATTTTATTAAATTAATGTATTATTCGGATTCGGGTGCCATTAATCTAGGTGTACAGATTTTGATTACCTCCAAAATACTTCACTGGAAATAAAGGTAAGAGAATGTAATTCTTGATTTTTTGACGAAGTTTCGACTGTTTTTCCGGTCTCTTATTCAATATTAAAAACAACAATATTTACACGGTTCTAATTCGTGGAACCTAGCTTATATTATCAATTTTCAGAATAACATCAGGAAATTTGAATAATAATAACTTTTCATTCATAAATGAACGATTTACGGCACGCGACGCAATTTCGATCAAATTTTGAAGCAAAGTAATGCTATCTCATGCGTTCTAAGCGAGGGGTGTGGCCTACTGCCGGCCGTCGTGCGCTCGCTTTTAAATCTAACTACAGTCGGTGTTTCATTGTATCTTGTACGAATGCGACGTGTTTGTTTTTAAATCGATTATTTATGACGGTTACCTGACCTTATAAGTAAGCTAACCCCTTATTGTACGAAAGTCTATACAATGCGAGGTCAACTTATACTGGATATGTATAACAAGCTATATCTAAAGCACCAGTAGAAGCTGACCGCTTATTGTACGGAAAGTCTATACAATTCGAGGTCAGGTTATCCTGCATATGTATAACAAGCTATACCTGAATCACCAGTACAAGCTGACCGCTTATTGGACGGAAAGTCTATACAATGCAAGGTCAGGTTATACTGGATATGTAAGATGGCGGACATCGCTTAAATAAATTGATATGGGTGTTGGTTTTGAAGTATCTTGGGGTGCTATTTATGAAAGTGGCAGTAATTTTGTAATCCAAGATGGCAGACATTATTTATATAGAGAAATTGATATGGGTGTCAATTTCGAGGTTTATCGGGATGCAAATTACGAAAATGATATTAATTTTTAAATCCAAGATGGTGGACATTATTTTTCTGAATAAATTGATATGGGTGTCAATTTCAAGGTTTATCGGGTTGCAAATTACGAAAATGACATTAATTTTGAAATCCAAGATGGCGGACATTATTTTTCTGAATAAATTGATATGGGTGTCAATTTCGACGTTTATCGGTATGCAAATCACGAAAATGACATTAATTTTGAAATCCAAAATGGTGGACATTATTTTTCTGAATAAATTGATATGGGTGTCAATTTCAAGGTTTATCGGGTTGCAAATTACGAAAATGACATTAATTTTGAAATCCAAGATGGCGGACACTATTTTTCTGAATAAATTGATATGGGTGGCAATTTCAAGGTTTATCGGGTTGCAAATTACGAAAATGACATTAATTTTGAAATCCAAGATGGCGGACATCATTTTTCTGAATAAATTGATATTGGTGTCACTACCAAGGTTTCCCAGAGTGCTGATTCCGAAAATGACAATAATTTTGTAATCCAACGGACATTATTTATATAAAGAAATTGATATGGGTCATATGGGTGTCAATTTCGAGGTACCTAAGTATATTGGAGTGAAGAGTATAAAAATGAAATTATTTTGAAATCCAACATGGCGCAAATTACTTTTCAAAATAAATTCATATGGTTGTCAATTTCAAGGTTTATTTTATAAAAATGTTTGCCATCTCAAGATCAAGATAGCAAACATTATTTTTTAAATTAATGTAATTTTTTAATTAGCACTCCGGGAAACCATTCAATTGACATCCATATACATTTATTTACCTACGTAGGTACCCACTTTACCGTGGCTAACAAAGATGAGATACAGGTGGCATTATATTCGTCTGGAGTGGACGTCTGGTCTATAATCTTTGGTCATGAAATCTATGGTGCATCTTTTCTAAAATAGTAAGAAATAAAGAACTATACCATCACTCCTGTATTCCCCGAAGGATTAGGCAGAGGTGTACTTATGTTCACCCACACTTCGCCGGTATGTTTAGGTTCCAAGTAACAGGGGGCGAGCCTATTGCAATTAACCGGGCACAAATCCAGACTCCGAGTCTATTTCATAGAAAACCCAATAAAACTGCTCGACCAGGGGATCGTACCCAGGAGCTCTAGCGTAGCAGTCGCGCTCAGGACCACTAGACTAATGAGGTAGTCGGAAAGAAAGAAAGAAAGGGTATTCTTTGTCACAACACGAGACAAAACTAATAAAAATAAATAGATGTAGGTAGATGTATGAATGTGGACGAAGCAAAAGAAGTATGCAAGAATCGTAGCAGATGGCGTTCTGTAGTTTCTGCCTACCCCTATGGGAAAAAGGCGTGAGTGTATGTATGTATGTATGTAGGTAGCAGACGTTGTTAATGTGTTCGATAAAAAAAAGCCTATTGGCGTGGGAATTTCCCAGATCGCATTGATGCTATTCTGGGAAATTCCCACGGGTGTGAGAAAAACGTGATGAACACGAATAACACCGGTGGGCACTGACTAGGCACATAAGGGCACATAGTAGGTACCTGCCTAATCGTTGAATTTGAAAACTGCGGAACGTACGTAGGAAGTGGGTAGGTAGGTATGAGATAACTGGCGACCTGAGGCTCGTAGAGGAATTTCTTAAAAATGCATTCCTATTCTCGATATTGTCTACCATCTTATCAAAAAAAAATTCAAATGTATCACATTTATTGAACATGTCATAAATTATTACAAACATAAGAAAATTAAATTCTCGGTTCCAAACGCTGAGATGCCTATAAGTCGCTAGGTATGAATGTTCCGGCTACGCCCACATTATTTCGACGGAGAGAGCAATATTCAAGACGATTTTTACACTCGCCGCGTATCGGAGTTGTCGGCTTCGTCCGCCGGCCTCTTAAGTATGCAGATATTTAGTGTATGACGTCGTATAATTGTGTATGGTAAAAAAAAAAATTGTGCACGCAGCCATTGTGGAGAAATTCATCAAAAACTGATTCCGCTGGGCGAACGTTGTCCTGGCGGAACTTTTTTTAATCCATAAACTTTAGAAGAAAAAAGATGTGTCCAATAATTAGTGTGTATTTGTGTGTAATTGTGTATGTATGAATAACATTAGTGCATGCATAAACTTCGGAGAAATTCAAGTTTCCGCTACGCGAACGTTTGGCCATTAGCTAGTTTTCATATAAAGCGCTTACATAGAGAGCTGTAGAATTTTACATACATTGTTTTGAATTTGTTTATATTTGTTTAAAAAACAGATTTAGAAAAAAACGTAGGGCTTAAAAGATAAAAATATAAACGTAAAATACGCTTATTAGGTCTTAGTTCTTAAAGTATGCACTTTGGGGTCTAGATTTTCACGTTTATACAAACCTTGTAGGTGTCTGCAACATGTTGCCAAGTATCAATGATGTTCCGTTAGTAATTAAAGAGTTATAGGACAATTTACCATGAATAGATCACTGTTTACAAAACAGTCAAATATCACGACGTTCTAAAGGAATTGCATGGTAAAATGTATGCCAATAATTAGTGTATTTATTCAACTATTCACATGCAAAATTTCATGTCATTAAATTCAGTAATTAAAGAAAAACAATTATAATACTGACGAAGCATCGAAAACCTACATAACCCGACCAAGTTCAGATGGCTACAAAAAAGCGGCCGTGCCATATATCTAAGAAACGTTCTTAACCTTCCAATATAGTATTTATTAATACGGTACAGTTGCGTACACAAGCGTTGCGGGCCGCGGCTAATGAAAACATATTGCCCTCTCTTTTCTTCAAGGATGGAAGTACCGATTTTTTTTTTATTAATAAAAAAAAAAGCGAGTTTCAAGCGAGAAGCCGCCTATCGCTCGTTGCGCGCAGCGCGTTGTCTATTTTTTCACACTAGAATATTTTTGATCAATTCATAACTACAATACTTAGACTATTTAACCAAAGGACTAGCCTTAAGCGTACCGCTTCGAACAAAATAATTCTACATATTTTGGTGGGGTGCGGGGGAAAACGCTCACATACAAAAGTCACAGTACAGTACAACGGTATACATCAATTAAAAAATCGATTCAAGAAGTAGTTTTTTTTAAGTTATTAGATTTGTTTGATCCACTAAACTTGCAAAGGGGAACGCTCGTGCATGCCTAGTCCATTGGTTAAATAGTGTAGTAATAAGCTACAATATGATAAATATTTACCTAAACATTAGTAGGTACTTACATGTGGTAATTATTTAATTTCCCTAAGGGGTCTATAGTTAGAATCCTGATCCGTGAAATCTTCAATAGAAATTAGCTGTATGAATTTTATTTGTCTTATAATATATCTAGATTATATCTCAAGTCTCAAGCGCATACTTAAATAAAGTACCTACGTAAATAGTACCTACTTTCTGTCATAGTCAAATACATTTAAAAAAGTAGGTGTACAATAATAAGTGACCTATAAATTATATCGAAACAACAATTGTGTTATCACCTATACCAATTCAATACCGGTATTATACTGTAAATTTTGGGATGTTACCTAAATATATTGCACGGCCGCTTTTTTGTAGCTATCCGAACTTGGTCGGGTTATGTAGGTTTTCGATGCTTCGTCAGTATTATAATTGTTTTTCTTTAATTACTGAATTTAATGACATTAAATTTTGCATGTGAATAGATGAATGAATACACTAATTATTGGCATACATTTTACCATGCAATGCCTTTAGAACGTCGTGATATTTGACTGCTTTGTAAACAGTGATCTATTCATGGTAAATTGTCCTATAACTCTTTAATTACTAACGGAACATCATTGATACGTGGCAACATGTTGCAGACACTTACAAGGTTTGTATAAACGTGAAAATCTAGACCCCAAAGTGCATACTTTAAGAACTAAGACCTAATAAGCGTATTTTACGTTTATATTTTTATCTTTTAAGCCCTACGTTTTTTTCTAAATCTGTTTTTTAAACAAATATAAACAAATTCAAAACAATGTATGTAAAATTCTACAGCTCTCTATGTAAGCGCTTTATATGAAAACTAGCTAATGGCCAAACGTTCGCGTAGCGGAAACTTGAATTTCTCCGAAGTTTATGCATGCACTAATGTTATTCATACATGCACAATTACACACAAATACACACTAATTATTGGACACATCTTTTTTCTTCTAAAGTTTATGGATTAAAAAAAGTTCCGCCAGGACAACGTTCGCCCAGCGGAATCAGTTTTTGATGAATTTCTCCACAATGGCTGCGTGCACAAATTTTTTTTTACCATACACAATTATACGACGTCATACACTAAATATCTGCATAATTAAAATCTTTAAATTCAACAACATTCCGCTGCGCGAACGCACACATTTCAAACCCGTTTGTCTAGCTAAAAAACATTACAATTATGGAAATTCTACAAATATTAAGGGCGGAAGGGACATCGACGCACAACCGCTTACCATGAATTCAGTACATGATTGAAAAACAGCTGCTCCATACATTTGGACCTTTGTTTTTTTTTAAACCGACCAAAAATATCTACGCAAGGGGGTTCAGAATCATGTACTTAATTCATGGTAAGCGGTTGTGCGTCGATATCCTTCCACTCTGTATATTACAAGTTCATTGTTTACGGTAATGTTTGTAATATCAGTTATGCCATACGTTACAAAAATTATGCTCATTATTCTTCTTTGCAGTACGTAATGATAAAGCTTTCCTCAAGCTGCAATGATTGATTTTTGAAGCACAATATTTATCCGAATTATGAACCAGTATGGCAAATGATTACGCATTGAAGTAACCTTATTCCAAAATATGTCTTAGATCTATATTCTTCATAACTTATACCTGACGAAGTAATTGCCTATAACGCACCAGGATTATATTATTCGGGGATATGTTTAATTTGATTGTATACAAACCTGTATATAAAATTTTACGTTTTACAACTTTATAGATATCTCTTTAAATATTAAAAAATATTAAGTGATTTAAACGTAGGTTCTTATTGCTGTGTGATATTTTTTGATATGTAGTACGAGTAGGACTATATTACATAAATATACCTACGATAGTTTTCTATTAATTTAATTTGAACACGTCTAATACAACCATAATTATATTACAAATTAAACTAACGGTCCTCAACTTTACGATTATATGGCATACAATAATTATAAAAACATTTCACATTTACCGTCAAGCACACAGCATATTCCACACTTCGTCGCATAATCACCAACTTCGTAACAATACCATAAAATTGATCTTAAGTTAGTCTAAATACTGTTTTACATATTTTCACCTATACAAATATGCTTATCATAATATGAGCATGTATACATCATAGAATCTTTTAAAACCTAACCAGATATGGAGTATAGTAAATGAGTTTTTTTTTTGTTATTATTTTCAAACAAGTGCTTTTGCTATGCAACTGAAAGTTAAATAAGATTAAATAGGATAAAGAATAAGATAATTTTATTTCTTAACTTATTTCTATAGTTAGTAAAAAAAGATAAGAAGAGATCACTTCTATCCACCCACAACTACTTAGGGATAATTTAAAAATAATCTTTATCAAAATATTTTTAGGGTAATAAAATTTTTCATAAAAATATTTTTAATTTTTTATCGTAATTTTGTGTAATACGTCATTTGGTTACGATTGATTTATTGCTACAGCTATCTTACATATCAATGATCTTCACCAAAGATTTCTGTCAAGCTTTCATGGTATCATTCTCTTCGTCACTTGGTGCGATTGGGGAAAGTGGTTCATCACGTTGTGGAGGTGTCGGTATATCGAAGGATTCCTCGTCCCTCGTGGGAGGTAGAGGCACTATATTTAATTTGGGTAATGGTGGTATCGGCGGGGTCGGAGACTGGTCGCGGGACAGCGGCGCCGGCTGGCTGCCGGCTGCGGTCAACCCGTTGGCCATACGCTGGTAATGCGGCTTCCATTTGTTAGCAGGTGGTGTGTAGTTTAGCCGGTCATACTCCATTTCTGAAAATGAATATTAATGATTAATTTTTATGTAAAACTTGTAAGAATAAATAGGGTAACAAAAAATAATTTTCTAGTTCTATTCTAGATTTTACCGCGTTATATTGATATTACTAATTTTGGTCTGGTGGACTGAGGTGTTACTCGTCCTGTACCAACAGGACGACCAACACCTCAGTCCACCTGTGATTGCACCTAGATGCTATAAAGGATCCAATACGTCGAGAATGAAATTATATCAATATAACGCGATAAAACCCGTAAAAAGTAGTTTTATTTCAATGTCTAATATTCGCGTAACTGTCAGAAACCAGTGCGAAAATAATTATGATATAATTACCATATCCCTCCTTATGTTTTATTTCATCATACACGTGGTCCAATTTATTATCATCTTCTTCATATTGATACAAGTTCGGATTATTTGCGTCTGCGTCTCTGTTTTTCATAGATGACAACGGGTCGTAGCCTTGAATAAAAATTGTTTCGCATCAGTCTCACATAGATTATTGGTTATTTCGGTTTCTTAACTTCTCAAAAACAGTTTAAAAATCATTATTAACATGTCGTGTATTTTGTTTATCTGCTACTTCAGTAAACACAGTTGTTATTTATGTAATTTAAATATTCATGATCGATATTTTTAGGTCCTTGCCCCTCATTTGAAAGAAGTTGTTGTTTCTTCGATTTAAAATTGCTTGCAAAATTAAGATATTTGTATCGAAATAATTTAATATTATCTTCTATAAATTGCCGGCAAATTTTCCAAATAATTAGTCAGCAAGAAAGAGAACATGAACGAACATTTCAAAAAAAATAGAATAATTAATAGCGAAGCCATGTAATATTATCCCAAAAAATTGACTTTTCGAAATAAACATTCCTGTCTAGGTAAGATAAAATATAAGTAATCCCTTTAAGAATAATAATGTACTCACTGTCTGAAGAACTAGTAGCCTTCATCCTCAACTTTTCCATAGTGGTGTTATTCAGTTTACTCGCCGTGCCTAGATTGTTTAGTATCTGCGTAGCATTGTTGAGTAGCGTAGTGGAATCGTCACTACGAGCCGATCCTTGGTATGAGTACACTGGGTTGTCGAAATGTTGTTGTTCTGTTCAAAAGAATGATTAAATTATCCATAAGGATTTCATGGAAATAAAATTAATGCAGCCAGCAGCTAGACTGCTCGCACGATACTATTTTTACCCCGACGCAAAAATGACGGGGTGTTGTAAGTTTGACGTGTCTGTGTGTGTGTGTCTGTCTGTGGCATCGTAGCTCCCGAACCGTTTTTTTTTTGAAAGGTGAATTAGTCGGGAGTGTTCAAGATATAATGCAACTGTCGGGGGGTTTTTAAATTTTTAATTTAGTAGTACCGGAAGTATCGCGCTGTGAACAGTGTTAAATTCCAAACGCTTTTTTTAAAACACACTCGCATTACATTACGCGGCACATCTCGCAAACAATATATTTTTCTAAATTCCAGTGGTATAGAAGAACTTGTCCAGTTTTGGAGTCCCGAGTGCGGCTAAAGTACGGAGTGCCATTTCGAAATCGAGCAAAGTATTATTGGGCTTTTTTATTTGGAAGTTCTAAGTAGTAACTTGGAGTTTTAATAACTGCTCGGATAATGGCAATAAACTCGCACCTCATTAAGCGAAATATTAAAATATAGCAGCAAACTGTACATATTATGTGAATATACATCAGTAAACTGTTATAAAAGAAACATACGGCATACAGGCCGTAGTATGATATATTATGGTATGTATATTAAGTATTTAAAAGTAATCATACCAGGTTGTGAATTCGGATCGGCAGTGTAATGCACGTGCGCTATCTCACGTTTGAGGTTGCGAACGCGTTTGCGGTAGTACAGCAGAACCAGGATCGCTATTGCGGCGCAGACGAAAGCCAGAATCACCATCACCACTGTCAGTCCAGAGGTCGATCCTTCTCCTTGAACCAAACATTTTATGATATAGATAACAGTAGTAAGAAATAGTAATTCGATATGATTACTTTATTGCTATACTCCATTTACAGTTCCACTACCGAATACGGGTCTCGTTTTGGAATGAGAGGGGGTACTATAGTCCATCAACCTAGAATAGTGCAGGTCGGCAAACCTCACACACTGTTGTGTGGAATCTCCTAGGCATACAGAGGTGAGTAATTTACTATTTATATGTATGCACATGATTCTCAAGACCTAAGAGAGGGTCAATAATCTTATCACTTATCGGATTATTATGGCAGAAATCATAACACATATACTAAATAATTAAGGAAATTATTTCATAAAAGCATAAAATAATCTTACGCGTGTCTATACCGGTGACTATGGCATCTTTGGCGAGAATATCACAGCGGTCTCCTATAAACCCTCGGTGACAGACGCATCCCATAACCGGATCGCACACCCAGTTGCCCTCAGACGAGCAGTTGCAGGCCTCCATACAATGATCGCCAAAGTAGCCCTCGGGACAAACTGTTAAAAATATAAAAATAAACTTTCTTCATTTGTTTCTAATCAGTTAAATGTCTTAATACATTCCTAACTAGTCAGATAAAAGTCGTGTATTGTTTTGACTCTGACTATAATAGGCTGATTATGTTTTATAATGTCATTACCATAAATAGATCCAAACATCGAAAACAAAATTAAAAATAATGAGGTTAGATGCATCTTTTTTTTTGCTAGACAACGTGCTGGTCATATTTGTGACGTCACCAACGTAACCACTTTGTTTTGTGGTAAAGGGACAGAACATTTCTTCCCAACCCTCACCAAAAACCTTAAACAATTATATTTCAGAACTTTATTCGCCGATTTTAATTGTTTAAGAATACGATCAGAAGCACCCATTCTTTTTCGTAATAGGGTGACTACAAAAAAGGATAAGTGCATCTGTCTGTCGAATGGAAGTTTGACGATTGATTCGTCATTACAGTATGATAGTTATAGGCAGTGGTACCATTCCGCTAACTGCGGCTGCCAACTCAAGTATAATTGTCGACGACGAGGTACGTACAGAGCGTGCAGTAGTGTCCGGTGTAGCCGGGCGGACAGCGGCAGTAGCCGTCGTTGTAAACAGTGAGGTACGTACAGAGCGTGCAGTAGTGTCCGGTGTAGCCGGGCGGACAGCGGCAGTAGCCGTCGTTGTAAACAGTGAGGTACGTACAGAGCGTGCAGTAGTGTCCGGTGTAGCCGGGCGGACAGCGGCAGTACCCGTCGTTGTAAACAGTGAGGTACGTACAGAGCGTGCAGTAGTGTCCGGTGTAGCCGGGCGGACAGCGGCAGTAGCCGTCGTTGTAAACAGTGAGGTACGTACAGAGCGTGCAGTAGTGTCCGGTGTAGCCGGGCGGACAGCGGCAGTAGCCGTCGTTGTAAACAGTGAGGTACGTACAGAGCGTGCAGTAGTGTCCGGTGTAGCCGGGCGGACAGCGGCAGTGGCCGTCGTTGTAAACAGTGAGGTACGTACAGAGCGTGCAGTAGTGTCCGGTGTAGCCGGGCGGACAGCGGCAGTAGCCGTCGTTGTAAACAGTGAGGTACGTACAGAGCGTGCAGTAGTGTCCGGTGTAGCCGGGCGGACAGCGGCAGTAGCCGTCGTTGTAAACAGTGAGGTACGTACAGAGCGTGCAGTAGTGTCCGGTGTAGCCGGGCGGACAGCGGCAGTAGCCGTCGTTGTAAACAGTGAGGTACGTACAGAGCGTGCAGTAGTGTCCGGTGTATCCGGGCGGACAGCGGCAGTAGCCGTCGTTGTAAACAGTGAGGTACGTACAGAGCGTGCAGTAGTGTCCGGTGTATCCGGGCGGACAGCGGCAGTAGCCGTCGTAGTAAACAGTGAGGTACGTACAGAGCGTGCAGTAGTGTCCGGTGTATCCGGGCGGACAGCGGCAGTACCCGTCGTTGTAAACAGTGAGGTACGTACAGAGCGTGCAGTAGTGTCCGGTGTAGCCGGGCGGACAGCGGCAGTAGCCGTCGTTGTAAACAGTGAGGTACGTACAGAGCGTGCAGTAGTGTCCGGTGTAGCCGGGCGGACAGCGGCAGTAGCCGTCGTTGTAAACAGTGAGGTACGTACAGAGCGTGCAGTAGTGTCCGGTGTAGCCGGGCGGACAGCGGCAGTAGCCGTCGTTGTAAACAGTGAGGTACGTACAGAGCGTGCAGTAGTGTCCGGTGTAGCCGGGCGGACAGCGGCAGTAGCCGTCGTTGTAAACAGTGAGGTACGTACAGAGCGTGCAGTAGTGTCCGGTGTAGCCGGGCGGACAGCGGCAGTAGCCGTCGTTGTAAACAGTGAGGTACGTACAGAGCGTGCAGTAGTGTCCGGTGTAGCCGGGCGGACAGCGGCAGTAGCCGTCGTTGTAAACAGTGAGGTACGTACAGAGCGTGCAGTAGTGTCCGGTGTATCCGGGCGGACAGCGGCAGTAGCCGTCGTTGTAAACAGTGAGGTACGTACAGAGCGTGCAGTAGTGTCCGGTGTATCCGGGCGGACAGCGGCAGTAGCCGTCGTAGTAAACAGTGAGGTACGTACAGAGCGTGCAGTAGTGTCCGGTGTATCCGGGCGGACAGCGGCAGTAGCCGTCGTTGTAAACAGTGAGGTACGTAAGAGCGTGCAGTAGTGTCCGGTGTAGCCGGGCGGACAGCGGCAGTAGCCGTCGTTGTAAACAGTGAGGTACGTACAGAGCGTGCAGTAGTGTCCGGTGTAGCCGGGCGGACAGCGGCAGTAGCCGTCGTTGTAAACAGTGAGGTACGTACAGAGCGTGCAGTAGTGTCCGGTGTAGCCGGGCGGACAGCGGCAGTAGCCGTCGTTGTAAACAGTGAGGTACGTACAGAGCGTGCAGTAGTGTCCGGTGTAGCCGGGCGGACAGCGGCAGTAGGCCGTCGTTGTAAACAGTGAGGTACGTACAGAGCGTGCAGTAGTGTCCGGTGTAGCCGGGCGGACAGCGGCAGTAGCCGTCGTTGTAAACAGTGAGGTACGTACAGAGCGTGCAGTAGTGTCCGGTGTAGCCGGGCGGACAGCGGCAGTAGCCGTCGTTGTAAACAGTGAGGTACGTACAGAGCGTGCAGTAGTGTCCGGTGTAGCCGGGCGGACAGCGGCAGTAGCCGTCGTTGTAAACAGTGAGGTACGTACAGAGCGTGCAGTAGTGTCCGGTGTAGCCGGGCGGACAGCGGCAGTAGCCGTCGTTGTAAACAGTGAGGTACGTACAGAGCGTGCAGTAGTGTCCGGTGTAGCCGGGCGGACAGCGGCAGTAGCCGTCGTTGTAAACAGTGAGGTACGTACAGAGCGTGCAGTAGTGTCCGGTGTAGCCGGGCGGACAGCGGCAGTAGCCGTCGTTGTAAACAGTGAGGTACGTACAGAGCGTGCAGTAGTGTCCGGTGTAGCCGGGCGGACAGCGGCAGTAGCCGTCGTTGTAAACAGTGAGGTACGTACAGAGCGTGCAGTAGTGTCCGGTGTAGCCGGGCGGACAGCGGCAGTAGCCGTCGTTGTAAACAGTGAGGTACGTACAGAGCGTGCAGTAGTGTCCGGTGTAGCCGGGCGGACAGCGGCAGTAGCCGTCGTTGTAAACAGTGAGGTACGTACAGAGCGTGCAGTAGTGTCCGGTGTAGCCGGGCGGACAGCGGCAGTAGCCGTCGTTGTAAACAGTGAGGTACGTACAGAGCGTGCAGTAGTGTCCGGTGTATCCGGGCGGACAGCGGCAGTAGCCGTCGTTGTAAACAGTGAGGTACGTACAGAGCGTGCAGTAGTGTCCGGTGTATCCGGGCGGACAGCGGCAGTAGCCGTCGTTGTAAACAGTGAGGTACGTACAGAGCGTGCAGTAGTGTCCGGTGTAGCCGGGCGGACAGCGGCAGTAGCCGTCGTTGTAAACAGTGAGGTACGTACAGAGCGTGCAGTAGTGTCCGGTGTAGCCGGGCGGACAGCGGCAGTAGCCGTCGTTGTAAACAGTGAGGTACGTACAGAGCGTGCAGTAGTGTCCGGTGTAGCCGGGCGGACAGCGGCAGTAGCCGTCGTTGTAAACAGTGAGGTACGTACAGAGCGTGCAGTAGTGTCCGGTGTAGCCGGGCGGACAGCGGCAGTAGCCGTCGTTGTAAACAGTGAGGTACGTACAGAGCGTGCAGTAGTGTCCGGTGTAGCCGGGCGGACAGCGGCAGTAGCCGTCGTTGTAAACAGTGAGGTACGTACAGAGCGTGCAGTAGTGTCCGGTGTAGCCGGGCGGACAGCGGCAGTGGCCGTCGTTGTAAACAGTGAGGTACGTACAGAGCGTGCAGTAGTGTCCGGTGTAGCCGGGCGGACAGCGGCAGTAGCCGTCGTTGTAAACAGTGAGGTACGTACAGAGCGTGCAGTAGTGTCCGGTGTAGCCGGGCGGACAGCGGCAGTAGCCGTCGTTGTAAACAGTGAGGTACGTACAGAGCGTGCAGTAGTGTCCGGTGTAGCCGGGCGGACAGCGGCAGTAGCCGTCGTTGTAAACAGTGAGGTACGTACAGAGCGTGCAGTAGTGTCCGGTGTATCCGGGCGGACAGCGGCAGTAGCCGTCGTTGTAAACAGTGAGGTACGTACAGAGCGTGCAGTAGTGTCCGGTGTATCCGGGCGGACAGCGGCAGTAGCCGTCGTAGTAAACAGTGAGGTACGTACAGAGCGTGCAGTAGTGTCCGGTGTATCCGGGCGGACAGCGGCAGTACCCGTCGTTGTAAACAGTGAGGTACGTACAGAGCGTGCAGTAGTGTCCGGTGTAGCCGGGCGGACAGCGGCAGTAGCCGTCGTTGTAAACAGTGAGGTACGTACAGAGCGTGCAGTAGTGTCCGGTGTAGCCGGGCGGACAGCGGCAGTAGCCGTCGTTGTAAACAGTGAGGTACGTACAGAGCGTGCAGTAGTGTCCGGTGTAGCCGGGCGGACAGCGGCAGTAGCCGTCGTTGTAAACAGTGAGGTACGTACAGAGCGTGCAGTAGTGTCCGGTGTAGCCGGGCGGACAGCGGCAGTAGCCGTCGTTGTAAACAGTGAGGTACGTACAGAGCGTGCAGTAGTGTCCGGTGTAGCCGGGCGGACAGCGGCAGTAGCCGTCGTTGTAAACAGTGAGGTACGTACAGAGCGTGCAGTAGTGTCCGGTGTAGCCGGGCGGACAGCGGCAGTGGCCGTCGTTGTAAACAGTGAGGTACGTACAGAGCGTGCAGTAGTGTCCGGTGTAGCCGGGCGGACAGCGGCAGTAGCCGTCGTTGTAAACAGTGAGGTACGTACAGAGCGTGCAGTAGTGTCCGGTGTAGCCGGGCGGACAGCGGCAGTAGCCGTCGTTGTAAACAGTGAGGTACGTACAGAGCGTGCAGTAGTGTCCGGTGTAGCCGGGCGGACAGCGGCAGTAGCCGTCGTTGTAAACAGTGAGGTACGTACAGAGCGTGCAGTAGTGTCCGGTGTATCCGGGCGGACAGCGGCAGTAGCCGTCGTTGTAAACAGTGAGGTACGTACAGAGCGTGCAGTAGTGTCCGGTGTATCCGGGCGGACAGCGGCAGTAGCCGTCGTAGTAAACAGTGAGGTACGTACAGAGCGTGCAGTAGTGTCCGGTGTATCCGGGCGGACAGCGGCAGTACCCGTCGTTGTAAACAGTGAGGTACGTACAGAGCGTGCAGTAGTGTCCGGTGTAGCCGGGCGGACAGCGGCAGTAGCCGTCGTTGTAAACAGTGAGGTACGTACAGAGCGTGCAGTAGTGTCCGGTGTATCCGGGCGGACAGCGGCAGTAGCCGTCGTTGTAAACAGTGAGGTACGTACAGAGCGTGCAGTAGTGTCCGGTGTATCCGGGCGGACAGCGGCAGTAGCCGTCGTAGTAAACAGTGAGGTACGTACAGAGCGTGCAGTAGTGTCCGGTGTATCCGGGCGGACAGCGGCAGTACCCGTCGTTGTAAACAGTGAGGTACGTACAGAGCGTGCAGTAGTGTCCGGTGTATCCGGGCGGACAGCGGCAGTAGCCGTCGTTGTAAACAGTGAGGTACGTACAGAGCGTGCAGTAGTGTCCGGTGTATCCGGGCGGACAGCGGCAGTAGCCGTCGTTGTAAACAGTGAGGTACGTACAGAGCGTGCAGTAGTGTCCGGTGTATCCGGGCGGACAGCGGCAGTAGCCGTCGTTGGGGCGGCAGGCGGCGTGCGGCGCACAGCGGCAGGGCTGGGAGCAGCCGGCGCCCCACCAGCCCGCGCCGCACGCCACCTCACAGCGCGCCCCGCGCCACCCCGGCAGGCACTGGCACTCGCCTGCGAACAAAAATAACATAATTTGTATGTTATACCATATACCTATTTCGCTACCTATAATGATTAATTTTTATTTATTTTTTTAATTAAAAATTAATTTAAATTAATTCGGCGATCACATAGATATTTGATGATTATGATTTATGACTTTAATTTATAATTCTTATTTTTCATGTGTTTATCCCTCAAATTTGCAACGCCTGTAAAAGGCCGCTAAGCCATAAACACCTACTGATATAATAAAGATATCTGATATCAGAACAATTAGTAAGCAAATGAGTGATTTCATTTGATTTGATTATAAGTGCCAAGCTAACAGCTAACCTACGAACAATACTTGTCTGCAAGAAGCACCTAGCGGAGCGCGGCACTCATAGTTGCCAATACGTTTGTTCACTAGGATTATGTTACGCACTAAGACTACTCTTAGCATTAAGTGAGACTCGTAGAAGTGTGGCCCTAGCCTAAAATCACACCCTTTCTACACATACACATATTTATTTAGTTAGTGTTACATCACAAGTCAAAACGTTTTATTTAACCTTTTGAACGCCAGAGTATAAACGTATCGCCGCACCCCTGACGCCAGGTCACTTTTTCAGTCAAATTACACAAGGTAGTGAAAACACACTAAAGTAATGATTAAATTGTTTATTTCATAATATGGTGCGACGTATATTTTGTCATATATTTATGACGTTGGCGTTCAGGGTAAGATTTCGTTTGTCACATATATGTGACAATGGCGTTCAAAAGGTTAAAAAAACACATCTTATAGTTATTGAGTCGTAGGTCGACAACATTCCCTTCAATAACGGTTTATAATTAGTTGATACAATGTCAAATGGATAAGATATTTTATGTAAATGAAATGAATTACCCGAATGAATTACATTCGCTATGTTATCGAGACTAGTGAAAAAAGACCGAGAAATTCAAAATGGAATAAAAACAAATTCAGTATATACACAGTGTCATAATGAAGTTCTAATCGTTACTCACCAGTCACGTGATGGCAATCAGCACCATTCTTGCAGGTGCACTTTTCCTTGCAGTCGACGCCGTAAGTGCCGAGCGGACACGGGTACTCGCACGTCACGCCCGTGTAGCCGCTCGGACAGCTATACATACCCGTTACCGGATCACAAGTCGTGTTACCTGACCGATAAAACAGTTACGTAAAGCAAACAAATCCACTTTTTAGTTTACAAACATTCACTGTTTAACATGTGTAAGTTTACTGTTTGCGTAATCGTAAAAGGCAGCAAGAACAATCTTACTTCAATTTTACACCCGAGAAGATTGTATCGAGCAGGTTGATTGAGATATTTAGCGAGAAATAGTATGTAAATTAACTATTCGACTATAAAACCATAAGTTTAAGTCTGTTGGAGTGTTTTGTTGTAATAAATGTGTTTTACCGGCAGGAGAGTCGGGGCACTCCTGCGTGCACCCGGCGCCGTAGTAGCCGGGCGCGCAGGGCGTGGTGCAGGCGGCGCCGCTCCAGCCGGCCGCGCACACGCAGCGCCCGCTGGTGGCGTCGCACGACGAGTTGTTCCCGCACGGACACCGCTCAGAGCAGTGCTCCCCGTACCGACCCTCCGCGCACTGCGTCTCGCATCGCACACCTCAAAAATAAACATAAACATTCTTTCTTCTTGTCTTATTGTATCACCATCATCATCATCATCATCATCATCATCATCATCAGCCCATACTCGTCCACTGCTGGACGTAGCCTCTCCTAGTGAACGCCACAGAGCCTGATCTTCGGCTTTCCTCATTGTATATGTAGTACAAATTACAACCGCCAATACGAGTGACTTTTTGTAACTTGCCTACGAACTTAGAACAAAAAATCTTGGCGACATAAGTTCTCCACTCCCGAACCGAATTTCATGTGGTGAACGCAGTGAAAGGATACCTATTCGAAACCGTGAGGATATATTTTAACAATAGACAATGGGAATATTGCAAATAAAACGTTTGTTATTATAGATATATTTAATTATATCTTCAAAAAGCTGTCAACACTTATTGTTTAACTATACTGTATGCTAGGTAGTTCTTGTCGCCTCTACATACCTACTACAATGCTTCAAACTTTGAACCTGGCGACTTGCTTGATAAACATGACCAGTTATGCTACGTAAAATGATGTAGCGACAAATGGCAAGAAATTGAAGCTTCTATTATTGGGATTTCTATTATTAAGGCTTTAATATTATTGGAACTTTGGTCCACGAATCAGTATACTGAACGTAATTAATAAATTAGACAAACATCTGTTGCGTACAACAACAATATACTGAGGAAGATAGCTGGAGTAAAGCTAAGATTAAGTTAAGGTTAATATACAAGTGGACTGCGAAAGACAAGACGTTGAATGTAATATTTACTTCTCTTTTTGTAGGCAACATTATAATATCTCAAAATAAGGTCTATAATTATGCACGCGACTCACGCTTTTTTTGAAATAGCCGAAAACTTTAATATATGACAGAAAATAACAATGAATTTTTAAATATATTTATTGTTTAACTTTATTAAGGGCTTCATTTAAAACGGCCGAAGAAAGCTTATTTACATATATTTGTCCTTCATTAATGGAAATCTCCCATATTGAGGCAGTATCTGCATGAGATATATTTTTGCTGACTAGCGCCACTATAGTTTTCACGTTAGCTACCTCTAATTTACTGAGGGCATGTGTTACCGTTGATATAATAAAATTAGAATCAGCGTGTTCTATAGCAGCGTTCCAGGAGGCGCAACTGTTAATAGGGATTTGTTTTAAATGATCGCATTCTTCGGACATCACTTCATTCAACATTGCGTAGCGATCAAAATCTCGATCGTATTCCCGTTCATCATTATCAAATTCTGGTACGGTATTGTGTTTTCCATCATTGTTTCGTAAAAAAAGTAATTGGAAGGTTTCGCCTTTGCTGGTGATGTTTCTGTTGGTAATGACTTTGTCTTCTTTAGGTAAAAAGTTTGTCTTATTTTGTGTGTCGCACAAAGTGTCGTATAAAATGGCGGTCCCGAACAAATCTGTGATAAAGTTAACACATTTTTATAACAGTTATCTAAAGAATATACATACCTGTCCGAGACAGACCTGAATCAAAAATTTTCTTTTTTAAATATTTAATAAATTAAAATTTGTTTCGACGATAATTTGAAAAAAAACTATTTTTTCTCTCTTAATTTAAGTCAGAGCCGGCTTAGCCAAATAGAAGTTGTGCTACAGGCCCCGCACCTCTAAGTTTTCTGTACTTGACCAATTGATTATTAAATGTACCTAGGCTAAAACAGTTTTAAATCACTTTTTGTAAGGATTTTTTTTAACCATAAGAAATAGTGAGATTACGACAGCTGAAGGCTAGGACCAATAAGCAACGGCTGCTAAGCTTGTATTGCGCAAACTCTGCGTTTGAAATAGCCCGTTGGCAGCCAGAGACTACTGGATGTGAATTTCGAACAGTCTCCATGAGAATTGGCAAACTGTAATGTAACGTATTGGTGGTTCTGAACCAATATTCATCGCGTTATGTTATCGCGTTGTCTCATTGATTTCCCACGCCAAACGAACAAAATAAAGTTTGTTAAATAAACTAAAAAAGCTTATTTTGTCCTCAACTCCAGTACTAATTTTATTGATCGAGATTGATCGTTATAATAAATTGCTTCTCAGTTTTCATTTACGTTAAATTCAACAATCCGAATTTATTTTAAAGCAAGAATACGCAATTTTGTATGCGTAGGCGATCGCCCAATTGCGACGCCGTTTCAATGTATAAATAAACAACGTCAGTACCAAGTGCAGCTTATCTCATAAAAAATAATTTATTTATGGAATGAGAGTTGAAAATATTCAGCTTCACACTTTCAGGCCGGATTGTTTGTGTTTGGAAGACTCGATTTTACATTTCTGATATTCTAATTCTAAAAATTTCGCTTATTAATGGTTTTTATATAACCGGGTTATTTGGAAAGAATTTATATGAACTTGCGTTTGTTCTAAAATGTTTAGAAGCATAGACAACCAATTTCATTTTCCCGTACAAAATTAACAATTTAGTCCGTTGTTTTCATTCCAAAATTTTTGGCACTTAAGTAATTTGTAATTAGGTATGAGTCATCACAACAGTCATTTAGATAGTTATTTCCATCGAATATCCTGTACAAAATAAAATTTTGCACACTGCACGCTTTGGCTGGCCTGAAGGAGCTAAAGCAGTCGCATATTTTCCGAAAATATCTGTATGAAACATTCTGACGCTCGCCGTGAAAATTTATGCGTATACAGTCGCCAGCACATCAGGTTAACTCTTCATCAACTGTCAAATTTCTCCAAATGATTTCAAACCTTAGTGTTCAAAATTAAGGTCAAAAGATTACTAATTTTGTGGTAACTTAATGTGCTGTCCACCGTTCAACTTGTATAACAAATATCACAATTCTGCCGGATCGCACTTCGATACATGCTGAATAGATTGTGGCAGTCGTGACAAAGAGTAAGCGAACAAGCAGGATGTATAAAATGAGTGTGTATAATAACCTCTCCAGGCGCTCTCGCAGATGCACTGTCCGGTGACGTGGTGGCAGCCGCGCGCGTTGTCGGAGCAGTTGCAGCGGTGCGCGCACTCCTGGCCGAAGTACCCCGCCGGGCAGCGCCGGCCGCACGACGACCCCGTGTACCCCGCGCCGCACACGCACGACCCTGACCACAAGTACCATGACCAGTAGGTACACTCACACGACCACACAATATTATACCTCTAACACCGTCTCTTATCCATCATCAATACCATAGACTGGAAGCAAAGCCGAACCACCGTTTCATCATCATCATCAACCCATTGTCCCACTGCTGGGCACGGGTCTCCTCTTAGAACGAGAGGGATTAGGCTATAGTCCACCACGCTAGAATACTGCGGGTTGGCAGACTTCACACGCCGTCAAGAAAATCTTTCGGGCATGCAGGTTTCCTCACGGTGTGTTCCTTCACCGTTTAAGCACGTGATAATTAATTATTAATTTATACCCTTTTATACACACTTAGTCTTTTTATGTTACAAAATTCTGTATTTTGACCTTTATATCAATGAATTGTTCAAATTTCAATAATAATTTGAAAAAAAACTATTTTTTCTCTCTTAATTTAAGTCAGAGCCGGCTTAGCCAAATAGAAGTTGTGCTACAGGCCCCGCACCTCTAAGTTTTCTGTACTTGACCAATTGATTATTAAATGTACCTAGGCTAAAACAGTTTTAAATCACTTTTTGTAAGGATTTTTTTTAACCATAAGAAATAGTGAGATTACGACAGCTGAAGGCTAGGACCAATAAGCAACGGCTGCTAAGCTTGTATTGCGCAAACTCTGCGTTTGAAATAGCCCGTTGGCAGCCAGAGACTACTGGATGTGAATTTCGAACAGTCTCCATGAGAATTGGCAAACTGTAATGTAACGTATTGGTGGTTCTGAACCAATATTCATCGCGTTATGTTATCGCGTCAAGAAAATCTTTCGGGCATGCAGGTTTCCTCACGGTGTGTTCCTTCACCGTTTAAGCACGTGATAATTAATTATTAATTTATACCCTTTTATACACACTTAGTCTTTTTATGTTACAAAATTCTGTATTTTGACCTTTATATCAATGAATTGTTCAAATTTCAATAATAGTTGTTAGTTATTGTCTCTGATCCAGAGCTCGACCCCCGATTTGATGGCTATGGTTGCTCATGACCTTTAAAGCCCAAATCGATAGAATCAATGTAAATTCTGCTTATGTCAACGTAATTAAGCTACTCTTATGATTCAATCAACACTCAATGCTGATTGGCTGAGGCTTGACTCAATGTTATTCTATTACAGCTTCATACATATAAGACTTATTTATTAATAAACAACACGACTGCATTCGGTGGTTTATTAAAACAGGCACTAACACCAATTAAGTAGCAGTAATAGGTTCTTGTGTTGGATAATCTCACAGTCTTTTTTTTTTTTGAGACGAATCTCTGACTTCCGACCTCGACCACCTAACACTATCCTTAAGAAATGTCAAGATAATTATCTAGAATTACAAGAAAACTTAATAAAATAAACATGAATAATTGTCAGATCATACACACCATTAACAGGATTACATGGAGCATCATTTTCACAATTACATTGTTGCCGACAATTTAATCCGAATGTTTTACCATTACAAGGCCGATCGCATTTGAGACCTTCGAATCTGAAATAATATTTATTTATTCATTTAATAATTGGAAAACAAACAGCTAACAACAAATTTAAATGATCAGGATCGAACAAAATGCAGCTGAAATAATATTTATTTATTAATTGGACAGCAAACAGCTAATAACAAATTCAAATGATCAGGGTCGAAAAAAATGCAGGGAATTTAAACAGAAAATCATGAAACACATGAAACGCATATATATTTTTTTTCTATGTACGTGCGTAAGTTATAAACGATAATACGGATGATTGCGCACATCCTTATTAAAAACAAGTTAATCGTTATCATGTAGGTTAGTTTGTTACGCATAAATATAAACGTAATCAAAGCTGTAGTAGGCATATGTTGAGTAACACAATATTTATAAAAAAATGGTAAAGGAGCGTTAATGAATTATAATGATTTTGATTAAGCCTAATAGCTTGGAGACATCATAAACATTAAAACTATTCAAACGACAACTACACAACTAAACTCAGATAATAGTCACAGTCAATTTATTTTGGCCCATTTAAATTAAGGCTAAGGTCAAGGCAAAACAGAATACTGGCTATCACAATTAAAAGAGGCAGAAATATTAACATGAGTTATGATTATTATTCATCATCACTAACACGTAGGGTTATCAAGCAGGTTTAAAGTATTAAACACAGTCTGAAAAGGTAGTAAAGCTAGTGATACTTGCCCAGGTTTACATTCACAGAGGCCGGTCTCGTGGGAGCAGGTGGCGTTATTGTAGCAGTCGCAAGTATCGGAGCAGTTGTCGCCGTAGTACGGGTACGGACACGGCTCCTCGCAGCGCAAGCCGCGGTATCCGGGAGCACAGAGGCACGAACCTACGTGGTCATAGGTCATCATCATCTTCAATTCGCATGCTTTCGAGTGCTGAGTAGAAATTTTACTACCACAAATTTCATAGACATCAATTTTCAAATGTTTTTTTTTTCTTAATCCGCAAAAACAATTTACTTTGTTATTTATTTAAATTACGAAGTCATAAGGTAGATGTCGTTTATACTAAAATTATCATAATAATGTACCATTAACCGGCGAGCACAGTCCGCTATTTTCGCAGCGGCAAGTGGAACGGCAACCTTTGCCGTACGTGAGCAGCGGGCACTGCCGCTCGCAGGACTCGCCGCCCCACCCCGCGGCGCACTCGCACGCGCCCGTCCAAGGGTCGCACCTGCATCGTTAAACATTACTTTTATATCTTAAAGTGTTGTATACAGGCTGTACACGCGCCAACGTGAGCGTAAACAGCGCGTATAAAGTTTGTTTGAAACTGTGCTCGTCTGAAGTTGTCAGCAAATGGTTTAGCAGCATAGAAAGAGTCGGTGTAAAGACAATTAGTGTAAAAACACTTGATTAAGCGATTTTACCTGTGCGGCAGTTCGGAAAGGCTAATTTCAGACAAGCACAGTTATTTGGAACAAACTGTACGTATACGATTTTGTACTGTCTGTACGTATACTAGATCGAGGAAGTAGTGGGATATGAAAGATTTTATTAGGTCACAGGAAGTGATGAATGTGTGTGATACGGACATGTCAGTGGTGGCGGGGTTGCACTCGCAGCGCTGGTCGCAGGCGGGCCCCCAGTGGTCGGGCGGGCAGGCGCGGCGCGCGCAGGCGGCGCCGGCCCAGCCCGCGCGGCACTCGCAGGCGCCGTCCCGCGGCGAGCACTCCCCGTTGTGCGAGCAGCTGCACCGCCGCGCGCAGTCCACGCCCCACGTGCCCGCCGCACATATCTCGAGGCACTGCACATATTATTTCCTTATGATGACGACGTTCTCTTACTATGATGACGATGAAGTAGCACGGTCGCAAAAACACTTTATAAATAACCTAAGAGCAATCCACAAATATCCGCCGTCGAATGGCTGTACTGTAGCCTCGACTAAGAGTGTTGTGGTCAAAGGAAGTTGGTTTCGGAGGACTATCGCTCACAAATTCCTGGTTAGGGGATGGCAGTGAGTGTCAACAAGTAAAATTAATTAAATACTTATTATGTAGTTACTAGGAGGGGGGAAAGGGGTTAACCTACTCGTGTTGGTACATGGTATAATAATAAAAGTATGCTAGTCGAATTTTCAAACCTTTTCTCCAGTAAACCCAGCTGCACACTGGCATCGTCCAGTTACATGATGACACCCGGCCCCGTTAGCACACTCACACGTCCTTTCACATTTTTCACCCCATCTACCCGCTGGGCATCTAAAAATCGAGGTTCATAAGAGACAGTGAACACTTGTACGACGTACATTGGCCGACACATCAAGTTACCTCAAAACGTCAAATTTGCTCAGTTGTTTTGAACTTAATCATCAAGACTTTAAGGTTTAAAATAATTTGGAGAAATATGACAGTTTTGTATAACCTGATGTGCTGGCGACTGTACTAATAAGAAATATTTTGTATTAGAAATACTTACTTATTGGCACAAACTTCCCCAGTCCATCCAGGAGGACATTCACATGTTGAGATAAATGTACACTTTCCGTTATTCTGGCATCGACATCTCTCTGGACAGGGTTCATCCTTAGGACATGCTTCTTCACATCTGAAAGAAAGGTATGATAATGTTTAGTTATGATGCATGCAACAATATAAACATTGGCCAAATGTTATACGACACCCGTGTGATAATTTTGGCTATTATTTGCAATGAGAACTACAAACATTAAAGGATCCGGTTTCATTATCTACAGTCATCAGACAGTAGAATTGTTTATTTAATGCTGCATAAGCATCTGTTATCTGTATCACCAGATAATTCTCCTGTTAATGTTTTGGTTAATTAATAAAATAATGTACACTTCAAAGAGCTTTAGTAGTTAAACAGATTGATTTCAGTTATTTAACCGGAAACCGGAGAACCGAGGAAACTTGAGCACAACAAAATGTATCAAACGTTATTGGTGTTTAAACGACGCGTCACCGAGACCCTTGTTGATGTTTTTTATTATTTTCTGATTCATTATTACTGTCTGTCCCTTGTAAGCTATGCTATAACATGAACAAATCAAGGTGGCCTGAGGTCAGCGTTCCCAACCACGGGACATTCATCCCCGTTTTTTTTTTCAAGGATATAGACGCGTGAAAAGTACCGTCTGAACTTCATTATAATGATTATTGTAATTAGGTTAAAAGAAAGTGATTTAAGTACATTATGTGTGTGAAAAGTAATAAATAATACGTGAGGACAATTATATCTTTTTTTACGGGCACAGTGGAGTTAATGCTGGCTGATACTTGATAGCAGGACCAAGGACATCCTTTCAACCTGGTGTATTCCCTCATATTGTGTGAATTGCTATATAATTAAGTGTAACAACGTTATAGTAGTTTTGTTTTAGAATAGTACTGACAGGGGTCCAGTGTATCCCGGCGGACAGTGGCACGCGCCGGTGGCAGCGTGGCAGGTGCCGTTGTTGGAGCACTGGCACAGCTCGTCACAGTTGTCGCCGTAGGTGGGCGGCGCGCAAGCCCGCTCGCACGCCTCGCCTCGCCACCCGGGCGCGCACGCGCATTCACCAGTTAGAGGCTCGCATGTACCACCATTTAAACAACTGCATTCATTCTGACAGTTCCGTCCCCATTTCCCTGCTGGGCATGCTGCAAAAAGTATGTCAGTTTAACAATCAACACATCACATTTTTTTTAATAATCCTCTTTTCACTCTGAGTACCTAAACGAAAGTGGAGAAATCGGACTGACCTTGATGAAAGCGGCGCGCTAGAATGCGACTCGGGAAAACCAAATCTTACTCAACTCAACAAAGTCAAATCTGTATACAATAACCTTTTATTAAATACAATCACAACTCAACCTATCGCAGTCCACAGTTCAACGCGTGCCAGTAGGCAAAACATTAAAAAATATTCGTAGAGACTTCGTGGTAAATATGTAAGATACGGTTAAACAGTTATGATTTTATGAGCATGATGATTCACGCTTTGCGTTGTGGCACTCGCATGACCATGAACTATTAAACTATTTATAAATAATCTTTGACTTGAACAAACAACGATAATCATTTTCCATTCGCCAAATCTGTACTAAATACACGTTTTGAATTACATTAAAAGAATTACAATCTTAACAAACCCCGACATTGTTTCTAAAACGAGTTATGTAGAGCGTATCGCCGGTTTAAAATAAAAACATTCAAAATTTCATTAGACTATAATATAATGCATGGAAGGCGCGTAACTGTCTCATTAGTCTAGTGTCCTATGCGACTGCTACTCTTGAGTCCTGGGTTCGATTCCAAAGACGAGTAATGTGTTACGGGCGGTAACTAACGGTATTGGTGAGGTTGACAAAGTCGGGTACGAAGTATTCGCAATGGAGTAAAAGTTCTGAAGTTTCTGCCTATCCATAACATTAAAATAAAACAGTATCACGCATGTATTGCCCGAAGGGTTAGCCAGAGGAGTATTTAATGTACACCCACAGTTCACCGGATATATATACATATATTGTCTATATGGGAGGAAGGCGTGAGTGAATGTATGTACATAATACCATAACTGTAGAAACATTTAAACGTACAGCGGGTACTGAACATTTTATGGGCGGCTTCACTCAATTGATTTTTCTATTTATCCACATACATATTCAGATTGCGATATCCTTAAAGTAATGTCATATTGCTTCCTTCTTTAGGTTTTAATGTTGAAACCAAAAAACATGGTCTCAGCTTCGAATAGGTGCCTGAATACATACATATTATATGTGCAGGCGCTCTAATAATAATAACCATGAAAGAAAGAAAACGTATTTTCCTTATTATGACTTAAAGAGTATTAATAATAATATAAAAGCAGCAATTCATTAAACCTAACTGCAAGCGCAACATCACATTAACCACATCCTGTTTACAAAATTATTCATACTATTATTCAGTACGGAGAAGTCGGTATTGTCAATTTCTATGTATATGAAAATGTAGCTTACATATGTCACACGCGGGGCCTCCATATCCATGCGCACAGGCACATGTATTTGGCGCAACACACTTGCCGTGGACACATGACTCGACGCACACGGGCACGCACTGCTGCCCTCGAGAGTCCGGAGCATACCCTGGACAGCACTCCTCAACTGGCCTATACTTCACAAGCGTCTGCGTCTTGAAAACCTCCCTAAACTTAATCTTATACTTGGAACACTTCGGTGGCACATTAAAACACCATGTGTACTCTTTCACTTGGTACGGCTGTTTCTCTGACACTCGTATTGTTGTTGTATATCTGCAAATATGAATGGTGTCTGTTAAATTGTAATGTATGAAAACTAAATCATTTATTTGTCATCTAAACATATTATAATACAATTGTAGCAGGTCAATGTCTGTAAGTCTGTACACGCATCACTAAAAAACTACTGCACGAAATTGGATGAGGTTTTCACAGACATTATTCTACTATCTTTATACTCATTCTAATCAACAGCTTGTTTAATGGCTCAAAAGTGAGTGCAACAGGAAACTGGACATTGCAGACTTAAGGTTCATTGTCAATTGATAACTCAACGCGTAGGTTCCCAACGGATATCGACGTCAGTAACATTGAACACGCTAACAAGTCGACGAGCGAGGGACGGGAAAACTCGATAAAGTTAACTGACCCTATGAGTAACGACACTAATCAGCGACAATCAGGCGCCCCAGCAGATAGTAAATTATAAACAAGACAATATCTGGTAACAAAGAACAATGAAAGCGAGGTCTGGTGAGAATTCCTTACATAAACAGGTACTTACAAAAATCAAATGCTTAACGACACAAAATAAATTTATTTTGCAGAAAACAATTAAATTTCCAACGACTTTCATGTGAGTACATTAAAATATTTTATTAACCTTTTTGGTTTTTTTAAAGATTTTTTTTGCACAAAAGCAGAATTTCAATTTCAAAGCAGAAAATAAAATCATAATATTGATAACACTTCGTGTTTAGAATCTATTTTATTTTTATAAAGCAGCTGTTCATATACAAGAATCTAATTTATTGTTCCTTATAAATAATCTATAGTAGAATTAGTTTGTCCGTGCAGTTTGGGTCATAGTTACTTGTAATTGAATAAGTGGTATTGTTTTTAATAAGAAGATATTTTTTATTATTTCAATTAAATAACAATAACCAGCAACTTTTAACGAGATCAGTGTGCAATAAATTTATCAGAACCAGAATACAATAATAAATTAACAATCAACTAATTGACCAATAAAACTGAACTGTAAAAGCGTGCTGATAAATATGTAAGTGAAAAATGCAAATATTTAAAGCAATATATATATTTTTAGAAAGATAAGGATTTAAACTCACAAGGCAAAAAGGTGTTTTGAGCATAAAAGCTTTAAAAAGTTTTATTTAATATGTGAAACAATTCGTGTACTTTATAATCTACGGGTCTGAAACGCACACTACAATTACTACAAAAAGCCGTTAATACTCAACACATGGCGAATTACTCTTATTCTTTATTATAATACTAGCTGACCCGACAGACGTTGTTCTGTCTTAGCTGTGAATATTCAATTCGAACTGGATAAAAAAAGAATAAGTTAAAAGTCGTTACTTTTCTTATTTTTTTTTGCAGTTGTCCGGTTTTTTTAATATTATGTTAAAAATATGAATGATGTATCTTACTATTTATACAGTACGTTAAGTACAGTTTCATTTGTTCGAAATAACTAAGCCTGATTGAAGTTGTCTCCAAGTGGCTTAACAGTGGTAAATTTTAAGAGTTGTGGTCATATATGTTTCACATTTCTGATTATTTTTTAACTAATTTCGATACTTTTTTATAAAAACCTGATTTTACCAGCGCGGTAATTCGAAACTGCTCATTTCAGATAAGCACTGTTATTTCAAACAAACTGTAACTAGGATAACTCTCATTATTATAATAATTCTATCAGCTCTACAATTAAACACAGTATAAGTAATCTAGTAGATAGATTCTTAGATTGTGATTTAAATTTCCGGTTTCAATTCAATATCATAAGGATATTGAATTGAAACCGGCATCGCCAGAGAAATACACAACAAAAATTGTTCCTTATACTTATTTTACTTATAGTGAACGTGTAGGTTAGTTAAGTTTACATATTATATTGTCTTTGACTTATTAGGTTTCTGAAACTTGTGAATCATACAGAAGTAGCATTGATGAATAATAGTCTAAAGAAATGAGTCCTATCCATCCCAGAATACATACTGATAAGATTTATTATAAGTAGTACTTACAAGAACTACAACAGTGCCAATGCTTACAACGTCTGTTAGCATAATACATTATTATGATTAGTGGCACACTTGAGGTCATGAATACTAAGATAATACTCATTATAATATTCTTGATAATGAAATATTAGTACCGTCATTGTTAAGTATAGGTATCTATGTCCGTTACATATCCTGTTGCCTATTTAATAGGATGATTAGTGTGATATACATTAAACACATGTTTTGCACAAAAACTCATTATATCAAACACCGTTTTCCAACTTTTCCAGGTTTATTATAGAAAATATTATATTTCATCAATCCTATCTATCATCTATCTATCATCCTTCTTTACGAAAATTTACAACCACAAATGAAGTAAAGATTTTAAAAGGAATTTCTCATAGACCGAAACAAAAAAGGAGATGCGGAAAATTTTGTGTACCACAAACATAAGATATGAAAGCGAAATACTCAGAGGCACAATACTATAAAACCTCATAAATTTAAAATTTGCAGGTAGGTTTCATTACAGTGAAGAAAACACCTTTACGAGCTATAGCAAATGAAAATTTCCGGAAATTCACACAGGACTAGAATAACAACGTGGGTAACACTGTTGGACACCAATCCTATCTTATTACAGCATTTTAGAACAGCAGGTTTGTTAAACCTACATACCTATATAAAAAAGGACACATAAAATTGCTAAGGACTAACCAATGAAGGTACTCAACACAAAGGTTCTACATAGTTGGACTAGTCAGACTTGTATCTATAGGTTTTGGGACATCTTTCGAAATGGCTGAAATATGTTTTTTTTACGTTTTCGACTCCCATATCTGCGCCATTTTGTTTTTTTTCAAATACTGAATTAAGAAAAAGAAACCACATAATTAGCGAACCAGCTCACAAAATTTCACGATAGTTGGTTGAGAAATACGACCTGTAGAGGAGAACAGCCGGTCCTCCACCGGACGCCGTACAGACATACTAAAGCATTTTTGCCAACTGAAACGGAAACGCCACGCTCGCCCTTCGCGCTCGCTCAATTTAGTCATATAAAGAAAGTACAAATATGAAAGTTTTAAGGGCTAGCCAATGGATATCAACATAATAAATAGGTTCTACCCAGTTGGACTAATCAGACCATCTATATCTATATAGTAGCCCTGTGATAGTAGTTGTTAACAAAAAGTCATGTTTATTATTATTATCAACCCAACAGTGTCAGACTACTGGGCACGGGTCTCCTATCAGAACGAGAGGGATTAGGCTATATTCCGCCACGCTAGCCTACTGAGGGTTTGCCACAAAAGCAAAATTATATTTTTAATTACAATATAATTGATCATAAACCACTGCAGCTAAGTAATAGATTAAACAATACTCACGATTCTTGCTTGGTGCAGACATTGGGGCCTTCGAGTAGGGCATAGGTAATGCCTACGAGCGCAAACAACACGCTAAGCGCGGACCACATCTCGACTTCAGTTCAAGCAATATAACGCCGTATCTCCATAACAAATCTATTGTTTTGGAATGTTTACGTCACAATAGGCATTCAAATTTGATTCCGTTGCACTTTTTTCTAAAACTCTTGTGAAATACAGCTTCTGAAATTTACCTGTAAATAAAGACAGTTTGTTACATAATTATGCATTTAAAAAAAGAATTACTCGATGATGAGATTCATTAAAAATATTGTCTTTGTCTAGTCTACAGATATTTATTATTGATTTTATTTATAAGTATTATGTTTTATGAGGTAAATACATTGTGTTTCTTATAATCTAGCACAGTGTCCCACAAAACTGTACAAACAGTTCGACTGTTGGATCAGATAAATATATGTATATCAAAAGTAACAGCATAAGGTAAGGTATTTTTAAGAGATTTTTTACATGATTTTAAATTAATTTTCATTACATTCAGCTCTGATGTCCTTTTAAGTTTTAACGTTCCTTATCGCGTGTTGATCAATTGGAACATTAAACAAGGGCAGAAATCGCTTTTTCTATGGTCCTGCTCCCGCAGTTATTTGTGCTTATTCAGTGCCGTTATTGACAAACGTAATAGAAAATAAATAATTTCTAAAACTAAATCGCAGCCCCGGGTTTGTATTCATGCTCGATAAACAGTAATGATGGTTCTAAAAAAATTTGAGTGATTTTGCAAATCTGCACTACAGCCATATTATTCAGCGAATACAGGCGTGACGGTATGTTATTTATAAATTACTTACGTCCATTGTTATAACACATTATGATTCAGTTGTAAGTTTGTATTTGTATGTAGAATGATCCTAGAATTCCATAAATTTTACTCACATTCACCAATAACAGTGAAGCGGTGGTGGTTACTAAGTACCGTCCTCATTGCTGCCAGTCAAGTAAAAAACTACAGACGTAATGCAAAATCTATTCTAACTGCTAACCACAGTAAGTACCTATCGACTTGCTCAAGGGATTTTATTATTCATTCGCGAAACTGTAATTTATATTATAGTTTTTAAATTCGCCTGAGTAAGACTAATAGATACCTACTTATAATGTCGTAAATATGGGTATCAGCAGTAAACAGAAATATTTTGTAGGTACACTTATGTGGTTAGAATAGTAACCTACCGTTAAAAACCTGAAAGACTGGAGGCTCTTTTAATTTCAGTCATAATTAGGTTTCGCTGTCGAGTTAATTCTATATAGAACGATGTGAGACTGACTGCACGGATTCATTTGAGATGTTTAGAGGTAAGTATATTAACGTTCTTAATGTCAACAGTTTTAATCAGAATCTGTTCTGAGATTTATCTAAACCAGTTCAGTGAATCCTGAACTTATCTTTATTGTATCCGCCGCCGTACAAAGCAGGACGTATTGTTTATTGTATAAAGAATATGGTAAACAAGCACTAGTCCTTAGTGCTATACAAAAATTAATTAGAATTTCTGTAATGAAATAGGTATGATGGTGATTGTCATACTATGTCAATAAAATGTATGTGTATGACACCTAACCTAAACCATAACCTAAATGTGTGTGCCAGTTTTTTATTTATTCTGTGCGAATTACGAATCTGTAAGAATTGGAGCGAGTGACGTTATTTTTTCTACTGGAAATTATCGAAATCGGGTTTATCCCAATATGGATGACACCATATCTATCAACGTGGGAGGCAAGATTAACGAAATTTACCACTTTTAAATAGTTTCGCAGTAGGGGAGCACAGCATGCCAAAATTTTGATCGTGTCTTTTTTATAAATTAAATATGAATCTCTCCAAAACATAGGTCCATGGACTTCCTCATCATCCTTCGCCCTAATTGTCACTTCATTATTCACAACATAGGTATACCCTTTCCAATCATATACATATAGGCCTTAACACAATCCACCCATCTTTTCTAATATACTAAGAAAATTACAGTTCAAATGAAATAATCTAGTCTATCTAGTCCATCTTGTGTCCATCTGAAGTCTGAAGATGTTCGCAGGTGTTTTTGCAGTAACTTTTAATACAAAAACTCGCTGTATTGACTATTGTGTTCGTAAATGCTTCGTATTCGTGATTGTTTACGTTAGGTACTTATATCGATATTTGTGTATAAAAATACTATTGTACCGTTGTTGTAACGTACAAAAGTAGCGGTCTCTGGTAACCTATAATATGGGACTTGGCAGATCAATTATCAATTGATTTTACTCGACAGTTCGGAACGGCTTACTTCAGACTTGCACAGTTGTAAGTTTGAATTTGGTTTGTGATCGCCGCTTGCTGCTACCGCGGCTACTATATAAACTTATTTCATCAGGCTTAAGTATGTTTCGTTGCGTTTGTGTATTTGCAGTCAGCAGTTTCCTGTTAAGGCTCTTGTAACAATGCCCAGATTGTTCCTATTAAGAGCTACGGCATATCGGCACGTACCTACTACATTGCCGCGTGTGACCCGGTACCGATCTTAAAACTATTTCTCATCCCATCACAATAATAGTAAACAAAAACCAATGTACCTAATGATTAGTTTTCATTAATATAAATTATTGGCACTAGTATTGGCAGTATAGAAACACAGAATATGAATATGTTTAATTGACCATTTTGTAGGTCAAACAATACAGACTGCATATTGAACAGAAACATGAGTAAGTAACATTCTACGTTCGTCGCGAATATTGTCAAAACACGAGTCAGCGATGTTGAAGTCTAAAACAATTGAGTACATCATGCATGATTGTCATAAACTCATGAGTTAAACAGGTCACCGCACCAATGTGTGGGCATGGGTAAATACAAGCATGCGGTACAAAGAGCGAAAGTAGAGCGAGTGACGTAGGTATCACCATGCATAAATAGATACGTCCGTTATGTTTCTATAATATATACAAAAACCAGTGGTAAGCTGAGGCTAGTTTATGATATTGAAACTGTTTAGGATTAAGAGGCGAGTGCCTCGCGAACGCGACAATGTTGCATTGTTGTCGCGTCTCTATAGCTTACGGTGCGAACGAGTGCTCGAGAGGAGAAACAATAATACTGTAGAGAGGCGAGATGTTTTGCCCCTCCAACCAAAGGGAGGATCCTCCAACCAGGCAGGTGTTTTTGCCTGGCGGGCTACGGCCCAACGGTTGATGTCAGGCGGTTGTACATATATGTATATGCGAGTCGCGCGGTAAACTCTACTTGCGCGGTAAACTCTACTTGCGCGATTCAGGATTTGCACGACGTAGTTCCATGTAGCGCGCTAGATGACGCTAGCGGTTTTCTTATACAGATTTTTCGATAAATATCTTATCGTCATCCCTACATCAATAATAATCGTAAATCATAATTGATTTTGTTTGTTGACAAAATGCGCTATTTCGACTAGTGATTTTTTGAACTGCGTTTTCTGGTTGATTTTTCGGCGACTTTGATTACGATTATGGACCCTGTTACCGCTCCTGATGACGACCTTGGCTTTACATTGGATTCTGTACCCGCTTCCCACGACCAAAAATCATAAAACTACAAGTATGTTTTTTTGTTAACCGTGATTTTTTTAATATGATTTTTATGACTCCAACCGAGTTCTGTGTAAAAATAGTGGTTGTTTCTTTATCTATAATGTCAACCCTAATGCCTATAATTTGTTTCTTTCATGGGCGTCATTTGGCCAAAACCTCTTTATCAAATGGGCATTTCCCTTTGGAGATTTCTCTTTTAATATAGATAGAACGTAGATTTTTTTTTCTGTAGTTTTTGTAGTTTTCGTAGGTTCTGTTTTGATCTTGAAATACTAGCATAAAGTTAGGTTATGTATATTTCCTCATTATTTGAAAAAAGCGGGACCAATTTGGAAAGTTATTTTTTTGTTTGAAAGGGTATACTTCCCAGGCCGTCTTATTGTCATCAGGTCAGGATCTGATGACGGGTTCCTGGATAAATCGAGGGAAATCTTCAAATATTGTATGTGCACTAGGAATCTCGTGAATTTGAATGTGAATATTTAGGAAAGTTTCATTTGGTGAAATGAAACTGATGATGAGGACCACCGCTGCACCACAACTCCTCAATAATAAGAATTTTAGGGGTTGCGATGCGATTACTTTAATATAGTGAAGTACCAAACCATGATAGAAAAGCTAGCCGTTAAACCATCGAGATTGGTCAATTGCTCTTTCCCACTGCTGCTGCTCTTTGAAAACAAAAGAACCAAGCAAATCGAAGTCACCGACTTCCCAAACTGTTTTAGACGAAATTATTTTATTATTTTTTGAAAGCGGTTTTACTTTTTGTTATGTTACATAACTACTAAAAAAATATATATAGACAAATCTTTATCGCTTATGTTTTATACCACCTATTACAGCTATTACGCGAGAGATTTGGGTGCGGCGCAGACGCATCCGTAATATACTTATTGTATTGAAAGTGTAAGCAAATGTGATAATAATGTTATCTGTGGTAAAAGGACGCCCAAAATGAACCGATTGTCATTCTTGACGGAAGCTGTCATATTAAGTTTTAATGATTGATCTGAACAAAAAAGCTGTGTCCGTGTAATAGTTTACCCATATTAGAGGTAATGAATGAGGTGGTGGATATAGTAGCTAAAGGTGCGGTCTGTAGTAGTTTGGCTGACAAGATACATTATTCTGTCCAAACTTACGATCTTATCCACAAAGCTAAACCAGACCTTTTAAAATCGTGGCAGGATCACTGGTCTGAGACCAGTAAATCAAAGGGTGCTTTGTACGCTTCTATTCAACCAACCATTCCTTCAAAACCTTGGTTTTACAAATTTAAAGAAGCATCAAAAACAGTTACTTCTGTTATCTGCAGAATCCGCATTTGCCACTGCTGTACCCCAGTTTTCCTTCACAAAATTAGGGGCCGTGATAGCTCTTTATGTGAGTGTGGACTGGACGATAGAATGCTAGATCACATTTTTTTAAATTGCAGACTAAACAATGCTTTTCCTTTTGATAGCATCATTAAAAAAATAAAAAATCAAAACCCTGTCAATGTCCGGCACCTTCACTCATTTTTCCCTAATCCCCAAATTATACACGCTTTTATTAAATGTATATCTTCTAACAATATTAAACTCTAATTATCTGTGATATACTATGTAATAGTTTAATTGTAAGTATATATGTATATATATTATTATACTAACAATAATTAACACCTTTATTTGTGTTGTTCCAGACCTCAATGGATCTCCACAAAAACGGAAGTTGATTACTCATATTAACATGTACCCATGAGTAATCACTACTCCCTAGTTTCTACATGACTGCACTGGACACTGGCAGAAATTGATGAAGTTTTCGGCAAATTGCCATTAAAAAAAAAAGTTTACCCTTCTTGTTATTATTATCTATATATATATAAATCAATCGCCGTTCGTTAGTCTCGCCTAACTGCAAAAACGGCTTGACCGATTAGAATAATTCTTTTTGTGTTTTGTTTATCATAATACAGGGACAGTTTAAGAAGAAAAATAATACGGAAAATCTTGAAAGAACACTTAAAAAAGAATAAATAATATTAGTATAGAAAATCGTCTACATGACTAGCGATTCAAAAATGACATTTTTCAACATTTTTAAAAGATTAAATGGCTTTCGTGACAGACAGTGTTTTTAAATTGTGTTTAAAGTTAACGTCTGTCGACTTCGGCAGCCGATAGCCGGCCGACTGATTGACTGATCAAGCGCACCCCGCTCCAGCGTCCCGCGGACCATCAGGAGAGTCGACTTTTCGGCTGTCAACTCGACAGAAAGACGCAGGTTCAAACCCTGCCTGATATCGAATTTTTCCTACACTAGAAGTTTTCTGCCAATAGGAAATTCATATCTTAATGAACAAGACATCTTTCCTGTTTATTAGTCTTAAATTTGTATATATTGTTTCCAGTCAAGTTAAAAATAGATCAACCAACTATAAATATTTCTACAAATCTAGATTTTTTGTTACTTATTAATTTATTTTATTAAAGTACATAACTAAGCTTGTGTTGATGACCATACTAAAAACTCAGATTTATTTGTAATTAAATCGATGGTATGAAACACTGAACCTGTCCCCAGTTACGACAAAGTATAAAATTTTCTCAGTCGATTTTGAACTTAATCATCAACATCTTAAGGTTTACAATAATTTTGACAAATTTGACAGTTTTGTATAACCTGATGTGCTGGCGACTGTACAAATGTTGAAGCGGCGGTTGTCTAATGGCTAGGGCGTTGGACTTGCGATCATGTGGTTGCCGGTTCGAAACCCACCCATTGCACTACCGACGTGAACCCACTCGTAATACAAGCATTTAGCTTAGTACGAGGGGTTAACAAGATTACTAGTAATGTGCGAACCTCATTGCTAGTAAGCTTTTTTTTTAAAAAAAAAAAAAAACTCCTTAAAAACCTAACGTCCTGACACTGTGCAGCATGTGAAGTATATCATGTACTGTATATGGTTTGATGATGATAAATGAATATTAATGTCACAGATTAAGACAGATAGAGTATGCGCAACAAACGATGTGAAGTCACATAATATTTATGTGTGCGTGACAGCTCGGAGCGGCATTGTAGGGACACGTGCATCTATGTGTGAGTAAAGTTGCCAGATATTGGGAAAAACTCCCTCATTTTTTTCTATTGTTCTCAATTATTGTACCTATTAATGTTTAGAATTGGAAATGTGCTTTTACTTTATAGGTACTTAAATATAATTTAAACGGAATAATTATTATTAAATAAATTACGGTGGAATAAAGTTAAATACTTACGAGTATTTAACTTAAGAAAATATAAAATAATAATACAAAATATAAATATTAGTCTATTATACAATGTTAAACTACTTCATTTTGCTGCTCAATGCTATGTACGTAAGTGTCATACATGATGTAGTAGTACTCTGTGATATATATTTAAATATTGTATAAATATGTATGCTGTACACACGGCTACACATTAAGCTATACAAATACAGTATAGACGGGCCTCGCACTGTGGATTTATATAGCTTGGTGTATGGCCATGCGTACTATTTAATAAATAAATAAATATGCATTACTTACACTTACCATATTTAGGTATATTATCATGGAAAAACATAAAAAAATCCAACATATTTATTACAATAATTTTACACACATAATATCTTAGCAGCCTTTGTTCTGCACCAATTTCTTATAGTATTGCCGTTTAGCGTCTGAACATCGAGCATTCGTTTCTAATTTCGCTATATAGTGTAATCGTACCATCAAATATTTTTCGATTAAAATGTACCTACGCCGCCTTGGATTACGAAATTAATTTCATATTCTATATTAGCACCATGAGAAACCTTGCGATGGACACCCATACTATTTAGAAAAATAATATCCACCATCTTGGATTTCAAATAAAAAAAATATAATACATGCAATCCAATATCAAATAATGTCCACCATCATGGATTTAAAATAAAAAATATATAATACATGCAATCAATCATGCATCCATTATCAATCGGAAAAATTTATCATTATTATGTAATAATACAAACTAATAATCATAAATCACTGATTATGATTACTTTTGTTAATCTGTAAGCATAATTGATGATAAAAAAATATCGTAATCGTGAATCATTAAACTGATTACATTGTGCCCAACTCTGAACGGTTACATATAGGTACATTTAAAGAAATGAGTCGATCTTTTTACACACAACGTACATTACCCAAATTCAAGTAGACCTATTTCGATGTAAACTGGCAACCCAGACCAATTACTGTCGAGGTTCTGTGTTCCAAGTGGGCCGAGAAATATTAGAGGGAAAATAAATACCAAAACAATAATCTAAACAATATTTACCTGTGGAAAGATATTCCATCTTTTTTTCTTTGTTTTTGGGAACAACTTTTACAAAGTTTAAAAACACAAGACGGCATGTTTTGAAATAAAATGGTAACTCATTTGAGACGTACAAGCAGTACGACGCGCAGCTAAGTACTGACGTGAGTTTGTATTCGCTATTGATTTTGTATTTGCTTTGGTGGCTTCACTCTCGTGTTCTACGGGCTATGTCTGCCTATTTTACTAGTCTGAGATTAATGTAATATGTTTTGGGGATTTTGTGGTTCATAATATTTGACTGGACATTACCTAATTCACTTTAGGTAATTGTGCGACTGTCTTGTGGAACAGCAGATATCAGGATTGCCAGGCCAAATTGCAAGTTATGACTTATGATAGATTTTCATCTGTATTTCACAAGAAATTAAATACAAACATCTAGACAAAATTTTAATAACAAGATTTCATATGAAAATAAAAATTTTCATTTTAAAAAGATTTTTTAAGCTAACATTCATATGTATGTATGGTAACCAGATGTTGACAGCCTATTTAAATTGTTGCTCATGATATACCGATGTGTATCAATTTTGTGTACTTCACATACACAAAATGGATACACATCTGTATATCGACATTTGGTAAACCCATAAATTAAAAATCTTTAATGAATTCTTTAATTGCATTTTATATTTTAAGAATTAAAAATGACCAGAAAGAGGTAATTATTTGGCAAAAAATATTTTGGCTCATAATACCTTACTATTGTCCTTAACAGTAGTCCCTTGGTGATAAGACTTAAATACTTCACCATACCCCTTTCAGACCGACTGCTAACCCTACTATTATATTTAAGTTTTTTTTGCAGATACTGGTTTCTTAGGATAACTAGAATGCAAAAATATTATGTTATAGCCCAGATACTTCAAAAATATTCAAAAGAAAATAGAGAAAACACACAGGCAAAGCCAAGTGGTAAACTAGTATATAACAAAAGTCAAAATAAAAATTTACATGAAATAAATTTTATTGCTTAGACTGCTGGAGACTATGTTCTTTCCTGAATCTTATGCTTCGTATAATCATATCAATACAAAATTCTCACAATGATTTAGTATTTTAGGGAATTTGTTGTTTTGGATTATTAATGATTGTTTTCATATTTACTCATTTTATTGAAAACAACCTAATTACCACACCATCTTATCAGTTATTATGTCCAAACAATTATAATTAGTCAGTAGATAAAAACATAAAATTAAAGGAATTGAATGGACCAGGCAGATAATGAGAGACTTCTAAAATCTAGTTCATATAAAAATATTTCTACATATTTAAAAACTGTTTTCACTGATTATTTTTAAATTATTAACTACTTATTAAGTTTTGGATGTTAATTGATGAGTACCTACACACTCTTAAGTGACTGTACCTGAACAACATAAAATTAGTCATTGACATCAATTTGATACACTACAGAAAGTACAAATTCAAAGCGTTTAAGTACTTACATTCAGGGAATAATCTTTGGCGAGGTTGATCCAACCGTGAATCACTGTTTCACTAAACCACATATACGATACAAATATAGTTATTCAATAAATTAATCGTAACATCGCTGTTCTGTATTGACCAGCTTTGTTTGTAGCCAATGGGTAATGTAGAAATCGGAGAAATATAAATTACTCGTATTTTACTCTCCCTTTCCTCTAACGTAGTTAAACTGTAAAGATTATGTATAATTTGTTTGTTTGAGATCCGAGTTAAATACGCAAACAGCTATCGTAATCAAGTCGTAGGTCAATTTCCATTTCCATTGTACAGTGCACTACTATTACCTCTCGTACGTACTTGTACCACAGAATATAGACAGACTTGTACTGTGTCTACCATAGAGGAAATAGAGGAATGTAATATATCGGGTAGTGTCTACTGTGAACGTGACTATAATTACTGGTGGTGTGCAGATTCGATTATTAATAATCGATTATTAAAATAATTGCTATTAATTAATAGACTGCCTCATTAGTCTAGTGGTCCCAAGCGCGACTGCTACGCTAGAGGTCCTGGGTTCGATCCCTAGGTCGAGCAAAGGGTTATTGGGTTGAACTATGAAATTCTCAGTAGCAGCTCGGAGTCTGGATTTGTGCCCGGTTAATGGCAATAGGCTCGCCTCCTATTACATGGGACCTAACCATACCGGCGAACTGTGGGTGTACATTAAGTACACCTCTGCCTATCCCTTTGGGGACTATAAGCGTGATGGTATGTTAAAATAATTGTTAACAATCAATTGTTATCAATATAACTCTTTAAGTTATGGTAACCCTATTTGCTAAGGGAATCCCTGTCACCAGTAGGGTTTCTACCCGTTAATTTCCCAGATAAAATTCATGTTAGTAAAAAGCGGGTAAATACCCAGGTAAATACCCTGAAGGTGAGTATTTATTTCCTAATGCTAATTGGAAATTGATTTCTGTTTGATGTTTAGTTTTTAATATTGGTTTTCATTTGCAGACCTGCAAGACTGCCTACAAAGAGGAGGAGGTCAGCAGTGCCAAGCTGCTACTATTCCAAACCCTCGGAAGAATCGATCAGATGCCGTCCCGCAGAAGGGATGGAACGGAATGGAGCGTCCAGGACATCATCACCCTGTTAAAGGAGGTCGACCCAGATGATGTACCCGCTTTCGTGGCGAAGGATTTGCTTAAGCTGCCCCCCGTCACTTTCAATCACGTCGACGTCACCAGGTAGTTGAAGGATATCACGACCCTGAAAATGAGCCTGGCTGAAGTACAGTCTAAGCTGGAGATGTCAAACAACACCATAGGAGAACTGCGAGCTGAAGTAGTATTCTTACGCAACACTGTTTCGACAAGTTTTTTTCTGTTTTTGGGTTTACGCCTACTTAGACAATTTTTCACAACACAAATTTTACCTATAACTATTGTATTATTCACACACTTTTTCATAAAATTAAAATGATAAAATCAATAAACGTACTATTCACAGTTCAGGAAATAAAATCACTCTAGCTACACGTTTCCTCTTAACATTATTAATTTTTAACTCGGCGTACTTCTATTCGTTTACAATTATTGTTACATTCATATTATGGAGTGTAGAAAGAAAGGAGGACCATCTTGTATGGGGGATTAGTCGAAAAAGTGTCCACTTGTATACAGCAAATTATGGTTCGAAAACTCACCGAACTAGCGCTAGTGTAGCAAGTGGAAATGATATGAATGTAGCAGCAGAGTGAAGTGTGCTGAGTTGAAAAATGGTTTTTTATGCAATTTCGTTGATACATTTTTGTTATTTTAATGATTTTATTGTTGTTAATACAAAAAGAACAAATATAGACGCAATGGGAAAACTTTGTTCAGTGAAAAGATGTCCAAGTGGACGAAAATTTAAAAGTAAAGGAATAGGGGATCGGACAGTAATCAGATTAAAATCTAAAATGTACTTTTTTAGTACTTTTTTAAGTTTTAACGATTATACATCGAATATTTTTGTTAAAATATTAATCATTACTATTTTTAAATATAAAATAATGTTTTGATAATTACAATATTTTTAATCTGTTCCTCACCTCAACCGAAACACCAATCACAGTGCGTGACGTCAATAGTTAGTAAACAATACCGTACTGATACGTATCTCTACGATTTTTCTTAAATTATTAAAGTTTCTAATAGTTACCTACCTGACTAATTAGGATACGGCAATCGATTTAAAAACTCTCAAGTGTTTATTCATCAGTGCTAACAATGGAACCAGGATTTACGAAGCCGATAATCGAAATCTTCCCAGGGTGGATATTCTAATGATTGGCAATTTCTTTTCAAGTCATTCAGGTTTTTGTGACGCTGAATAATTAAGAAATGTAGAAACATCTTTGTAAGTATTATAACTATTCATTATTTACCATATGTACTTGAAAAAATACTCTTGAGGAAACAAAGAAAACATAACCTAAAAAGTTTAAAGTTCCGGCGAATAAACTTAATATTACGTCTTTTTTGTCACGTTTGAGTAAAAATATATTTTATTCACTTTTTTCAGATCAGCAAGACAATCATACGGCAATAATGCTAACTTTGTCGTGATTCTGCCATGTGTACCATCAAATGCAGGGGGTGTACGGAACACAAAGATTGTTCCAAATCAAGGTTCAAGTTGGTACTAATATTAAATACATTACTACCAAGTATCTGTATACTGTAAGAAGATAACAAACTACACAATTTCTCCATGAACCAACAAACCAAGGTGTAACTTACTGCGAGTTATAAAACTACAATAACTGTAGGGTGAATGACAATACATGGCTCAAATACAAGTTGAATGTATGTGACAAATTTGAAAATGCTTATTTTATTGTGTTGCCGCCTATAACTTTGAAGTCACTAAATATTGTTAATAATGTGGAAATACTGTTGGTTAACTATGATAGAAAGTTTATTAATCCACTACATTTCAAATATAAGTACTCAAATTTGGGAAAAAATGTATACCCTAAATTATATGATGGTACAAAATAAAAGCAAAATTATTATACTCATTTGTTTTATTTATATAGGCAGTATAGAAACTTATATTGCTAATATCTACAAATAATGTTTTATTCATAAGCTACACTAGCGGACATTGATTTCAACTGTAATGATTGGACTCAAGGTGATGATTGTTGAATTGATAAATTAATTTTGACTGGCTGCACAATGATGTATCACTATCAGATCTAACCACATAAGTTTCCATTGATGTTGGAAACACTTGGCACAGCTGGTTTTACATATTCTATTGTGAAGGGAGATTTTGACAATGTTGATGTCGATGTTTAAGATAGTGATGTTCCAATGTTCTTGGATATATACTCTTTACAATTACTTGATCTCCTTTATCCCGCCTTTTTGGTTGATGTTATACCATGACTCCTGTTGGCAAACCTAAAACAAAGATAAAATATCTATATTGTTAATCTGTCAAAATCTCAGGAGGGAGTAAATATATTTGGTTCTGGTAAGTACTTACTAGGTGACAAAGTTGTATATACTTCTCAATGTACTCTCTTCGAGAGGTTCCTGTATTGTAGCCAATCTTTGCAATATGGTAGCAGCAGGGATGTTAAAGTTGATGGCAAACTTCTTTGTCTGTCACTTTACATTGAAATTTTGTAGGGAAGCAGCCAGGTTTTAACATTGTTATATCAACAAAGCCCATTACATGATATCGCATGCAATTTTCCATATCATTCGGCAGCTGAAGTAATGAGTGAAAAAATATATAAGCTCTCGTAAATATAACCTATATCATTACACAATCAATGTATACTATTACCTACTACAAATAAAGTCATTGGCACACTGCATTTAATTAATTTGTAGTAAGCATTGGACACTGACTTCAAAATGATCTTCACCAAAGTAATTAGGTGGAGTTATAAAGACATACCGTCCCACTTTCTCCTTGCTCCAACCATATTTTTCTGCTTTTGGTGGCACATCAATGAATAATTTATTTGGAGTAGTTTTGGATTTATTCTTACATTAACACACCAACGATATGTTTTTCGTTCCATGTCAACAAATAAAGAATGTAAATATACGTATTAATCTATGATTTAAACGACGAAACTAAACTTCACGCAGACTTAGGCCACTTGGCAGTTGTTTTGTTTACTTACTCATGACGTCACGCACTCTCAGATGACATAACGTGCCGTTTTCGCGGCATTTTTAAACAATTATTATTAAAACATGATTTTGAGTACTTAAAAAGCTTTATTTAAATAAAATTATATTTTTTATAGGAATAGGTATCCATAATGATTAAATTAAAATACTTTTTGAAAATTTGTCCGATCCCCTATTGATACGTCTCAACCTAGATCTTTTTTTCGACCAACAGTATGTATAATCAATTTTTAGTAACTATTTAAATTTTCTTTCCTTTTTTAATTTAGTAACCGACTCTAATAATCTGTGGCGCTCTTTTTAAAATTCTTCCACTTGCTACTACAGCGCCACCTTAATTTGCTCCCTTTCAATGGACACTTTTTAATACATTGAGATGGTCCTCCTTTCATTCCAGAAAAAAAAACGGAGCTGGCGCTGTCATTTTTTATTCTGTCAGTCAACAGTCAAGTTTCACTGACGTCACTGTCAAATTGTCAATTATTGTTTTCCGCCTCATTACCTACTTGTGTCGAACTTTCGCGTCGATAGAAAATAGAAATATTTCATGATTACTACAAAACACGATGATCTTTTTAAGTTAGTAATGGTTTCTTTGGAATTACTACAAGTTATATTTGCAGGTAACACTATTTCATACAAAAACCTTTTGATGGAAATCATTAAATTATGGATTCCTCATCTATAGTCAGTTTTAACAATGATTCTACTTTCCAAACCACCTTAAAAGGTGAGTATAACAATATCAGCGTTCATGAACTAGCACTTCACGCTATGAGAGATCGTTGTTTATTGCTTCAGAGAAGAATTAACGCGTTAGAAACTGATAATATGCGATTAAAACTTGACGTTGTTAAGGCTACTGAGTGCTCACCATACGTTCCACTTAAAGAAGATGAGAAACTTGTGCTGCATCAGAAAATAGCAGAGCTTAATAAACAAAAATCTAAACTCATGCATCATGTATTCATGGTTCAATGTGAAAATAAAAACCTGTGGAACAAAATTTCCACTTTGAAAGGACCAGACAAATCAACAAATAAAGATCACAATAAACAACCCTTGGTCCGCACTAATACATATATTCACAGCACTCCAAAAAATAGTGCGAACTATCAAGAAAAATATTCAGAGTCCAGTCTAGAAGAAATATCTTTAAAATTAATAAATAGCTACATTCAAGAGAAGTCTCAGTTAGTAGAACAGTATGAACAAATGGCACAACTGCAGGACATAGATGATGATATCTTGAATGTTGATTCCATTGGATTTACATTTATTGAAGATCCAGCTACAGATTCCCTTAAAGAAATTCATTGCCAAACAGAGAAACTGCAGAATTTAAAAAAGGAACTTGCCCAACAGGAAACTGACTTAAAGTTGATCATCTCTAGAGTTGAAACAATATTAAGAGGTAAGAGAATAAGTTTTAGTTTTAATATTTTATCAATAATAGGTTATACTGAATTAATAAATAAATATTCTTTACCTTATTTTTAGAAGGATTCAAGTGCCCTACTTGCATTGCAAATAATGCCAGAGTCATAACGTCAGAACATAAGGAAATTGAGACAAGTGACAGTCTAGCAAATTGGGCAACACCAGCAGATTCCAGTACATACAATAATAACTTTAGTGAATTAAATACATCAGCATATAAGAAGAGTATTTTAGAAGGCAGTGAGAAAGAAGTTTTTGAGGAACCTAGCGATAAAATTTGTCCAATGTGTGGACTAACATTCCAGAAAGATAAAAGTTTTTCAGAGTTTCAGACACATGTTGAAAGCCACTTCTTAGGTGAAACTGAACCTGATTCAATAACTGTCAATTTTGACAATGTTCCTAATTCATTTGATAATCTAATTTAAATTAGGTAATTAACTAAATGTAACCAATTTATTAAATAATTCCCTTTTTAGGAAAACTATTCCTGCAAGGAACTTGGTTAAATACCTAATGCCATAGTGTAATAAAATCGAATAGTGAGCAAACTTGTTCATCTGGTCTCCAAAAGCCAACAATTGATTCCCAATGACTTACGTTTCTACAGGTGATAACGTTTATAAGTTCAAATTAATCTATGTGTTAGTAGTAGTATTGATTTCTGCATTGGGTTGAGAGCAAACTTTAAAACTGACATCTCCTGAGATATTTATGGAAATCAAATGATGTCAAGGGCAATTTCACTCAACATTAAATACTTGTGATGAATAAAGTATTTATTTAATTAGGATTAATATCATGTTTGTGAAAACACCTTAGAATATAATGTATTATTTTAAAACAAATTTGATTACCATTAAAATGGTTATATTAATTATTAGGGCATCCTTAAAAGATACTTAAGTGGTCAGGGACTTTTTTTTTATTTTTAAAGCGGAATATTTCCACAATACAAGATTTTTGCATAACTTTAACCATATGCAGTGCACACAAGGAAAAGATTTTGCACCATTTTTCATGTATGCTCCGCTCCTATTGGGCAAAGCGTGATGTTATATAGCCTTTTAAGCGTTCCTCGATAAATGGACTATCCAACACAAGTTTTTTTTTCTATTCCAACAATAGATCTTGTTTGTTTGGTTGAGCGCGCTAAACTCAGTAGTTTAGCGCGATCAACCAAACAAACAAGATCTTTATTATATTATGTACTAATTTATTTATTTGATTACAACGGTTGTTTAACCAATAACAGTAACTAATATATATAAACTGTACGAAATTAATAAAAAAGGCTAACAACACTTTCATAAATTGCTTTCACAGTACTTCTGACATACCATTAAAATATTCGACCATCTATCCGCAAACAAATCATCTGTTGGATTGGAATCCAAGACATCATTAAGCGCGCCCAATAAATATAAATACTAATATAAATAGAAAATAAAATTATTAAGTAAAAAATAAGAAATAGAAATCTGATCGGATCACACTTGATACCTACTCAGTACCGACGCGCAGTACATGTCGGGCGGACAGGATGTGCCTGAGAATTAGGGTCGGGGGGAGGCCGCTCTGCCCCGCACCGCACCTTATCGTTGATCTGTCTAGATCTAGACGGCCGAGTTTTACCAGTCACCACTATTAGATATTATTACATTATGCTAATGCTATGGCGAACCTAAATAATATAGTACATATGTAATTTATAGATGTAATGCAGGGTCACCAATAATTTAGATTTTTCTTCAATCTATATTTAATATCAATAGAAGGTTAGTTTTCTATTAATTTATAATTATGCTTTTCTGGTTTAGGTACATGTAAATATGACGACAGTGCTTGTCTCCATTATAAATGAATTGATTTTATTGATCTTAATAAATTTCATTTTAATTGCACCCAAATCTATCATACAAGTCCTTTTATATCACTCTACGGTTCTTTTTATCACTATGTAGTGTGATCCATATTTTTTTACATCCACCATTAGGACAAAATTCTCAAAACGATAGAAGTAATTAACGATCCCAAAACAAAGTATTACGTAACAGTAAATATAAATAATATTATAGTAGTTCTCCAACTGCCTCATTAGTCTAGTGGTCGTAAGCGCGACTGCTACGGTTTGATTTCCAGGTCGAGCAGTGTTATTGGGTTTTCGAATCTGGTTTTGTGCCCGATAAATGGTAAAACTCTCGCCCCCTATTATATGGGACCTAAACATAGTCGCGAAGTGTACACCCACAGTACATTAGTACACCTCTGCCTAACCCTTCGGGGAATACAGGCGTGATAGTGTTTATCAAGAAGTTCAGTATCTGTGGCTACTAAAAGAAAAACATGGATCAATGAAATAAAAAACATTTCTATTATTACTTTCTATTTATTTATTTTATTTTCATGTTATGCCAAATCGGTAGGTTTGACATCCGTAGATGTGGAAGGTTGTTTTGTTGATTTCTGTAGTAGATTTTTGCTAAACCACTGCGGCCTTTCTTTTTTCATCTCAATAATTCTTTTACCTTTCCAGAATTCCTTAGGCTGCAATGATAATATGTTGTTAATGATTTAAGAATATATACGCAACTATTTTTTAGTCTCGCTAAAACTCAAAAACAGCTACACCAATTTTGATGATAACTTTGTGTTTGATAGGCGCCTGGAGGGCTTAGATCACTATTGGACCTGGTGGGTGGTGTTGCAATCGAGTTTGAGCAGGACAACATCTGTTTGGTCCGCTATTGGCAGATATATTTAAAAAATGACATGTATTTACAAAGTTTCTATTAGAATAATACTTATGTACCTCATTTGGAAGACTTTCTCCTTGATACAAAACTACAACATCATGTTCAATAGGATTGATACCAAGCTTTTCCTTTATTTTAGCTTGAATTTCTTCTGTTTCTTTTTTTACTTTGGTGTAGCAATTTTCTGCAAAAGATAACATGTTTATCATCTATTAACTTATGAATCCAATGCATGCCTATGTATAGGTGTACAGTTAAAGTTACTAGTTAAACAAATTCCTATCAAGTTTAATGAGACTTTCTTAAAAGCATGTGAATTGTTGACACTAAGAGTTTTAACCTATAATAGCCTAACACATCTTATTCGAAAGGTGAGTCTGCATCTGTAACATGAGTAGCCAAGTATTAACCATTCTTCACTGTCTTCACTCCACAGCCGTACTTTAGTTGTTGGCCACGCACAGAAAATCCATAGTGGACATGTTACCTAAAGTTAAACCTACAACATATATTTTCAATGTCGGAATTACTTGTTGCCTGCAGTTTTACCTCCAAAGTTCATTTTGAGACAAAGGTAGCATGTGTTCTTTTCCAAGGCCCAATTAATCTATGGACTAAAGTGGAGTTCAGATATTTTTTTTTCTTATTTATTATACAAGACAAATGTCAAGTGATGGTGATGTACAAACAACATTGATTTATAGTTATTCTTTATTGTACTTCTCATTATTGCATGCTAAAGATTTTCATAAATTGTTGCCAAAAAAATATTTTTGGATTCAACGTCTTTGTCGGGTTTGAATGTAAATCCTGCTGGCTGTCTCTACAGCTAAGTTGGCTTAAGGATTAGGTGAACTTAACTGGCAGGAAGCAGATTTCTTAGTAGTAGTGCCTCGCTGGCCATGTCTACATACCAGCATGACTGGGGAAGTATTACGCTCCCAAAAAATAACAATGTCCAGTATCAGTATGCATACTGTTGCATTTTGTAAGGTGAGTGTGTAGTGCTGGAGGCCCAATTCCTCCCCCAGTCCCCTTCCTTTTCCTTAAGGAGACCTCAGTAACGCATCTGCAGCACCTTTGCAGGGTAATAACTACTTACGATCAAGTACCTCACTTGCTTGATTGCGGAGTTATACCATAAACAAAATCCAGCTTGATATTATTTTATTAAATTTATATTGTTACCAATTTACTCTGCCAATTCAGAAGATAATTCAGTAATTTAATAGATGAATAGGAATGTACCTACCACATAATCTATCTCTTTCATGATGATGCCCACAGTTTTGGCAAACTTTGATGTAATTTTTTGGTACAAGCATTTTCCATACATATTCAGGTGAACCAAATTTCCTCTTTAACCTCTTCTCAATAGTTCTACGGAACTTGGGTACAGCCAAAAGCAAGCCATCTCCAATTATATCTTTGATTGAGAACTTTTTTGATGATGTAATAGGTTTCTGCTCATGGATATAAGCCAATGCAAGTTCTAGAAAGAGCAATTATTTTAACACTGTGATTCAATAACGCCAATATTACTTAATTTAAACGGTTAGCACACTCGCCTTTACCTCTATACTATCGAGTCAAATATATTCTCAAAATGGGAATTCCAACAGCAGGCTTAACATAACCGCATTCGCTGAATTATAATAAGATTGAAATCAGAAAATTGCTAAGGACAAGTTTCTCAATGTAGCCTCCCAAAAATTTTATTGCCGTACCTTTTGGTGGATATCCAAACTTGAGAAATAAACTCCTTTCTAAATTTTTCATAAGCTGTACTACGTGGCCCAGGCGTGGAATCATTATAACGTCTTTTTTTTTCTTTTGATATAAATCGGTAGTTTAAAGTCCTAGCCACAAAAATATCTGTGTGTGGATTTGTGGAATAAACACAACCCTTTTTAGGTTATTTAAAAATACAGATTACTGTAGCAAGCTAATTATGTCAATAAATATTTTTTTGTAATATTTTTGGCATGGCATCAGAGGCCTTTGTGCCGTTGTCAATTGTAAATCTCATGATTACAACACAGACTAAATAAATATTCGAAACAACTCAGAGGTCAGTGTGAATAATTCAGGGGGTCCAACTGTCTGACTTCGTCAGTAATAGTCAGTAGGCATGACTGGTCTGAACACAGGTCTGACATTAACAATAACTTATTCACAATAAACCGTTAACGTAAAAGATTTAATTTTAGGTATAAAATAGCGTATTCGACCAAATTTTACAATGATTCGACAACCAAAATCTTCTACCATAACGATTTTTGAGTAAAAGTTTTAATACGCATTATTAATATCGCAATTTCTACTGCCTTCTACGCACGGCTACACATCAAGCTATTCAAAACCAGTTTGCGCTGGCCTCATATTGTACAGTAAGCCTATACAATGCGAGATTAGCTTAAACTGGTTTTTTATAGGTTGATCTATAGCTGTGTGTACGTACGTACGGCTACAGGTCAACCGTTACAATCCAATTTAAGCTGAACGCATTGTCTAAACTTCCTATAAAATAATAGGCCAGCGTAAACTGGCTTTCTATACCTTGATGTTGTAGCCGTGCGTACCTAGAATGTGGTTTAGCTCAACAATTTGCGAAAAACCAAGAGAAAATTGAATTTTGCGCCAAAGGCTCAACGTTTAGCTTTATGGTGATTTATTAATTGTGGCATATTCATACGAGATTATGTGCGTACCTATGGAGTGTAGAGGTAAGGAGAAACATCTGTATACGTACATTAAAAAGTGTCCGTAAAAATGCATTAAATTAGGGTGGCGCCACTGTAGCATCAGGGTAAATTTTAAAAGAGCGCTTTTAAAAATTCACATAAAGTAGAGAAAAAAAGATATGATGATTTTTTGTGTATCATTTTTTAAGGTCTACGAAGTGAAGTAAAAAAAATATGGATAAGAAGAAAGAATCATATGCAAAATAAATAAGTGAACAAAAATAAAGAAATGAAGAAATTAATGTGTTTAAAATTAGATTAAAAAGTTCATCAAGAACAAAACGATAAAAAAAAATGTTTGCCTATAAGTAATTAAATTTTGCATCTAAAAAAATTTTGGAATAAATCATAATAACCTTTAATCAATTTACGTATTAAAACATTGTTATTCATAACAAAAATTATTTTATTTCTGTTAATTAGTATATTTCAATTGTCAATATGTCTTCATTAATAATTTAAATAAATATAAAAATGTGCAATGAGTTATTTATATCGTAATCGTAAACGTTTATAAAAAAATATTTACATAAGGTTGGTTGGAAATATGAAAGAGGCTGAGGCGAATCATTTTTTCTGTTTTTGGGTTTATGCCCACTTGGACAACTTTCACTACACAAATTTTACCCATAACTATTGTATTATTCACACTTTTTCGTAAAATTAATTGATAAAAATCAATAAACGTACTATTCACAGTTCAGGAAATAAAATCATTCACATGTTTTCTCATAATAACTCTTTAAATTATTAATTTTTATTAATTTTTTACATGACACTTTCTGAAATTAGTTTTTTATCTAGCTGTCGTTGTCTTATTTTACTTCGTTGATGGTAACATTAAAACTGTTTGACATTTTGACAATCAGCTGTCTAAAAGTGGGGGGGAAATGGCGAATGCCTGTATGCTGTGTGTGTTATGCAGTTCATATCCTCAAGCGTTGCGTTGCAGTTGTAGCTATGGCGTGTTTAAGTTCGAGTAGGCTCTGTGCTCGTGTTCAGGATAAGTTAATGTGTCAATTCGGACATAAAGTTCGGAAGCAAACTGTATTTGTGAAACTCAAACCCCCCGGACCATCCCCATTGCGAATATTTGGAAAGACATGTCAGGTCAGATACAAATTTAAATTTTAATATTAATGTGTTTATTTGATAATTTTGACAGCTTTGTTAAAATTACCAAAATAAGTAAATATTTTGTTTTTCATCTATACAATTGTTTTTTGGCACTTATAAATCAATAATGATGTACCTTTTTACATAACATCATGACAGTAACTAACCTATCTTTGTCAGCTGATCAATAAGTAACGTGATTTTTCTGGCATAAGTTGTAATTTGCAAATGGTTTTAAAATTGGTACTACCTACCACTCGTCGAGATATTTGTGGATGTAGAGCCAGTTATTGGATATGTTAAAAGTGAAATCTTCGTGAGTCAGTGGCCAGTGGGTCGCCTCACTTGCGGCCCAGGTTTGTTGGGTGTCGAATGATTTTCACCGTAAGCAAAGATGTTCGTAACTTTTACTTTCATCAAACAAAATCTCTTTTGTAACCTATAAAATGTAGGTGGGTATATGTAATATTATTGTTAGACTGGTAGGCACCAATTAGCTTTAACCGCTTTAGCGGCAACTTGGTTTTGGGATCGAAGTTCGCGCTTATTACCAAGCTGCTTATTGATTTCAGAATCGTATCAAACCTTAATGAACGCCACCTCAATAAACACAATTTCAATAAATAAAATAAAACCCTTTATTATTATTATATTTTCCAAGAAGTAAGCCATAGTACTTCGATCTTACCACTTCACTTTCAGCACACTAAAATAATTAGGGTTACTTTACCTGTCCTTCGAATATCAACGTCAAGGTCCTAACACACTTCAAAATAATCATAGTAGGTACGTACGTGCGATCGTACGTAGATCGCAACTCGTCGTCGTGCTTTCTCGCGCAGCGTGCGAGCATGCAATGCCAATCTCGACGACTCGTATATAACTTTCTAAGCAACAATTATTCGCATTAATATTTCATTTACTCCTTCAATTGCAATTGAATTACTGGGAGATTTCTTTATTGTAACAGAAATCGATAATCATAATACATATTACATACTTAATCCTTAATACCTACCTGGTAGGTATTTGAGATCGCAATGAATCCGTCATAGTGGTAGGTACCAATTTCATTGTAGGTACGTATATTTTTTAAAGCATTGCCTATGATGACAATCTCTAGTCGCATGCACTGGCTCACGGTTAGTGAAAGTCGTGTGACGATTCGTTGAATTTTTAATAGCGCGAAAACTGGGTAAGTAACCTGTCGAAGGAGTGCTATAGCCTTTCTTATTTTTATTCTAGTCCATTTGGCGAGCATTGACCTCGTTGGCCAAAAGACATCACATCATTCAACGCCATTTCTGCGATGCTGCGTGTCCCTAACCTTGGGTGCTTGGGTCTAGCATAGGGTTTTTCATAGACGGATTCTAATGTTGATGGAGTCTTAAAGGCCAAAGTAATCCTCTTTTAAGCATTGGTGTTTTATTTAAATCGCGTACCTATTAAGGTAGATGAATCGGTCGGCTGAATCGCACTGCACGTAACCTGCGTAAATGAAGCTCGGTAGAAATGCGGAACACACAACTATTTGTTCAGTCGACATCATTGTATAAGAGTTTACGGCAATACATACGATGTAGCATATGTTATTTTCGACTTACAACATGTACTTCAATCCTAAATTACGTGATGACAATACAAAAGGGCATAGAAAGCCAAATGTTATGTTTTCTACAACCGACTGAATATTGTAACAGATTACGGTTACAACAATATGTGCAAATGCAACACGCAGAAATTAATCTGAATCTGCGTACACATTAAACGAATTGCTATTTTGTTGTAGACCCCTGCGTAAGCATTAGCAGTATGCATAAGTTAAATGCTCGTTGCATTTAGCCCGGAATCGTCAGAATTCCCTAACCGGCGGCGAAATCTATTGTTCTCAGCCAGGCCTTTCAGTCATTGGCTTGGACTTTATTAAGTCATGCTCAACATATTTCTTTTATTACTATACAACTTAAAAACTCATTTCCTTTTCGCAATCACATAATGTGGGTTTGTACGGTAAGTACTGCGGACTTCTTTAAAATGTTTGCCCATAATTTCAATGTGTCCAGATTTTGCAAGAGTACTGTAAACGTGGGTTTGAATTGTGACATAGGATGACCACGGCCTTGTGAATATAATATTAGATTATTTAGAATGACTCAAAGCAGAAAGTAATTGGATCTTGGCCTTAATCTAAAGGTGCAAAATTAATTATGTATTATTTTCATTAAAATACTACGCAAAATCTGTTTGACTAAGTTGTAACTTGTAACCACTGAAGCTGACAAATGTTTTGCGGTATTTGAAGAAGTGGTCACCCGTTATTCACTGTCCTTGCAAACGTTGCATGCTTAGGTTGGTATGATTGAGCAATCGCGTTTCGGTCGTCACTTGCAAACAATGAACTCATCAACGTTGTCTCTGGAAGCAATATTAATTGCCGGAGCTTGCGCACGTGACGTCTTTATTTGATAAGAGATACATGATTCGTACACTTGTATTAAGTTACTTCTTATGTATCGAGTCAGTCGAAAACTCGTGCGCTTGCAATGAACCCTGACTCGTTGGTCTACTGCATATTTAGTGATATTTAGTGACATCGGTACCTAAGTACACTAAACTAGGTGTGTAATTATGACTAATTACTAATAGTTATAGTAACACACAGTTTATGAGTCCTACCAAGAATTTGTGTACTTAGCGCTAAGCCAATCATGGCACATGGGTCTTTTATAAATCAATTTTTAACGAATATTTTTTTAATAAGGTTGAATAAATATATTATAGACTAGCTGACCTGACAGACGTTGTCTTGTCTTAGCTATGAATATTCAATTCGAACTGGAATAAGTAATAAACAAAACGCACGAAGTTAAAATAGTCGTTTAGTTTGATACTTTCCAATTTCTGTGCAATTATTTTTTCTTTCTGCAAGAACCTTCTACAAAGCATCAGAAAACTTAAAAGTTATCCGTATCGTCCAGCACTTTTCGAGTTTTCAGCTTAGCAACACATTTGGTGATTCTTTTTTATTTATATGATTCATGAGGGCGTTAGCTTATTGTGTAAAAACACAGTTCTAACACAAAATGAGATTTGAGATTGAGAGCTTTCGATTTAGCATTTTTGACTGAAAAGTCTGATATTTGCTGATTTAAATTGAAGGTGTTTTATAATTAGCATCCGTTTTATTTCCGATAGATCCGTGAAATCGAACAACCAATGCCAAACTTTAGTTAATATAGGTACGGTGAAACTTGGTAATAAACAACCGAGTTTTATAAATGGAATGGAGTTTTTAATATATACCTACATACGAAATTCAATTTTTGATGCTAAGAATGAACATTAGTTCTGAAATGAAATGTTGACTTTTTCATTACGAGATCGAAAACGAGGATCAGGTTTTCAAGGATATTTTGCCTTATATTTAAAACCCTTCACGACACAAAAAGCAAGGTCTGTTAATTTAATTACCTTTTTAATCACATTGACACAACATGACATCACGCCTGTAGACCCCTAAGGGTAAGGCAGAGGTGTACTAATGTACACCCACAGATAGCTGGTATTGCTTGGTATGTTAAGTCTCATGTAATAGGGGGCGAGCCTATTGCCATTAACTAGGCACAAATCCACACTCCGAGCTAGGAATTTTGATAGAAAACCCGAATCAAAATTTGGTCCACTTGGGATTCCAAACCTCTTCCAAATCTCTACTGTAGCTGTCGCGCTTACGACCTCTGGAAATCACAAACAAAAAATAATAAGTCACTCATTACAATCGGGTTTTAATTTAGAAACATCATTGAGGCGTCCTCGACTCATTGACGGTGATTATAATCTGTAAGAAGCACAAACAATATAATAATCATATCATAATTACTCGTACTTCAGAACATTCTTTGGATAAACTCAAGGTTATTGTGTGTAATCGTTGTACTGACTGTATGTAGTTGTAGGTGTAATCCGATGAATGAAGATTTTTTTTGATTGGACTAAACACTATACTCTAAAATATGATGAATAGTTTTGACTATAGTATTTTAGTTGAAATAGTATTTAAGTAATTGAGGAAGGTGTCTAATGAGGTGAAAGTTGCGCATGAATAATTAGATAAAAATTAATGATGCTTCAGTTTCGTTTTATTCTTTAAACAAACGGGCAATAGAATGGAAAAAAATTCAAATCGATAAGTTTTCCATGATTTAAAAGTTCGTATGATTTAACATGTTTTCATGATTTAATAGGTAATTATTAATGTTTGCAAAATGTGATGTGAATGAAGAATGAAAATTTGAAATTGTTTTTGAACCAGGTTCTCTATTTCTGTATGAGTCGCCAAAATATGTGTGATGGTTACGTCTGGTTACGTCAAAATCCATCGTAAACCTCTTACACGACAGAACCCAATAATACATTACCTACTGTTTGCATTATTACAATTGTGGTAAATTTATTTTCTAATATTTTATAGGTTTTAATATACACTTTTATATTTCGTCATAAATGTTTAAATAGATTAATAAAATTACCTATTACCTACAAAATGTAATGACCTTTTGCGCTGCAATCTTCAACATAACAGAGATAATAGGTGCTTGTTTCTATTACATAATTTTAAATTAATCAATACCTTCTGAAACAAATCGTGTAACTGATTGCTTATAATGCCGCTTACACAGCACACGAGGCCAATTATTAGGGTAATCCATTAAGGCAGGACATCAAAAAATTATGTAGCCTACATAATATGGTGGCCGCGCAATTAATTCTCTAAGCCTTTCCCCAATAAATTAAGGATAGACCTAGTGGTCCTGTCTTGGTTGAGGTGAATGTCATGAACATGATGGGATGCATGACATTCACCTATGGCTATAAGTAGGGGAAGATAAAGGAAGGCAAGTGCAAGTATTATAAAAAAAAGGGTTGGCTTTGTGGTGTTTTGACTCAGGGTTTGAATTCGTGATGAGTATAATGTGATGAATGTTCTGAAACGCATGTTTATATAAGGTTATTGCACGAATTAATCATCCATTAATCAGCAAAATGGGAGTAAACTAGTAGTGCCGCCGGAAGTAGAAAATCGTTAGAATTTAATGGAGTGGCTTAAAACATGGTTAGGTTCAGATTGTTTGTACTGTACTTAGATAAATATACTTAGGTATTACCTTGATTCATAACCTAGCGGGGCGGGGCGTCCTAGCGTCGACTCACGACCAGCGTGCCTCTCGCCAACACCGGTGCAGGCTAATTGTTGCGTCTATGATCGTAAGTAACCTGTCAGTGCAGTGGGCGCAGAAACGACCTTGGTATACTATACACTGACTGGACTATTGCTGTTAAAGTTGGTACCTAGCGAATATTAGTGAACACGCTGCATACTTCGAGGTCGATAAGGACAGTGTCCAATAAAATATTGATTGTTACACGTAATATCAATAACGCCATTTACAAAATCGTGAACCAATTAGCATAGTTCCTAATAAAAAAACACGTTGACGCGTTGACGTTGGGACCCGAAACGCATGAATCCGTCTAGATTTATGCGTTTTGCGTCCCAATTTTTATTAGGTACCATGTTAATTGGTCGCTTTTTATTACACGAATACCACTTTAGCAATTAATCGAAATCTATTTTTTCTTCCATTTTGTTAGGAAAAATGTTTTCAAATGTCTAGACATATTAAGGTCATTGTGATACAAGAACATCGCATGTTTAAGAATAATTTAGTTTCAAGCTGTCATAGAAAATGATATTGACCCTTTTCAATCTAGTCGAAGGTGTTTACATTCATTAATTAGAAGCCTGTTTGTTATTCTTAAAACTTATACTTATGTATTACTTATTTTATTTACGTATAGCATTTCCATGGCAAGTAATAAATATTTGTTTGTTTATAGTGCATAGCTTGTTAAATAATTTTCTAGATAATTTTTATCTAGAAAATTCTGTTAAACTTAGTAATATTGCATTTTTTACAAACGGCGAGTTGCGTCTGCGCCCAAGACGCGTTGATGTCTTTTACACGTATCAGCAAGCTCAACTTGGTCAATGGGGCCTTTTATATTTTTACTAATATTTAAGTATAGGGTTAATTGCAGGTATTCGGTAGGGTACGGACCGTACGGATATCTTACTATTGAAGTGCTTTTTAATACTGATTAAGTACTTTCTGAAATGTTAAGATAATAGTACCCTATGGAGCATGAACTATGATGAAACAGTGATACCCTAGTGATATGGACTACCAAGTCATAGATCTCGGACCTATGAGTTTGCAGTCCCTAGAGTATCGAAATAAGAACATATTAGGTATAATAAAACCTGATTAAATTAAGACCCTCTCATCCAAAGAGGCAGTGGGAACATTAATCTTGAAAATGCTGTCCCTATGTTAATATGTTTAAATATACTGATTCAAATTCAGTTCGAAATTAAGCCGATAACATTCCTTAACATCAGCATCCCTTTCAGCAGCTGCGGGTATTTTTACTAACGCATTCACACAGAAGTTTTAGCTTTCATCCATATCTATACCAATATCATAAATGCGACAGTGACTCTATCTGTTTGTTAACTTTTCACGCCTTAACAGCGCGACTTAAGTGATTAATAAATTATTAATGAGATTTTATGCATGTTATTTTAGTTTAGGAGTCCCTTATGATTGACTACTCTGAATGTCCACGTAACATCTATATATCAATCTAATGTACGTGTCAATTGCTGTTCACTTCTATTTTTAGAACAATGTCGATCGATGCGCAAGAGTGTTTGGAACGCTCACTTTCTATCGTATTTTAATTGTTATGTGAGCCCAGTAACACATGCAATTTTACGTGCGACAATGTTGTTCATAATTTACATTGAAGACGGAATTGATTTTTGCATTGTGTGTTTATTATGTATTTGGAAACAAGTACATAATAAACACACACTACACAATATAATAAACAACACAATATATTACACCTCTGTAATAATTCTACGCTGGATTGTAGGCCCGCAAAAAGGTTTTCTTACGAAAAACGTATAATTTGAAAGAAAAATCATATACATGTTGACTTTTTATTAGCCCCAATAATTCTATAAATTATTGAAAATTGGATTTACTTTGTGGAGTATTTATGACATACTACCAAGCCAAGTATTCCCCGAAGAATTAGGCAGAGGTGTACCAATGTACACCCACATTTCACCGGTATGTATAGGTCCCATGTAATAGGAGGACCCTATTATTACCATTAAATTTTTGAACATTTGGGGCATAATATATAATAATTAGAATTATGTACCATCAGCTAAAGAGTGTCCAACGTCAATTGTTGAAAGAAAATACAAATAGTCACTGTTGAAATTCTCGATTGATTTGAAAGTCAGTAAGTATATTATTGTCATTAAATAAGAGCACGGGGAAATCTGGGCCGGAACTACCTATGCATTGAAATTTTAGAAATAGTAAAAAATACACTTTTATTTTCAGAGTTGCTACTTAGATGATCGGTAAATCTTATATATAAAATACTCGTGTCACAATGTTAGTTACCATACTCCTCCGATTTTTATAAAATTTTATACGCATATTCAGTAGGTCGAGAATCGGCTACCATCTACTTTTCATACCCCTATGTGATAAAAGTATACTCCACGCGGGAGAAGCCGCGGGCGGATAGCTAGTTATTTTGTATAAATAAGATACTTTTACGTGTTACGTGTTTTTATGTTTTGTTTACTTGTTAACACTTATATGTAGTTTATAGATAGTAGAAGCGTTTTATTTCTGACTATATCCGTGAAAATCGAATATATTTTATGGGGTTATGTTAATATTATTAATTTTTTGACGTCTTAGCTCATTTACAGAATCCATCGTTGCATCACATTATTTAATTGATTAAAGGTGATCGATTAAAGGTAGACTGAATATAATATAATAATATGAGAATAATGAGAACATATTTGTTAAAATAACACCATTATTAGCGGGCTATTCAGTTACATCTGTATCGACGGTGGTAGACAAAACCCCTTCTATGTTTGCTCAGTCCTTTTTGTTTGAGGGACCGCGACGACATTTAGAAGAACTAGACATACGCAGTCTAGGAAAAACAATACCCCGATACTTATCGAAACGCGAAAAAAGTCGCTACCTGAATCATCTGTTTTTTTTCGCGGAGTAAGTAGTAAATTTGCTAGATGAAGAAAAACGGAATATCAATGTTTTTGATCTGTGCAATACCCTATTTATTTCAGACAATACAGACATGTCAGTTGAAATAAACATTATATATTTTTATAAAAAAAACACTGAATTTTTTGTATGCATTTTTACTTCGGTACTGCCCTGTGAATATAAAATATAGATACGAGTACTTAGTATAATACAAAACATTGTAGACAAAACGCGACTCATTAAAGGTATTTTAATTTTCTTTGCCTTGTGAGTTAAGATACAAATATTGTCATAATACACGTAAGTGTGAAATTACTTAGAACTTTTGAGGCTTTATTGTTTTAAGTATTGACGTCATTACGTTCACTATACATTACATTTTATTAAGCTTGGTTTCTTGGTTTCTCAATATAATTGCTCGGTAAACCCGCATAGGTATGTATCATATTGACATTACGGAAAATAATTGCAATTTGCAACCAACAAGTAAAATATCTTCTGTTCCGGGTTCATAAGTAAAATGGGGTAGAGGAAGGACAACGGTAAGTCAACTTTTCCAAGGTTTTGCGAAGTACAATTTATTTTTGCTCTCATGACGCACTTTATTCTCCTTCCTGTTCAAATCTTTTAAGGCTTTAAGCTTGACCTTGTTATCCTTATTTTTATTGTTGCAGGAAATGTATTCTTTTGTATTAACGTGTCATAGATATAAAGAGACTTTCAACTACTTAAACATCGAAAGTCAAGTACATACTTAGGAACCTGAATATCGATAATGAACGAATTGATGGAATTTACCTTTATGTGAAATAAACTGTTATTTAAATAACGGCTTTTTAATATAAAAAGAATTTGGAATCATTTATTCTTCTACCCTGAAATTGTAAATTTGTATACCTATTTATTTGCTGAAACTTATCTTACTAACATATCTCTGAAAAAAATTGTTATTATATTGTGTTGAAAATTATAATAAAAAAATGGAATTTTTTTAATTAAATGTTTATTGTATAATTAGTTACAAAAAACAAATATTGTGTTATCAATTACATAATCATCTCGGTTCTCATTAGCCTTACTTAGCTCGTGTATAGTTACAAACTTTTCACACTGTTCGGAAAATTTCAGGCATACAGGTTTCCTCACAGTGTTTTTATTCGCCATTTAAGCGAGCAAAGTTAAAACAAAGTTTCTTTAGTTTTAGATTGACATATTAGTGGGCACTCAAAACCTATGATTTGGGCAAACCATAGGTCATAGGACCATTTGGCAGTCTGTAGTCGTTTTATACCTAAGACTAGGCTTCAGAAAGTTACCTATAAAGTAATGTCAAATTCAACGATGATCCTGGGGAAGGATAGATTTATGTTTATTTTTACAGAAGTCATACTTCAGTTGTTTACATACCAACATAAACATACCATCACGCCTGTATTCCTTGAAGGGTTAGGCAGAGGTGCACTTAATGTACACCCATAGTTCGCCGGTATGTTTGGGTCCCATGTAATAGGGGGCGAGCCTATTGCCATTCACCGGGCACAAATCCAGACTCCGAGCTGCTACTGAGAATTTTATAGAAAAACTCAATAACACTTTGCTCGACCTGGGGATCGAACCCAAGACCTCTAGCGTAGCAGTCGCGATTAGGACCACTAGACCAACGAGGCAGTCAAGTCAGTTAGTTGTTTACATATTGTTATTTTTACTTAAACTTACCGCTGGACATTATTGGAGTACTTAATTTATTTTACGACGTAAGCTTTCAATAGGAATCGAAGAAATACTACAGTTTATATTAGTTCATAAACTAAAAATAATATATATATTTTCACCCTCCATATGATTCAGCTCAAACAATTTTGAATGAAGCCAGCTCTTGCCATGTTTAAGTGTGTGAAATCGTATGGAAGTAATTATTATGCTACGCATCAAACGTCGCCGTGAATTAAGGATGCTGTTGAAACAGCTAAGCTAATACGTATAATTTATAATTCGGTACCGCGTTATATAATCGGCAGGTAATCATGAAAACAAAAGGAAATGGCATCGATTGGACTTGATTTTTTTATAATCATAAAACGAAGCCAATAATGAACGTTCCCAATTGTAGCCATCGACTGCTTACAATGAAATGAAAGGAAAAATAATGTCCCAACTATTGTATTTAAGGATTTGAGTATTATTAGTCTTTAAATTATTATTTATTTGAGTATTTTTAGTCTTTAAGGATTTGTGCATTATTATTCTGTCATTTAGAATCTAAAAGGCTGCTTCAATAACTTGCTTCTTTAACTTTGTTTATTGCTTAGACTAGTGTTGTTTTCAGTGATTCTCAATTTTAAGAAAAAGTAATATTGTAAATTACATTGCTGTGTACCTACTGACAAAAGATTTTTCCCCGTTTGTGTTCCCAACAGTAGTGTCCAAGCCGGTGATATATATGGTTATGGTATGATATATAATTATAGACGATAACAAAGTTACGGTTTTTTTAGATTAACGCAGCAATATAAATATCGGTGCAATAGCCTTGGAATATATTCACGACTCCAACTACGTTTACTAATAATACATTAGGTTTTAAAATTGCAACACTGATACCACCTCCCTCCCGCACCACCACGACCCATGTGATTGGAGAATGGCTCATTGGAGATTAACGTTGCAATTCACGCTCAGTCGGTATTTCGGTATTTATTCAACTCATTCGTAAGTTTCAGCAATTCTAACATTAATCTTTGATTAAACAAACGATTTAGAGCGTGCCTTGATAAATATTAACAAACCCACGTCTAGTTAGTTACGCACGGTTTAGTTTCCTTTTGATGTAATCAAGTAATAAATGAAAGTAGCAGCTTGGGTTCACGGTCGATGCTGTGGATTATATATTGGTTTTTATGAAAATTGTAAACAAAAATGATCAGGAAATCATCAACCGTGCATGCAGCGAATTATGTTACACAATTAGTCTAAAGTACCTAATTTTCAGCTTATTGTTTTCATTATACTGTCTATAGCTTACTATACTACACTTGGCTGTGCATTTACTCGATTTTATAAATGATTAAATTGTAGTTTCAGTGTAATAATCCTCAATCAAATCGCAATAAATCGTGTGGTTAATACCTGTGAACATTTTAAGTGACAAAATTCAAACTAAAAAAGTGTCTTTAATCATAATTTGTATGCGAAATATTTTTGTGCAAATCACTGTGGACATTGTCTCTCAACGACGGACCGGTGCCGCTATCGCGCTAGTGCAGGGGATCATCACGGTTGCGCATACGACTCAAGTGCGATAACAGCGTGCAACCCGTACCTAGTGACGTATCGCTTCACCCAACGCCGGAGCGACAGTTTCAAGGAATCATCACGGTTACGTGTGCGGCATAAGGGCGTAAACTGCATGCCACTTTGGCCAATGATTTCTGTGACAGACATTACTGGTGCGTTTGCAAAGTTTGCTAGGTTGCACCAAGGTGTTGCAAAGGCGAGGTGTATAGTGCGCCATAATTATTCGGTCGGCTGCGTACGTACGTGCATTAATTGGTAAGTCCAAACTGTCTGCATTCGTCGTTCGATAAAAATGTCAGCAAAAAGCTGCGCCGGTTGTTTGAACGCATTTAACAGCAAAGATTGCTTACAATGCTCTATTTGCCATTTATGGTATGAACTATTGTGTGCTAATGTTCGCGAAAAGGTGTTTAAAAGCATGAGCATTAAACAAAAGGCAACCTGGAAGTGTCCTAGCTGCCAAAGTAAACAGCCTAAGGGCGATAACACTAATACACCCGCCAGACCGAGCAGACTCGTGAGCCCGACCTCGGAGCGGTCAGCCCCATCGCTTTCACCCACGGACGCCAATATCACACTTCGATCGAAACAGTCACGTAACTATACGCCGGATCAAGACAAGGATGATAACTTAATTGAGTTTTCAAGAGACACCTTGAGGGCAATTGTAAAACAAGAAATTCAGAGCGCATTAAAAGATTTAGTATCTGATCAGTTCCAACAAATTAACGAATTAATCACAGATTTCAAAAAATCACTTTCTTTCTATAACGAAAAATATGAAGAAATAAAAACTACGCTGCAAAATAAATCTGATAGGATACAGAAGCTCGAAAAAGAAAACTGTAGTTTGCGAGATACCGTACATCAACTGAGTCAGCGTCTGAATTTGGTTGAACAAAATTCTAGGTCCGCTAACATCGAGCTACAATGTGTGCCGGATAATAAATCAGAGAATTTAGTCACCACTGTGCTGCAGCTAGGTAAGGTAATCAGTTGTGATATTAATGACGTTGACATTCAGCACTGCACAAGAATAGCAAAGAAAGACCCACAAAGCAGCAGACCCCGATCCATTCTGGTCAAGTTTAGTAGCCCTCGTCTGCGTGATAGCTTCCTTGCTGCAACTATAAAGTATAACAGAAACAATAACCAGGACAAATTGAACACTAGTCACCTGGGTATCGCGTCAGAGAAACCTCGACCTATCTACGTCACCGAACACCTGTCTGTTGAAAACAAATTAATCCATGCAGCAGCTCGCATCCGTGCAAAAGAACTAGGGTACAAGTTTGTTTGGGTTCGGAACAGTAAGATCTTTGTAAAAAAAGGCGAGTCTTCCCAAAGTATCGTTATCAATAGCCTGGATAAGTTAAAATCCTTAGTTTAATTTTCTTAATAAGTACTTTTAATTGTAGCAAGTAACTTTTGTTGTTATCTAGTCACATTCAATTGTCCACTTCACATTTATTATCAGAACGTTCGAGGCCTAAAAACCAAAACAATTAACTTTTACCATAACATAACTATTCATAATTATGACATTATAGTGCTCACGGAGACTTGGCTGAACAGCGGCGTCTATGATTCCGAGTTGTTTGACGATAGATACATCGTTTATAGGCGCGATCGAGTTTCAAGTCGATACAAACAACGTAAAGATGGTGGAGGAGTTCTAATTGCCGTATTAAAATCTTTGAAATCATGTAGGCTATCCCAGTTTGAAAGCGAGTTTGAAGATTTATGGATAAGCATTGATATAAGTTCCTCAAATAAACATAATAATAAAATGTTTATAAGCGGAGTATACCTGCCGCCACCAGTTCATCGCAATACATTAAAATTATATACAAACAGTGTGCAAAAAATATTAAATAAATATGAACAAATTTTAATCTTGGGAGACTTTAATCTCACTAATATAACATGGCTAAGAAATAATGACCCCATGTTCTTATACCCTGACCTGAACAACTCGGACATTAATAAGATATTCTCTGAGTTTTTGACTTTAAACAGCCTCAACCAGTACAACAGTATCTTAAATAACAAGTCTAAAATACTAGACTTAATACTCTGTAACACATTCATCTTGGATATTACCCGCTGTAACTTCAGTCTAACAAATGAAGACCCATTGCACCCTCCACTGGAGTTTTACTTACCGATAGTACCAGCAGATAGTTTTTTAGAACCTAATAACATACAAAGACCGAATTTTCTTCGAGCGGATTATGAAACCATCATTCATCGATTGTCATCAATAGAATGGGAGAGTGAGTTCAGTAACTGTACATCTACTAACAAAATGGTAGATTTACTCTACAATATATTAAGACAGACTATTTCTGAATGTATTCCTATGAAAAAGAAGGTCAGCAATAAATATCCACTTTGGTACTCACGTGATCTTATAAGGCTGCTTAGAGAAAAGTATAAATACCATATTCGTTTTAAAAAGTACAAAAATCCATTAGACCGATTATCTTTTGAGAGGCTACGAGATGAATGCAATATTCTAAGCTCAACATGCTACAAGAAATATATCTCACAAATGGAAAACAGCATTACGAAGAACCCTAAAGCGTTCTGGTCCTTTATAAAAAATAAAAGAAATGGTGCTAGTACGTACCCTGCTCAAATGACTAACAACGAAAACAACAAAATGACAAATGATGCCAAGAAGATCTGCAATTTGTTCAGAGAAAACTTCGCAAGTACCTTTAATATCCCAGCACAAAGACCAAGTTACAAAAATAACACAAATTTATCCCTTATCTCAGCATCTCTGTGTACCCTTGAATTGGATAGTTCAGAAGTATACCGTGAATTAGTTGGCTTAGATGAGACTAAGGGAGCGGGCAGTGATGGTATTCCTCCCATATTTATTAAGCGGTGTGCAAAGCCCTTAGTATTACCCCTACAACAAATTTTCAATAGATCTTTGCGCGATGGTTACTTTCCAGACACTTGGAAAGAAGCCCTAGTTATACCCATATTTAAATCGGGAGAAAAACATTTAGTTACTAATTACAGACCGATCTCAATACTTGTAACATTTGGAAAAATATTCGAAAAAATTATTAGCAGACATCTGATGTGGCATCTTAAGCATTATATCACAGAATATCAGCATGGTTTCGTTAAGTCTAGATCCACTAATACTAACCTATTATGTTTCACATCGGCTTTGTCTAAATTTCTTGACCAACGTATTCCAGTGGACGCAATATATACCGACTTTAGCAAAGCATTTGATAAAGTGGATCATTGCCTTCTCATCAACAAGCTGACTCATCTGGGTATAGGTGGAACACTCTTAAGGTGGTTTGAATCTTATTTAGAACATAGAGAATCAAAAGTAGTAGTTAACGGTCATTTCTCCGAAAGCTATCTTGCTACCTCTGGAATCCCGCAAGGATCGCATTTGGGTCCGATTCTCTTCAACGTCTTTATAAATGACATAACTCGTTGCTTCAAACACTCCCGCTTTTATCTGTTTGCTGACGATCTGAAGATAATGATGCCAGTCAAAAATAACTCAGATTCTATAATGTTACAGAACGACATAAACAGACTTACAGAATGGTGCAATACAAATAAAATGTTATTAAATATTAGTAAATGTCACTATATCCATTTTACACGTAATAAAAAAGACTTAGACAACAAATACTTTATAGAAGGAGTTGAACTAACAAAACTGAACGTTGTTCGCGACCTTGGAGTTCAACTCGACAAAGCACTTAAGTTCGATGTACACATATTGAACACTGTGTCTCGATCTTTTAAGGTTCTGGGATTTGTTTCTCGTAATTGTAAAGAATTTAAGAGACCTACTACAAAAATAAAACTTTTCAATACGCTAGTCCGTCCAATCCTGGAATACAGCTCAGTAGTATGGAACCCGCATTACGAGGTCTATTCCAAGAGACTGGAAAGTGTCCAAAAGCGGTTCCTTTACCATCTATGCTACGGAGACAATTTGGCTAAAAAATTAAATAGTTACACCGACAGGTTGAAGCATTATCATTTGGATACACTAGCCAATCGGAGAAAGAAACTGGACTGCTTAACTCTATACAAATTATTAAATGGAATTATAGATTGCAGTGAGCTCTTAAACTCGTTAGAAATAAAAATTCCAACTCGGATTCCCAGGCATAAAACATACAATTTGTTTAATATCTCTGCTTCGAAAACAAATCTTGGTCATTACGCCGCTGTATCAAGACTTTGTAGACAATATAACTCTTTGGCCAAAACTACTCATTTAGACATCTGCGAACGTCTGCCGAGATACAAAAAGAACTTGAACGATTTGATCGAATAATTTCTAGTTTTTGATTGGTATTTCTCATTTTGTATCCTTTTAGTACATTCAATTTTGTTTATAAATTTCCATATTCTAAGCACCTTAATTTAAAAAAAAAATCTACTATTATTATTTTAATTTTAATATTTTAATTGAGTTGTGTATATCCTTGTGCAAGCTGTGGTCTCCTATAAGTGAGGGAGTACACTTATTACAAACCATTGTTTTATTTTAGCCTTAAGTTCATTCCGTGTATATCTTTCGTTGGAGATCCTTAATAAATAAATAAATAAATAAATAAATTTAATTAATAACCGCAAACGCGTCCATCTATGGTCTGGTACTTGCGGGCACATACGTGCGTCGTTGAACGTGTGGTAGTTTTGCAACACGCGGCCGGTCGCAGCCCATCGGGCGCGCACTGCACTCGCTTGCAGTTGCATAAACGGAATTGCGAAACCCGCGTATCGCGGTCACTGCCGCCGTCGACACTACCACTTAGTTAAGGGCACACGGCGCACCCTTCATGCCTTGTCGGACACTCACCCATTGCTTGGCGTAAAGACGAAAAATCTATAAACAAACGCCATCTTTCCACATAATATGGCATGTCAAAATCAATGATGTGTTTCTCTTTCATTCTCTGCAATCTAACCCTAAAATAATTGTATGTTATCCTATAATGTGCTAGTTACATTCTTGTGATTAACGCATATTTTATTGATTACAGAGAGTCACAACATGCGGTCCCGCATGCGGGACTGGCGGCCTCAGCTCTGCCGCCACCAGCGGGCTGTCCCGCCGCCTCGCGTCCAGTCTTCAAAGCACAAGCACGGGCTCCCTTCCAGATTATGGCACACAGATTATCGACCCCTATCGCTTACTGGAGGACGACCTTAATGGAATATATGAAGACATCCGATCCGTAAGTACTACGTAATAAATTGTCTGACACTAAATTCCCAAAAAATATGATAAATTGACTAATTATTGTAATTTTCCATTTGACGCCATGAGAGAAATTACTAAAATACTTATTTGCTTACTTATCATAATTGTGATTTATGATGAACTTGCAAAGCTTAACATTTATTTTTACGAAGTTGGCGATGACATATTATGTGGTGACTAGAGAATAGCATCCTATCTGATTGACTTTGTAATAAAGTATTATAAATGACGAGTACACCATAAAACTACCGTGATCAATGTGTCATTCATTGTATCATAGACCGTGATGTACAAACTGGTCAAGTGCGAATTTAACTCGCACATACAATACAAGGCTCTAATTTACCTGCACAATGTTAATGTTACACAAATTACGGGCAGCAGAAAATTTATGTAATTTTGCAACGGGGCGGTGGTGTCCGCATGATCAGATCACTTTATTAGTTAAAGTTTTGTTTGTAAGAGATAATCCAGCAAACAAAGTGGCCTGTGGTAGCTAGTAAATTATATATAAGAAACCGTTTGTAAAAAAAGGTTTCCAAAATTGACAGGATAATCGTTCTTAGTAACAGCCAAGAGTTTTCTGGTATTTTTCCAAAAACCTGGTATTGAAAAATAGCATGGGAGAGGAAAGACAATACGACGGACAATCACCTGAGGGCTCTCCTAAAGTAATTTTTTTCTCAGTTACGGAACCCTACCAAATCAAATCCATTTATTTGCATAACACAGGTTTTTGGGATGGTACAGAAGATAAAGTTAGGTACGCTGTATTATGACCATAAAATGTGTGTGTGCAAATACATAAGATTAGTAGGCTACATTTACTATAACATATTGCTTGAAAATTAAAGTAGACACAGAGCTTAGACCAGTGAGAAACAAAATGACAGGTTTTGTATTTCTTAATATAGTCATATTGTACACATTCAGAAATAGAAAGTCCAGTTTAGAAATAAATAACACATTGTAACACAAATTCAATAATGTCAGAATCATCATATTATTTAACATATAAAAAACCAAGGAAATTTAACGAGCCTATTGGTCGGCACTGTGTCCATTGATCGACAATTGTGTCAAAGTCACGACGTGTTAGCACGTTGGTCAGTTTAGCTTGTGCAATTCGCGCATCGGCTGTAATTGAGATCTGAGCTCTACACAATAACACAACACTGAACACTAACGTCAATTACGCAGTGTATTTACGCACTCGTCTCACTTTCCAGTGCACAGTCTCTGGGTCGTAAACCAAAGACGGTCTCTGAGCTAGTGTAATCAGTATCTAACGATAATATCGATAGTACCTAACGTATTGAAATAAAACTACTTTACGGATTTTATCGCGTTGCATTTACTGTAATAAAACCTGACATTTCGGGCCCTTTACATCTACCATTATCACGGACAGGCGCATTTTAATTCAATACTAGCTGATTCGCCAGATGTTATTCTATCTTACCAATTTTCTTCGCATTTTCCTAATTTTTGTTTCCATAAGAACCTTCTACAGAGTATTAGAAAGCTTTAAAACAGACGAATGAAATTTGTAAAGTTGTTCTCAAGTTATGGCGTGACAAAGGTAAATTGGGATTCATTTTTATTTTATTCAATATGTATTCTTATGAAGTAATAGTGCCAAATCTGTGCTCAAACGTATATCACTTTATCGCTGGAGGCTCACACAAAATTTTATCTAAATATTAACGTAAATATAATAACATACTATTTAATAGGACCAAAGTTAGCCTGCATCCGTCCATCATTAATCTTCATAAGATGCTGGCGTTTTTTTCGCCTCATTGTTCAAGAGAGAGAGTAGCCTATCTCACATAAAAAAAGAGTCCTAGCCTTTAACGCGTTACGAATAAGGTTTTTTAAAAAACTGGAGTAACCAATGTTTAATATTCTGAATTATTAACAGATGGCAGCACAGCCTTTCAAGCTTTCAGTTATCCTTTAAAATGTCAGTATTCAGTATTGGTAGATAGGTTACTCTGGTTCTCATGCCCTCATTTATGAGTTTGGATAATTTTATGATCACGGAATGCATGCATGGAATACCAAGACCTGACCTTAAAGCAGTTAATAAACACGAAAAATAATGACATCCTCTTTATTGTGCCCCTATAACCTCGGTTGCGCGGGTTGCGCATATAACTCTACTGAACTTTTGACGATGTTGCAAAACACTGCATTGCTCTAAAGTATCTTATTTATGTCTTGCAAACTGAATAGCGATTCGATATCCCTCTACAGTGTAAGTGTTGCGAGAAATCGCTCTTTCTTCCGGGATCGCTATGTTATAAATATTTATGTAATGTAAGAAAATTATTTTAAGAAGAGTGTAAGATACCTAATCGAATATAATGTGGACGAACTAATTTTTATCTTTTAGAATGTGGGTGCCTTAGTCAACATTGGAACAAAGGCCGTTTTGTTTGCTGTCGATTTAAAATTAATTTTGTTCCACTTTTACGATTTCAAAATGCTTCTAACAAGATGTTAATATATGAATAAGATTTTGTTCCACAGTCTATGTCCGTTTTAAACCGATTGAATTACGCAACAATATCGTTTTATCTTCTTTATTTATGAAATACGACCTTTTAATGTATACAGGGAGCTAAAGAATGTGGATTGGTAAGGTTTCAAGACATCAGTCCTACCTTATCATCGCCGTTTGTGATGCCAGTGCTGGTTTGCCTACTTTCTGTTTGGAAAACTCGTCTAAAACTAGGCCCCTGTGTGAATGCTGTACTGGCAAGCTGTTTATTTCTACACGATATTTCCTACACATCTGTTGCCATATAGGATTATTTCTAGTTTGCAAGTCGTTCTTAGGTTAGATTTTTAGGCTAACTAGTAAAACCGCAGACTACTAGATACTCATATTCAGTGTTTTAAAGCTGCACTCCCATCAATTTTTACATAAATGGCAAATATGATAAAGCTGTGGTGAAAATAGGGTTTGTTAATTGTTTGAAGTATGTCTGTAAAGCTTGTTTACAGACATACTTCAAACGCCGAAGTTTGACTACTTTACGGAGTCAAAGTAGTCAAACTTACTCTAGTCTAGTCTTTGTACTTTTACTCTAGTCTGTATAAGATAAAAAGATTTCTTAAAAGTCTTTGAATGTCCAAAGTCTATCGTAAGGGCTATTTCTCAAGCACAAATTAAACATTTCATCGAAATCGGCCATTTATACGCGAGACTAACGGACGGACAATTGATTGATTTGTGGTTTGTCTAGCAGTTGATCCAAGTCTCTATAGTTTTGTCCTTTGTTTATTTCATTTGAATAGTTTAGATTATTTTGCAATTAATGGGTGTCGCAGTGCTAAGCAATGAGTGAGGAATGGAAAGTGTGGCGTGGAACCGCGCTAAACTTGAACATTGACCTTGTTTCCAGGCACCGTACGCAAAAACAAGTAACAAGAAGTATTTTCATTACTTCGTTTCCGTTGTTGAATGGATGTCGCTTGTCAGTTATACTCATTTAAATGCAGACAAATGCAAACGAGAAGCACCTACATGACGAATGATTAATAACGAAGAGTTAATGATAACAAAGTGACTGCCTCATTAGTCTAGTGGTTCTAAGCGCGACTGCTACGCTAGAGGTCCTGGGTTCGATCTCCAAGGTCAAGCAGTGTTATTGGGTTTTTCTATGAAATTCCCAGTAGCAGCTCGGAGTCTAGATTTGTGCACGGTTACTGACAATAGGCTCGCCCCCTATTAATAAATAATAATAATTTTTATATTAGTTATTACTTTTAAATTTACAATATGTGTCATTTATGATTAATTTTAATTTGTTGACTTTGCCTATTTAATTTTTAAATTCTAATTTGATTTTGTGTTGTGTTTTGTCTTATTTTTCTAATTTAAATTTAATTTTCTTATAATTATGCTATCATTATGATCCACTTGTTGATCGAAATAAAGGAATTAATAATAATAATTACGTGGGACATAAACATACCGGCGAACTGTGGGTGTACATTAGTACACCTCTGCCTAACCCTTAGGGGAATACAGGCGTGATGGTATGTTATGTTATGTTTTGATAACAAAGTGTATTTGTGAAAGAACAAGTCGACTCAACCTGATTGCACTGTATTGGTTCATACTTCATCGTCATCACTTTCATCAACCCATTCTCTGTCTCACTACTGCTCTCAAAGCGAGAGGGGTTAGACTAATTAGCTAGCTCCACAACGCTATCCTACTGCGGGTTGCCAGACTTCACGCGACTTCGAGACAATCTCTCAAGCATGCAGGTTTCCGCACGATGTTTTCCTTCACCGTGATATGATTACGGAATCATAGAGATGCCTGCCTTAGATTTGAACTCGAGAACTACGACTTGGTAATCCAATAGTCATATCACTGGGAATCACTGCTTGCTTACTAATGTATCAATCAGTTAATGGACATAAATAATAACATTACATTTCGCTTAGCTTATGCGTTATTATGCAGTACAATTAGGACTAAATGACAAATAATACTCGTTACTATTATGAGTCCCCTACAGATTTCTAATTTAAGAAAATATATTTTTACAAAAAAAAAATCTAATTAGTTTTCAAATAAAATAAACTATTATGAAACGTAGAGTTATAACTATTACACTGATGTCATTTTGCAGAAAAAAGGTTATGTGTTAAATAAGTCTTATTAAAACGTCCTTGTGACAGTGTATTACAACACCTGGAGTTTCCTATCTTTGTATAACACGCGGCGTAACTATTACATATATATGGAATTATCAAATTTTTGTTCAAATAAACTCAATGTATAGTTAAATGTAATTGCAGTTATGTATTGTAACGTATGTTCGAATGTTTGAAAATTATATATATGGCTCTTTCTGATATTAACACATTCCAAATGTATTGAATTATTTCTATGAGGCTGGAAATCCTCCCGTTAGACATACCAACATACTTCTAAAATAATACAGTGTAATGATAATGCGTGTTCTTTGGTTGTCTCTTGAGCGTTGAATTTTCCTTTCGCATCAGGAATCAATATAATTAAGATTAGTAAAGTGCACTAGCAATGAAAGGATCGAAACGTCGAATATGGCCAAGTTTTAAAGAGCTTCTAGGGACCGTAGACCTAAATATTTGTTATTAATTTTAACTTGATACCTTAACGCGTTCCTGAGAAAATGTTATCATTTAGACAGACAGACAGGCAGTAATGTGATCCTATTTTCCTTTTGAGATACGGAATCCTAAAAAGGATTTTTTAGGAATCTTGGTCGTGGCCTTGCAAAATTCCGACACTCTTTGAACAAACGGTGTTTAAATGTGCCAGGGCTCGTATAATTAATTATGTTTAATCATTAAAAAGGCGTGTGATTCTACTACGCATATTCAGGATAGTTTATAGTCTCTAAATCTCACTGTTGACTGTCCTCGGATTGCGCAACGAGACTGCCTGACGTTTCCAATGTGTACAGTCAACAACATTCATGATGACTTGAGGTTTTATACAATATTTACTATTATGTTTAGTGTATTAAAACCTTAGTTCCAATTTCAACACACTTTAGGTACCTTCATGAATTAATGTGAATTCCTTAGTGATGACTACGCCTTTATAATACAAGTTTTTTAAAGAAAGAACTTTAAAAATAAAATCTTAGACTACCTGAAAAGTGTGACGATGTGTGATGGAATAAAAAAATTGACGCCCAAGAAGCATTATAGGATAGGTTATTCTAAAAATCCCGTAGTGTGCCACAGCAGAGTACACTTGCGTCTCACTAGCATCAATGTGCAACCGATGGTGGTTACCACATCGTCTCGCTGAAAACATCCACCGAGTCCTTCAGCTAGTCGCAAATTATGTCTGTTGTAAGAACATTTCGACCGCGTTTAACGACCTCTACAAATGCGTATCACAATTATCACTGCTATGGTGGGCCCGCAACTAACCGCCCATGCAAAATTAGGTTTGCACATCTACACACTTTTTATTGACTCCATTAGCGTAGGAAGAAACTATTGACAGCCGCGTAAGACGGTACTTTGATTTTATAAAAAAATAATTTTATATATAGTTATTGATTCTTGGTCGCGTTTATAAGCGCCCACTCAAATAAAACTGTCTGTAGAACATGTAAATATTTGTTCCGTGCGGGAATCGAACCCACGATCCTTAGCTATAGCGCCAATCGTGTCTTAGCGTTGGCATTTACTTTCCATACGTGTATTTATATTTGAGAGACCACCCAATTAGACCAGCTTTACGAAACTGACTTACTTTTTAGTTACTTCTAGACAAATAAAATGTTGGCATTGCTTAGTTTATGTTAGGTAATCTAATTAGCTTTAATAAGAGATGTCGTACTATTCAGACCGTTAAAGAATCTGGCTTGATTTCGACTGATAAAATCAGAGCGTGAATTGCCATAGTACTTGCAGTAAACTACAATGTTTCTAGTAGATTACATACTGTGGAATTTAATGCTAGGCGTTTTCCACGTATTTGGCGTTTAATTTTGTAATGTTACCTTAACAAAATTGCATCCATTAGCTTAATGATAATGCTGGTAATTATTTTACATAAATTTTATTGTTGCAATCATAAACATACATTAGAAGGACATACCTAATACCAAATGTAGTTGCCACCAAACATTGGTTGTAATGCAGTTCTATTACATTGGGATAAATACAATTGTTACTATACTGCTCTAAACTTTATCTGCTGGGTTTAAAGGGCCGCTTTTGATACTTTATATATTTTTAATTAGTTAAAATGGTACAAACCAATTACAAGGAAAACATAAGTAACAATCATATACCTAAATATCCATCTTACAAAAACGTAGACACTCGTCAACCCTTCATCCGCCTCTATTATAGACACAATACAAAATCTATTGTTTCAATCTCATAAGACCGGTACGGACTTCGCTGCACTATAGTTTGATGTTCTACCTTTCATCCGGATATAAGTCGCACTGAGGGTTGACATACTACGTTCATTGTATGGTGAACGGTTTATAATAAAAAAATCGCTTTAAAATTAACAGCAGTGATGAATTGCTGAATGCGTTCCAGCCCCCAATGTGAGTTGTTGGTAATTTTGAAATAGAAGAAAATATGTATTCTACTTTAACAGACCAAATGACGAAACAAGATACAAAACAAAAACAGTAGAATTGTTTCCATTTGTATTTGGATTCGTAGCAACATTTAAGAAAGCGTAGCGCGCGTCATAGCTTAGAATAATAAAAAATATATTAATTTTATCTACTACTTTAAGAGACTACTAATGCGATAAAGTGTAATACAAGAACATTATTAATTTGTTTTTGAAATTTCATAGCAAAAGCAACGTCTACCACATCGTAGTGCATGTCATATTTTAATGAATGACTACTCGTTAGCGGTTTTTATATTCCAAAGATCTGAGAAAGTGAAGTAAAGAGAAATATCACACTTTATCAGATGACTCGGCTGTATCAATAGTGAAATTGTAAATACAACCTCTACGGTTTCTTGAAATCTAATAGGTGTGAAGAAAGTATAGTTTTACGAATAAAAGTATTATTAAAATAAATACCCTGCAATTTTCCTAGATAGGTATATCTTGTTAATAATTCAATACTGAATCAGATCTAATCATCGCATTTTAACCTTACAGATATATTCACCAATGCAGTGACTGTTGATCTGACCTGATCGTTACTATTACTGTATAATATGTGCAATGTTTATCTTATTTATCGAATAAGGAAGTTCTGTGTTCGTAGCCATAAATAACTGTTCTTTCGTATCAATACTATTCGTATACACAATGAACGAAGGTAATGTGATAACGACATTTTTTAAATTTTGAGGGCTATAAAATCGTTGATACTGATAATAGTGATGATGATGATAACACACCATGTTTTTATTGCTGTTAATTATTTTTATGTCATACATTATAATAGATGAAGTTGATTGGATTAAATTCAATTTATAATAAAGTCGTGAGCGTGAAAATTGACGTTATTTTTAATTGATTTATATATTTTAAGGTTATCTAGTGATTTGTGTCGCACCGTTGAGATATATTTTGAGCTTAGATTGAAGTTAGATTTGATCCCAACTCGACTGTAGCCCTTTTGCCCAACAGGAGTTGGAGCGTAACACCAACCAATCAGAACTGAACACCATAGCCACATACTACTTCGATGGCCAGGGAAAGGCGCTCAGGCCGATGGTCGCGATACTCATGGCGAGAGCCGTCAACTACCACGTCTATGGAGAAAACAGGTATTCATTCTTATTATTATCATAGCATTGTCTGACTGCTTCATTAGTCTAGTGGTCACAAACGCGACTGCTACGCTAGAGGTCCTGGGTTCGAGTCCCAGGAGGAGCAAAGTGTTTTTGAGTTTTTCTATAAACAAAGTTGCAACCTGGAGGCAGAGGTTTGTCCCCGGTTAATGGCAATAGGCTAGCCCCCTATTACATCGGACAGAAACGTACCGTCGAAGTGTGGTACATTAGTACACCTCTGCCCAACCCTTCGGGGTATACAGGCGTGATGGTATGCTATTCTCGTAGCAGTATTTAGGTACCTGAAAAGAAAAATAAGCATAACAATAGAGATATCACACTGATTTCAGTTATTTATTTCAGCAGTCGTATTTAATTAATGTGTAGTCTTTAGTCGTTCTTAAATTAATAAGTACTATGATGGTAATGCTAGAAGTCTACAATAATAATTTATATTGAATGTCGTTTTTGGCGGGGCAGAGAAGAGCTTTTCCGTTCTTAAGATAAATTGTCTGTGCTACTGAAAAAAAAAATTCTCTCATGAAACAATGTGCTGCATCATGAACCATGTAGTGGTAAGAAAGTAAAGAAAGTTAGAAACGTCTGGGGTCAAGCCACAATGTTTCTTTGTAATAATAACCACAAACATTATATGCGTAAACAATGTTTTAACACGGTGTGCTTGAAATTCATTCTTCCAACAAAAAGGGTGGTTTACTCACCTATTTTAAATGTAAATCCTGTCTTAATAAGAAAAACTCTAAAAACAGAATTCTCTCACGATTAATAAATAAGTAAAAATCATCAATGTTTTTTATGAACAATTATTATTGAACTGATACTTAAGTATACGTGGGCAACATCGCCTGCCCTCGCATGTATTGTGAAAAAAGACATACATGAGTTATTTTTCGTCGTTAAAAAAGTACAAGGAATTGGTACTTTAATCTGACTTCATTACAATTTTAATTAAATTTTGATCTGAGAATTAAATAAGCTGTAAAATACATTTAAAACTTGAATTTTCCGGAAATGTTAGGTAGTCGGACCTAGTCCGATAATATCTAAACAGAATATTTATTTCCTTTAGCCTTTCGCTTAATTCATTGAACTTGTTGCCTAACAGTATCTGTTTGCCAACACTTTTGGATTGCGTTCGGTCATCAGACCGTACGCTCCATAGTTCAATGTCTGTCCGAGGACCTTGAACAAACGATTTTTCAAAGGTCTCTATGTCGTCACATATCGCGAGACTATTTATTGCATTAAGTCGAAGGTTGTAGGTATTCTACGATCGAGAAGAGTAAAAGCGTGGAATTTTTATTGATTAGACAGTTTCACGTATAAAGTAGCTAATAACATAGTGCCTATGTATATATGATTTTGTAAAACAAACGTATTGCATACCTACTTAAAAATGTTATTGTAAGTTATATGTTATTTTACAAATCTATTCTAAAATGAAATAAAAAATCTGAGTTATAGTTAGGGCAACGGCTAGTAGCTACAATTTTGAATAGGTAAAGTCATTTTTATTCTACTAACGAGTCGGTTGAGCAGACTTATTTCACATTTTCCGACAAGTAATAAAATTAAAAACTTAATCTCAGTACATGTTTAACATTCTGATTTTCTTTGTCTTCCTTTGTGAGATATTCATATCATAAGGAAAATCTGGACTCCTTCAAACAGGTTATTTTTGCATTCAGTGCAGATTATTTAAATAAATGAATAGTAGTAAATGGCCTGTTCAGGCATTGAGTTCACGCGCTCCGAGTGATTCGCCGCCATCGGCCCTTACATGCAAAGAATATTTAAAATATTTAAACACGTAACGCAAACTACTGGAAAAATAATTTGCCTATGAATTTATTCGACGGGTTGACCATGAGCGAACAAAGATACTCAATATTGCTCAATAAATAAATAATAAAAAAACAACATTCGTACTTAACTAACAATAGTTGTTAATTTAATAAATGTATACGGTATGTTTTATCAGATAAGTGAAGCCGTGTCATCTTAAACTCGTCTTCGAAACCTTCAGACGAACTATCTCACAGTTCGTGTGGTATTCGCAAGCGAAACTGAAATGTTAATCAAGGCTAAAGTTTTTATTTTTCTTCTCTATTAAGACATATATCACATTTTTTTGAAGCCGTGGGCGGAAAGCTAGTTTAGTAATAAAGAGATCGATATCCTGAACCAATCGTTTCTCATAAATATCAATGTAGTGATCCTGTCCTCTTCCCTTCATTTATTTACTCTATGGTATATTGATGTTAGTGATGACCTTATGCGTAAGTGTTACCAATATAACCGTTAATTGATTAAATACTTGAATAGCTTAAATTATTTTTATATTATCATGTTTATTCATTGAAGCTATCATAGATTTACCTGCAAGTATATATGTTCCCGATTAACGCCCACAAACACAAAAACACATTTCAGAAATAAAAACATGAGTTTTGTTGCCAAAGAACTCTAGTCAGTCAGGACTCTAGTTTTTTATTTTAATTTAAACCAATAACATACTTGTAACTTTATCATCTGTGTCGTAAAAGAGTACATGAATGCATATTTTCTTGTTTGCAACGAACAAATGATTTTGGAGTTAAGTATATACATTCCAGAATTGGTCCACAGCATGTCTGTAACAATAACATAACAGTACAAATAACAATAAATGCAATTAGGTATAAGCTTTAAGGCTTTTCTGGAAGCTCACCAAAGTTATGTTTCAGAAACAGTTTACTGAAAATGATTACACGCGTTATAATCCGTTGGTGGAAACCTACATTTTGAATGCGTCTCTGATATTTAAAAAAAAGTATTCATGTACGTAGGTACAAGAATATTTAACTGTAACAAAAATTGACATTTGTTCCTTGTCAGTTTATATATAAGGAGGCACCGTGATGTAACAAGCTTGCATGAGTAGTTTTAACGTACGCAATTTTCTGGTTTCGAGTGCATTCATGGTTAACGGCGGGCGTAACGCTCCTGTTTCAGGCGTAACTGCGGCACTTTGTTCAAATATTCGCGATACAGTAATTAAATAATATTGTGATTGCAACATTTTGTGGCTGCAAAATGATTTAAATTAAAAGATACAATTAAATATTACATCGTTAAACCAGATACGAATCTAAGCGTAAACTTAGTTTTCCTTATATCAAATTTCAATATAAATTTTACATGATCGCCTGAAGTATTTTTTAGTAGATATATTTTGAGTTTTACCTTAAATATTTTATTGATTTGAAGCGTCTCCCGTCTACCCTGCCGACACTGTAAGCTACAGGCAAACGGAATGTACATATGTATGTACGTTTTGTTCAAGTAGAATGATTACATTTCCCGGAACCAATTCAGTCATGATAACCATAAGGTTTTTGTAAAGTTATTTATTTTTTTAGTTAGTTAGTTTAATATTCTCACGTCAGTTCTATTGCGAGGAGGACGAACTATTACGTATTGGTTGAACATTACGTATTTTAACATTCACGTAAAACCAGCTAGAAAAACTTAACGATCAGCCTTTTATTAGCCTAACGTGTTTGGTATACATGTGATTCAGTTGTATGATATGTTAATGTGCAACTGCTGAAGGAATCTAAAACTCCTGTTTGAATTTACTTCGTCTTCATACCCTTCTTATCTTAGAGACCATGTGTAAGTATGTCTATTGAGATGTTAGAACTGTACTGCTGACTTTGCCTGGTTGGTACCACCGCATTTCTTATCCAGCCGCTTAGCAATAATGTGCCAACATTATTATGTTTCGGTTTGATCTTGAAGCGTAATATATAAGTGAAATTACTGAGAGAATAAAGCACTCCGGTTGCTAACCGGTGGTCCAAACGCTTCTTCGTTATCTACGCAATTACAATAAAACAAAAATGTTAGGGTTTTATATGGTTTTCGGCTCAATGTCATAATGAATTTTTTTTATGCAGTGCATTGCTGCCGTCACAGCGACAAGTGGCGATGATCAGCGAGATGATCCATTCAGCGTCGCTCATACACGATGACGTCATCGACCAGAGCGATTTCCGTCGCGGGAAACCTTCCGTCAATGTGCTCTGGAATCACAAGAAGGTAAACACTCTTTTTTAATTAGTTTAATCATAGGTATTGCAAACATTGCAGTGAGATTGTGCCAGATACGCTTGCTATGTGTAAAGGTCTTTTTCTCTATTTCTTAACGTTTAATGTAGCACTGACAAGAAACTTATGTCTGGTTCCCAGGTAGGTAGGTATTACAACAGTAATGCTTTGGATTAAATTGAATAATATCTTAGAAAATATCTTAGACCCAAGATTCAAATACAGTTTGTATTTTTTTCTTATGAAAATATTTTCTTCAAGGACTCAGTTACGGACACAATGGATAATCTATTGTGTAGACTGGGACACCTTACGCGATGATAAAGTTTTGGAAGACTATTATTGCGCGTCTTATTAAGTAGATGGATTTATTATCTGTATAAGATTAACATTGTTTTATATTACTCGGATACAGTGAGTAAAGTGCGTCATAACGTAAAGAACCCTTAGGCATGTGTTTATGAGGTGTCACTTAGAATACGAATGGATCGATATTTATGGAGCCTGATCGTCTTACGACAGCGATCATTGTGGTTATCTTATGTAGATTGACGCAAATTCTCCTATAACTACGTGTGCGTACATTTAAATTAACAAAATTAGAAAATACAAGGGATTATAGCCTCAGTCATACTTGTCATCAATTTCCTATAATCTACCAACAATATTGTATAAAAGCAGGTATAAATATGAGTACACTTAGTTTTGGAAATAACTTGTCTTACTTATAAGGGGACGAAATTAACTTATCGGAATACACATTACGAATCATTGAGGTATTGTCAGAAATGATAAGACACCTAAGGACATACATATATTTATATTTGATCGGAATACTTTAATATCGAATTCATCAGGAAATTCCAAGCATGATGCGACTGAACAAGCAGTGATTATTAAGATGATTATTTTAACGCTTGGCAGTCGTACTGCATACCAATTTCAAGTAACATAGAACCTTGTCATATTACACGATATTGCAAATAGACCGAATAGTACTAGTTGCGCTCTATGTTAGTAGGTAGTCTATTGAATTGGGATAAACCGAACACCAATTAATATGTTTGTCATGTCTTCTCGAGCGCGAGCCGAATGGAAAGTGCAAATGGGCTATATAAAATAAGGAGCGGCTGTGTCTTGTCTGTCATTATGTCTGTTGCTAAGGCGGTGCCGAATTTTTGACCGATTACGTGCGTCACTAATGTATTAATAGTTTAAGTAGTTCGCGAAAATGGTCTGGTTAACATTAATTTGCTGATACCTAATATGTAGTAGTCATAACATAAAGTAATATAGACTGCCTTGGTGTAAGCATGCCCACATAATTTGAATTAACAATAATAAAATTCTCATCAAAATAGCCAAATGTAGGTAGTATGTATATGTAGGTATACACGTTTGAGTAATATTCCCTGGCCTGGACTGTATTCACTGAACCATTAATAGCAAAAAAAAATTAACGCTCGTTGTCTTTAGCAATATTAGTTTAAACTTTAAGTCGGCACACATTATTTACCCATTTGTTGTACAAATATTGAACTTCGTAGATACACGTTCATCATATTCAATTTCGTTTTCAACGTGACTATAGAAAGCTGGTTCTGGGATGACCTGGTTGTAATAATTACTCAATAAATCACAGCTTAAATTCAATTATAAATAGTAAGTATGAAAATATATTCACACACTATGAATAATTTCTTCAAGAATATTTGGTAAAGTATGAACTTAGAATGTTTTTAGTGTACAACAAAGTACACAGTACAAAAAACCTTAAAAGATATGGAACTTTATAGAGTGCGTTTTATAATGTAAATAAATAGGTAATGCTTTTATAATTAAATCAATGAATCTATACATTACAATAAACCTGTTCTTAGCTTGACCTACTTTATGATTTTCCAATGATAAACGAATGAGCTCCAGGTTATTGCCCTGAACATGAGAATAAATACAATCTGTGGGAAGTAGTCCGAGACAGCTGCGTCGACAACACCATCAAGATAAATGACGGCTATTCTTTTCTTTCACTTTATGAATGGGCGAGACGTAGATATAAATTCGTCGTCGTTGTAGAGTCGCGTAGTAGCCATGTTTTCAGTGGCTTGTGATTGTGTACTTGTGTCAGAGACTCAGACCAACCTCGCCTACTCGACTGGGCCAAAAGGCGAGCGACCGATCCTCGGTGAAAGTACCTTGCGGCCTCATACCTCTACCAATAAAATGTTGATACCGGCTTTTTTTCTAGATGACACGTCGTATTATACTTTTGTAATTAGAAAAATCAGTTAAATAAATTTCAGTTTATAAATGTCATAGAATATTTGTTGTCGTTAAATAAAAATAACTACAGTATTATCAGATAGTAAATTCGGTATCATCGACTTAACCATATGATATTAAAAATATATCCTAAATTATTGAACAGTACCTATAAATCACTTTCGTTTTAGTTTTTTTTAATGTTTAAGTTAACTGTGTCCTACAAACTTATCAGGTATTGTTACGAGTATTGAATGACCGTAAACAGAAGTTCGGCGCGTCGAATGACGTTTGTGACACGGATCATTGTGTAATATCTCTATAAATGAATATATTTGTTAAGGCTATTATCGCTTAGATTGGTCAAGGTAATTTTCGTAAGTATTCTCAGGGCAGTAAATCAAAATTAGGATAGGTTTTCGATTTTATTCTATAACATGAAATCCTTATACACTACACGTGATGCATTTGGTCAAAACTAAGAATTTATGTGATTTCGATAGAGATTAGTATGAACAAAGCGTTTTGAACGTTTTTGTTATTGCTACCCATGCGCATCTCGTTTAACTATGGCTGCTGAATGCTTTTATTGCATTGTATGCACGGCTACACATCGAGCTATACAAAACCAGTATAAGCTAGTCTTAAATCGTACGGAAACCTTTACAATGGGAGGTCAGTCTAAACTGGATTTGTATAGCTTGATGTGTGGCCGTGTGTACATACTCGTTATCTTATTATATCTACTTGTAATCAGTTTGCGTTCGCCTTCGTCCTTCATGAGCAAAATGCCTATCCTGCGATTACATCTTCCGGCGCGCGTCGGTTATCTTCAGTTTAAAACGTTATATGAATTGACAATGCATTCGTACGCTGTGTTCTTCATCTAATGGCCCGATGGTGATAATGTCCCATTAAACACAGTAAATATTGTGAAATTTAGGTCAACACGACCTTTGCTTTTGATTCGTGTTGTATAGACGAATTGATTACATACTGTGATTGATTATATTAATAACCGAATTATGGAATTAAATAAAAAACAAAGTTTGCAAAATAGTATAGTATCATACATAATTATTTTATTGTAAATATCACATAGCATAACAAGAGGATATGTTTTAAAGCTAATAATATACAATTTCAAGTACCTAATTATCAGTAGCTATAGGCTTCCCCCCTTTTACATGGGATATGACAGCAGAACAGCAACGGGCATACTAGGGGTATTTATAAAAATTACAAGATAGACAAAATATGTGCCTTTGAATCGAGTTAGTTCATTAAACTCTTTGATTTGTTTGGGTGGATACTGGCGGATGTTGTCACAGCTCGTAAGATCTAATAACCCGTATTTGAGTTATATAATTCACACATACAAATGTTGGCTTTTGTTAGTACCATCCGTACTTACCATATACGTATGTATACATACATTTTGAGTAAATACGATATCATGGTAACAGGGCGCGTCTGTTTGTATTTAACTCATTTATGAGCATGTTGCTGAGCACGGATGTGGAATATTTACCTTGATGCTACGTGTACAAAATCTCTGATAATAATTTGTTTGTTAATGTCCACTATGTGTCAAATTGTCAATGGATATAAAGATTATAACTATAAATGTTCTGTGCAGTGGATACTTTTACGACAAAGGTCCTTTTTCGGTCAACGACCGGTGCAATTCAAATATGTATGTATTCTTATTTTATAAAAGAATGGTATTGTAAAGTGTTGTACGACAATAGACAGGTCTTTAACAACGTCAGCAGCGAATTTCCGATTCCTATCGTATCTGCGACCATTGTTCAGAATATGTCGCGGGCCTTATTGTTCACCTTGTCTGAGCTGTGCTATGGAATGGCGAGTTTAAATGCGGAGCGCACGCGCTTTGAATTTATGTAAAATGTTTTTAATATTGTGCGTACCAAAACGTCTTACCTATAAGTTATTACACGCAGCTTATATGACATTCATGAGGTAACAAACATGTGCATGTCGTATGGTGGCGGTGACACCTGTCAATAATCTCACTTGTACCAGAGTCCGATGGTCTGACGCAACACCACCGCTTTGTATTGACAATCTGACATTACCATTTTTGATCTTATGTGCTCAATTTTGAGTAACATAACTAAAAAAGCTGAGAAGTCTTTGTAAAATATCTTTTATGTCGTTGGGATTAATTTACCTACGTGCCAGGGTTTTAATAACAAATGATCCGCTGGTGGCTGAAATTCAATTTTTTTTTTCACTACATGTCTTTGAACTTTAATTATGCCAAACCTCCGTTTGCAATGTTTCAAATGAGGAGTATACGTTTTTTTGCATATATTAATAAAATACAACTAGTCAGGTAAAATCTAGATTCCTACATTATTAATTTGAATATTCAAACAAACTATATTTGATTCTAAGATTTTATAACTTTATTGGCGAAGTCAAAGTTAAAATTTTACACTATTTATTTTTTCACTATTAAGAATTTGTTTATCTTTATTGATTGTAAATGATAGCACCACTTGTAGATTATACCCGTATTAATCGGTTTCGGAATGTTGTAGAACATTAATCGAATAATTGAAAAACTCAGACTGCCTCGTTAGTCAATCGCGACTGCTACGCTAGAGGTCTTGGGTTCGATCCCCAGGTCGAGCAGTGTTATTTGGGTTTTTCTATGAAATTCTCAGTAGCAGCTCGGAGTCTGGATTTGAGCCCGGTGAATGGCAATAGGCTCGCCCCCTATTACATGGGACCTAAACATACCGGCGAACTGTGGGTGTATATTAAGTACACCTCTACCTTACCCTTCGGGAAATACAGGTGTAATGGTATGTGAAAAACTCACGTAAACGTAGATTGGAAGGAGCGCTTATCTGGCAGGATGGGTGCGGCAAGAACGCACGACTCCATGAAAAGACAAAAAGAGATGGAGAGACATATTTATACAGCAGTCTGGACCCGACTGGATGCAAAAGACACGGGATAGGTTAGGGGAGGCCTACGCTTTAGAGGCAACTACTACTAATTGACATAGACGATAGATACGAATAAGTGCAATGTAAAAAAAATATTTTGTTCTGTTATTAAGTAGTTCAAATAAGGGCCTCTTTTATTTATTACTAGCTTAATAGGCATAATACCATGCCTTTCATCCATTTAACTCGTTTTATTGGTCACTTTATATAGGGTTGTAGAGTCCAAGTGACATTCCATGGGTTTAATATAGATATGAACACTCTCCTCGAACGCTATTGATTTAATTCTTGACTACCTACTTTAGTTTATTAATCATAAAATCATTAGTTATTTTAACATTAAAATCCTCCATCCTTAAATTTACTAGGATATTTCATGTCAACAAGAGGGAGGAAGTATAGGGAGGAAATGTCTAAACTCTTACACGTTACTGAGCGCATCGTTTAATTTATCAAAATGATTTATATTTTAACATTTACGTACTGAAGGTTGTTGTTACTTAATTTGAGCTTAAATTAAGTTGTTACTTAATTTATGCTTAATTTAGGTTAAACACGTCACATCGACGCGTGTCATAATAATGTATTCTTGTTCCTGTCCTACATTTTTTTTTACTTTAACTGAACTTTAACTCGTTTACATACGTCGTTTTAACACAGCCCTTTGATAGCTTATAATGTGTGAGGTGATTAATGGTTTCTGTACTACGAGTAGGTACTTGAAAGCTTTGAGTATTTGCGTAGCGAATTATTGCTTTTGAAATATGAAAAATAGGTTAATGGCAACGTTGACAACAAAGAAGCTCTAATATTTTGCAACAAAACATTTCCTAATCATCGCGTTTATCCCACGAAAACCGATAAAAGCAACTTTGGACCGATTAAGTTAAAACTAAGGCATATTTAACTATCTTCGTGCTAAAACTAATATTCAGTAAAATATTTATTGTATAAAACTTGTTTTTTTTGGGTCAATTCAGTGATTAGCAATTCAATACACGGTCATTGTGCAAGATTATTATCAGTCATTATGCATTGGGACATAAAGATTCAACAAAGAACACTTGATGGATTTTAAAGAAGAAAAAGTATGAAAATGATTTACAAAATGTCAGGCAAGTGTATAAAGTCCACCGGTCCTCGTTATCATCACCCATAAATTACAAGCCAGAACAGAAGCTAGAAGTATGGATTTCTTAGGCATGGTAGTATTTCAAATCTTAACTAAGTTAGTCATTTGAAATAGACTTCGTCATACTGATGTTTAAAACAGCTACGACCAACCACTTTGATTGGACTTCTTAAAAAACTACGAAAATGATTACCAAAGATATTATAATTTTATGTAGACATAATAAATAGCCAGACTTATTGATTTCGGAGGAACTAATAAGTAGTAGTAACTAGGCTAGGCTGATAAGAACGAAGCTACTTTTTTTATACTTCTTCATTTCATTAGATATTATTTAATATCTTAAAAAACTGGCGTTGATGTCTTTCCTATAGCGCATTGTCCTCGAATGACAACGCTCACTCGCTAGACTATTTACATTCGTTACGCGGTCAAATGCAGTCTAGACGTCTTCGAATAAGACTTGTTTCGTATTTACATAATTAAATTAATATATTATATTATATACATAGTTGATAATACGATGGACTATTACTTTCTACTAAGTTTATCTTCTGACGAATGTTCCGTTGAAAGCAAAATTCGTCCAACACTTTCCTCAAGTGACCTACCGCTGTGTGTATTAAAGAGTGTAAAGTAAAAACTGGTCTTTGTAACTGTAGTTTGCGGGGAGTCGTAAGTAGGCGCGGGGGGATGTAGGTCGGACGCGTGACCACGCCGCAACTCGCGCGCATCGAACCCGCTATCAGATTCTTGAATCGTCCCTTATCGATTTTAGTAAGTGATCTTATGAATTTGGAAACTTTTATTATTACCATTCGTAAATACATAGTGTCACGCCTGTTTCCCATGGGGGTAGATCATAGATTTCTACTTTATTATCAACACTTAAATGATTTTGCTATAAAAAATAATTACTTTTGCTTTTTCGATGCTATTTATTAATTAAACAAGTATAGCACGCGACCAGAGCAAACAGCCTTGATGTTGATGTGATGTTACTGAGTCAAGGTCACAGAATTTGTCCCCATATCAGTGAGAGTTGTTTACTTAGGTGTTTATTGGAAGAGTACGCGAAAGAAGATGGTTTAGTCATCTTCGTGAACTAAGCCCTGGACCAGACACAACACTGCTTTGCCAGATTAGACTTATACAAAAATTTATGCTAAAATGAATCGATGTAACATCGTGAATATTGAATGAAAATATTTAAACACAACTTTATTGCGGTTGATTCATTTCACGCAACCATGTCCACTTCTTAGCCTTACAAAAACCGGATTTTGACGGGTAGACGTGCCCACTATTCGAGGTATGTTGAAACGATGGCCCACTCGTCGACCACTAATCGCCACGACCACTAGATGCCGGTGTCGCAATCGTTGGACCTTCCACTCACTCGATACGAAATACATACACCGATCACCTGTATTCCAATAATTCCGAACGTGTATCGATCACATTGATTTCTAGCGTACTAATCTAAATGTATATCTATCATTACTCCCTGTATGTTATTATCCTGGAGGCTCATATTAAATATTTCAATTTATCTTAGTCGGTAAAGTAAGTCTGGTCAGTCAGAACAGATTTCTTAGTTTCACAAATTATTTGAAATATGTAGCTTAATATATGAAATCCAATACCGTCTAATGCGAAGGCTTTTTGTGGCTGATGTAGGACCACGTTATGGACCTCGCTTACGAATTATACTATCGCGACGCGTGTATTATAATTAAATTCCTTCTCTATAGATTTACGTAGCTGTAGTTTGTTGTAGACAGAGATTTGATTACGGTCGTGTTGTAGTGAATATAGCGATGCGCAGCTGTTTCGGTAGCCGATCTCCAAATGGCTGGTCTTGTGAGAAGGATGAGGGGGGAGTCAAGGCCAGCCGCGTGACATAGATCCCGCTACATTCACCTTCCGTCCGCCGGCCGCTGCCGCCGCCGCCACCACCACCTGCCCATTGTCAAGGTTGCCTTGCGAAATGCAACCGACTGCATACATCTAGTTACACGAGATCCGCTTGAAGAAATCATGTCGCAATTATCCGACAGGCTCTGATGACGGCCTTCGCTTGTCGCGCAGGACAATTACTATTCTATAAGTAAAAAGTAAATTGCTGCTACTTTTGAAAAGCGCTCCTGGAACTAGCCTTTACCATAACAGGCACAGTAGATGATGCAGCATTTCGACAAGGAAGGCGGCATTTAAACGAGTACATTAAATATGTCTTTTTTTACCAAGTGCTTTACGTCTTTCATTGTTACCGAGGTGACTGACACAGAGTTGCCTTGATAAGGGACTTAATATTGTTTATTTCAAAAAGCCCTGGAACTCTCATATCGTAAACAGTTTTGTACTACTGTACACATTAACTTATCACAAGCATCTCGATACTTTCAGGCGCATGAGTACAATATAAAGGTTTTGTTTGAGTTTAGTAATTCAAGAGAGGTGCGAACTTGCATTACAATGTACGGGTGTAAATGAATTACAAAATGGAAACTACAACGCATTCGGAATTAAGTTGGCGTGAAATCGTAGAGATTTTTCTGGTAAATTATTCATGTGGCTCACGTTGGGCAGACTTTCAACGCGTTTTGTGAAAGCCTTTCACTCTTATCATGGGAGTTGCACATGTATTTTATATTTTGAACATTTAAACACTGGATCGTCCTAAGGATAAAATATGTTAGCTGGTTCGAAGAAGCGACCCCAGCGTTGGACAGTTGAACACTTGTGTTTAAACCGGACCTCAGCACGTCATGCGTGGTCCTGACCAATGGCATGAAGCCATGACTATATAGACTATATAGGACTAGGGAAAGCAAGTGCGGTTAGTCGACATGAGTCCGACATACCTACCCTGGTGCCAGACAATCGATGACGATTAATCTCACCAAAAATATTTTTTATCATAATACACCACTGTTATTAGTTTGTTAAAATTATTCCGAATTTTCATAGGTGTCGCCGGCATCGGTGCCACTTTTATTGCGCGCCCGTTCTCGTCCCCAGAAGTTACCATCAAAATGAGCGAGGCTTCTCTGAAAGCTGCCATCTCTAGGTCACGGGCTGTCAATATATTTAGGTCTGATCTCTGGGGCTAAAATACATATAACAAAAAGGTCTCGTCGACGTAAAGCGTGACGGTGGATAGTAAAACAATATTTACTTCCTAAATTATTGATTTTGTTTCACCGGTTGGGGCAAGTTATTTACCCAGTTTTGCATACTCATGTGGGCTATTTGCTTTATCCAGCTATTTTTAAATGCGTAACCATTGATATATTTTCCTGTAATTAATGAAACATAAATTGGTTCACCGATGTGAGTGTCATGACACATCGCGGGCGTATTGTCAGTGCAGTTGTGCCGGCCGGTCCGGTTCGCGCACGTAACGGATGCGTTTTTAGCCCGGTTACCGTACAGAAAGTGTGCTAACGCGTGCACCGATTTGCGCAACCAACCGCGTACGATACGCGCTGCCACTCCCGTATGTAGTCCCGTTGATCCTATATACTTTGATATATGATTATTTATACGAGTTAGTAGTAATCATCAAAAGCCAAATATTAATGATTTATTGGATTTCAATGAAAGCACTTATAAGGCGACTAGCGAATCGATCGAAAATACTTTTCAGTTCTGTACAATCACTCTTCTGCAATGAATGCCATAAATTAAATGATTCAACTTAAAAGTATAACGATTCTAGTATTTAGAATTTAGAATAATCATTAGGAGTTACCTTGAAATCCGAATTTAAATACATTACGACGTTATGTATTTGAATTCGGATTTTGGACATAGTGTCACACTCCAGGACAGCAATTACGATCTAAGTGATGAATATAGTCATTTATCTAGGGAAAATCTAAACAGTCGGTTTATTCCTCCAACCAACAAACTTCTATCCGTGTCACACTTTAATGTCGCGTAAATAACTTCTTCTTAACATTCCATGGTCGGTGGGTGTGCAAAATTCCAGCTATGTGGAACCTCTTAATATGATTTCTTAGAATTTATAGCTTTTTAAAGGTAAAAAAGAATAAACGAAATAATAAGCAAATACAAACAGTAATATAATTTTCTATTTAATATTTAATAAAGATTGGTTATATTCCCTAATCCGTAAACTCATCAGTAAATGAATAGATACCACCAAGTTTAGTGATGTCTACAGTGACCCAAGGATGGTCCTCGTTGCGATAACAATGATATTTATTAACAAACATACAAACACTTGATTGTAATATTTGTGTGTTAACGTCTTCAAACCGGAATCTTCGCCGGATACCTTCATTCATACCACCTTATGGAAACACACATCGCGTCATCGTCCAACCACTTTCACATTTTTTTATTTCCTACACTGATGGCAGTAGGTTTTACGCGGCAATATCACTTGGTGCTCAAGGACATTAAAAAATTGTATTGTACCTTACTAAAAGTAGGTATATGCCAGCCGCCCATGTACATTTACAAAACCAAAGGAGTTGTAGATTTCCGAGCAAAGGAAATGGAAGGGGAAGGAGAAAAGGAGAAGGCAGGGGACTGAGGGAGGAATTGGGCCTGCGGCGCTCCACACTCACCGTACGAAACACAACAATATTAATACAGCTACTCGACGTCAATATTCTTTGGGATCTAGTACTGCCCCGCTCGTGCGACTCGATTATGCTGGCATGTGACATGCCAGCGAGATACTACTAGGTACTACAAAAACGCATCAAGTCAACGCAGGTTATAGTTTTATTTTGTATCTTTACGTATTAATCACAGGGTTTGGTTATCATGATTAAAATTTCTCGATAATTTTTGATAAGGCTAATAATAATCAATGATATGAGAAAACCGTACTTATTTAAATTTTTAGCGAACGTCGTAAATATTATAAAATTGTCCTATTTAGCGGGTACGACATCACCTAAAAACCGGACCACTCCATGTAGGCTAACAAGTGTCCCGCGGTCTAATAAGAGGCGGTTTGTGGTCGGTCCCCGTCGGCCGCGGCGAGGTCCCGCACACCTACACTTGGAAGCAGTGCGCGCGCTGCGCCGCCGGCGAAACGGCCGCTCCGCCATTAGTATGCGACCGAACACCGCATCACAACTTTCTCGACATTCTTGCCAACAACTGGAGAAATGAGCGCCATCGATACATTTATTTAAATCTATGTTTTTAATTACACCAATAGTTGATGTTCATTATTATATCTATTACACGTTATTACATCGTCTATGTACCAAATTCAGTGTCTAGCTCTGGTAAAGGTTACAAAGAATTTATTAACCACTAAAGATAGAAAACTAGTAATGGATAATTTAGGAGATAAACTGCCCGTTGTGCACTTTAGAATATGGCGGTGCACTACAAGGTTAGCAGATATTATGAGCATTTCAACATTTTACTGTGCTCATGTGATACTTAATCATCATTTGTTAATTTATTTATACGCCGACATACGAGGATATTGAGAGCGACAAGGAAAACAAACAATATTTGAAATACTTTTAATGAGTCTATTTTTATATTTATACTGTCCGTTTAGCTGGATCTTAGCTAATCTTTACGTGAACAAATTATTGTTAATAGCTGTTACCAGTGGCTAAACTCGAGTCCCAAAACGACTACCACCTTATTTTTGAGACGTACGCTTTATGTCCTTTCTCCGATTGAAATCTGAATTTAATCTAATGCTTAAAAAATCTGTTCCGCGAAAAAAAAAAAAACAAAACAATAGATAAACAGACAGTAACATAAATAGTATTAGTATGAATATGGGTTACTGATTGTCTCAAAAAAGATTGCTTAGCACTTTGCACATCTTGTAGCCATTTCAATGCATTCTACCGATACTTGTGGTTACTATATCCGCGGTGCATTAACTATGCGTGTATTGCTTTGATTGATTGATTGATTTATTTATTTGCATTAAAACATGGTACAAAATGGTCTTTCTTGCTTCTTGCTGTAACATCATATAGTATTAATACATGCCATATACGTTAATGTCACTTACTTTCCCCTGTACACGTAGGTTTATATACGATACTCAAGCGACGTGTGTAGATACAGTTTAAATTAATTAATAGTTTAAACATAATATCAATATCAACACTTGTGTCGTAACTGGCGAGCAACTTTCTAGCCGCAGACTACGATTGACAGTTGATTTATTGATTTTGTCAACTGTTATGTCTAGGCCGGACTTATCGTGAAGACATTTGTTCGTGATGGCTTTGTCTTCGGCCTACAGTTAAGATGGATGGCCACATGCTTTAAAATGTATGAAATGGTGGCTATTTATTTCAACATAAATTGTGCTTTATTTTACCGACGCGACGGGCACAAATCATAGCTTCGAGCGATTACTGAAAATTTACTGGGAAAACCCACTAACACTGCTCGACCTGGTAATTGAACCTAGGATATATTTTATGGCAATATGAAAAAAAAAATACAAATGTAATAAATAATTATTTTAATATACTTACCTAATAAAAATTACTACGATTCTACCTATCTTTCTGCTAGAGTCGGTTATTCGAGGCTTTTTAACTTCGGGCTGAGGGAGTTACTCAAGAATGCGATAGATCTCAATAAATAATAGATTCTGAATATTTGTTACAAAAGTCAATTGACAATAGCCTTTCTATCTACGGCTAGTAGAGGTTGTTAATTTAGTCATAACCGTGACCTTGCGACAATGCGGCGACTATGGTATGTTTATTATAATTATTAATAGCTACATAAATTGTTTCCAGGTGGCGATGGCCGGCGACTTCATCCTCGCCGTGGCGTCGATGATGATAGCTCGCTTGCGCAGCGATGACGTCACACTCGTGCTCAGCCAGGTAACTACTTTATTATAAAACATTAGCTACTATACAAATTCGCGGGGCTCTTAGCTAAGTGGGGTTGAGCAACGTTGGCACAACAAGCCTTGGGAGGATGGCCGTTCTTGACTCGGTGTGTCTTAAGAGCACTTTATAACCTAATCAGTCATTGGAAATTTTAAGTCTGCACACATGCTGAATAACAGTAGGAATCTAGTCTATTAATCTAGGTACTGTTCGGCGGTATGTTTTAGTTTCCATGTATGAGGGCGATCCTAATCCAACGGGCACAAATGCGACTACAAGCTACTAAGTATTTCCTTAACCTCAGCCACATTGCGACCATTAGTCCAATGAGCCGGTCGAGTCGTTCGTATGTAAACAATGGCTGATTTCCGATTTTATGCGACTAACATAAAACTATATAATGCCTATGATAAACATTACTTAAACGAAAAGGATGCGAATTCATTTATAGGTTTCATTCATCAGATCAGCATATTACATGTTTTTTTTTGTTACGTGTCACGTATCTGTATTTGTCATGTGTGGTACAAATAGCATGTATGGTCTCATGGAATACAGTATACTCTATAGTAATATTATTTGGAAAGAAATATTATTAAATATTAATATATTCCAAATAATATTACTGTTGTTTGTAATCGGTGAACTCTGAAACTATGGAACCGATTTTAATAATTCTATCGCTATTAGAAACTTATATTCCGTTTAAAAGACTATTCATATTCGCAGGATAAACGGGATCATATAATTGGTGTCATTAGAATGAAACATTTCCTGAGGGAAACTGATAAAAGAAAATTTATTTCTATGTTCTATAATAACGTGATTATTGCGTTTCATCATTTTACTGAGGTAGCTACTTCCCATTCAAAGTCAGTCAAGTAGTAGCACAACCATTACTTTAATACAGCCTTTTGAGTGTTCGTGCGCTCACGCATATTCAATTGGGGTCGAATGTTTGGTTAGAATATTCATTAAAACGGATTCATCCTGTCGGCCTTCTTAAACGCGATGGAAATAATGCGCGTCACCATTGGATTTATTATTAAATGTATTTTGTAACATATTTTTTTTTACTGACCTACATATTCCAATATTATACAGCTACAAATTTTCAATTAAAAGATGAAATTTATCTTATAGATATAGATTTGATTATTGTTTTCGGATAACACCACTATTGATCACATTTTTGAATGCTTTGCTTGAGCTGCCGTTGACATGGTCGACCTTTGTGAAATCGTATACACATTTGGCCACTGATTATTTATGTTTCAAAAAAATTAATACAGTTCATGTTACATAGATGGAACATTGATGAACCCAGATGGGACATTTTTCTAGAGTTTAGTTAGTTAGACTTGCTGTAAAGGTGACAGTATGGCCAATAACTTGTTGGCCCTGAGCTTTGGGTATCTATTCCCGGTCGCAACAAATATTTATATGGCTTTCAGGTATTTTTTCTGGATCTCGATATTTGTGCATGTGAAATTCGTGTTTGTGAACGCACCCAATACAAAATCCTAGTCTGAGGCAACATTTAAATTACAAGAACATCGAGGTATACAAATCCAATATAGACTGGACCTCCATTGTAAAGTCCTTCCGTACAGTGCGAGACCAGGCTATACTGGATTTGTGTAGCCTGATGGTTAGCCGTTTTACGGCCGGTTTCACCTTGAATTGGTGAAACATCATTCTCAAAATTGACTTGGTGTATCATCGTATCCACTATCTTTATCAAACAAAATTGCATCGTTAGTCGATTTTGCATTAGAGTGTTTCATTAGATCTAACAATACGGGTGGTATTGTTAGATCTAATGAAATAGATCATAAGATCTTTTGCTAAGAAGATTATAAATTACAATTTTCAAAACCAGTGTTGCAAAATATTTCTTAATTGTGACCTTTGTATTTGAATTTTGATTAATGATATTATTTGAATAATGACACTATTCAAGTAGACACAAATGAGTGATAATTTATTTTACACAATATAATAATAAAAGTGCCCATCGTTGGAAATAATATGTTAAAAACGTATAATGAGAATAAGTATTTAAAAACTTATGAAATATTAAATTTTCTTATACTCCTTTATTCAGTCTTATCAAGTTTGGTGTATAAAAGTGTAACTTTAGGGACCCTCTTCACTTCACTCTTCTCTTCGTTCTTATCCAAAGAACCTATAATAAAAAGTCATTGCTGTCGATACCGATACTAAGGACCTTATAACCACGACGACGAAGATTCTTATAATTGTCTTTATACGCGGCCTAAGGATTAATTACCTCAGTATTTTGATTCTCTGTCATGTATTTTAGCATAAGTAACTTACAATCACGCCTGTATCCGTGAACGTTAAGGCGAAGCCTCTGGTACACCTACATTACGCTGGTATGTTTTAAATACGTGATAGGGGTAAGCCATTAACCTGACACTAATTCGCTTGTAAGGAATGTAAGGATAGCAAAGCTGCTACTAATATTAGATCGGATAACATAGAAAACACAATAACGTCGACCTGAGACCCAAGACCTCATACTCAGCAGTTTCACTTGCGTCCCTAGACTAATGCGACAGTTTTATTTTAGTGATTAAACATTTATGAATATAGGGTGCTCCTGAGTAACAATTAACTATTTATGACACACCTAACATTGGTTATTTCTTCGAGAAAATTTCGCCTGCGACTGCGAATAGTAATGTTCAAAACAAGCAGAAGACTAGTGGAGTCTTCTGCTTGTTTTGAACATAACTATTATTTTCTCGATGCCTAAAATAATTTTAAATATTAAGTCGGGAGTCCTAAAGGAGATTCTGCTTGTGCTATAAGCGAATCACTACAACGCTATTGACTGCTCTCTTCTCTTCTCGGCCATAAAATTTTTAAAATATTCTGATAGGTGAATGCGTATCTTATACATATATGTTGTTACATTTCAGGTTGTGACAGACCTCGTTCAGGGCGAGTTCATGCAGCTGGGCAGCAAGGAAACAGAAAACGAACGGTTCGCGCATTACCTCACCAAGACTTACAGGAAGACGGCGTCGCTCATCGCCAACTCAGTCAAAGCGGTAAATCTCTAATCTGTCGTGTTGCTATGTCGTGCTAACTACGGAATTATGTTAATTATAACTAATGAGGAAGTAAGCCTCTTTACAAATGAAAAGCACATTATTTTCTTACATAGCTTTAGAAATCATTTACCCGGTACCTGCTGTTTTATTTCCTTACATTCGCAAATAACATTTGTGTTAAGTTATCTAAAAAGAAATACCAATACCATACGTTATCGATTCTGACAATTCTTTTGATAGAAGATAGAGCTGAAATAACTTGTAACATAAGTTTCTGACACTTTTTTTTTCAATTCACATGCTTACGTTTAGGCGAAATAAAAGAAGTTCGTTATTCACTTTTATAGGACATAGGTTATTCGATTTAAAATACGTCGGCACTAAATACCTGCTTCGGTCTACAGTTAGACTAAAGATTCCGACAAGAATTGCTCCAAAAAATATATTCAGGGGAGTGGGAAGACCTTTGCCTTGCAGTAGGATGACCATATGGATCATGGCTAAATATTAAAGTTAGTTATATAAAAGTATTACCTGAAACTATAATGATGTCAATTTCAGGTGGCGCTTCTAAGTGGAGCGGACGAGAGCACTTGCGAGCTAGCATTCCAGTATGGACGCAACCTCGGGCTGTCGTTCCAGTTGGTCGATGACTTGCTAGACTTCGTGTCGTCTGCACAGGCTATGGGCAAACCCACCGCCGCCGACCTGAAGCTCGGCCTGGCAACTGCACCTGTGCTTTTTGCCTGTGAAAAGGTATTATATTATTATACTAGCCGCCCACGGCTTCGCCCGCGTTGTTTCTTGGCTTTTCTGCATTTAAAAGGAATATTTTCCCGTTTTTGCAACATTTTTCATTTATGCTCCGCGCCTATTGGTCTTAGCGTGATGATATATGGGCTATGTAACACAGAATATTTTTTCAAATCGTATTTCCTGAGATGAGGGCGTTCAAGCAAACAAACAAACAAACTCTTCAGCTTTATAATATAATAGATAATAAATAATAATATAATAATAGTACAGGTTAGTATGGATTGTATTTGGCATTTAGTTAATCTGTAGATCAATAAGTGTACATCTATGAATTTAAACATGTGTTCGTGATCAACATGATATGAACCATGAACTTCCGTTACGTTAGGTACGAATCCAAGACACGTTAAATATCGGGCCAAAATTTTATCCAAATCGGTTGATTTTGTCTCATTGGTATCAAGTAGGTTTTTTAAATTTATTAATTGTTACTATAAAACCCGCAACTAGGGTAATTTCGATAGTATTTATTATATTGAAAATTAGATTGTCATTCGCCACAAATCTAAACTCTTACCTGCTACTAAGGAAATCATAGGAAATAGGTTCTCCCTCTATTTTTACATGGGACGTATACATTAGTAAATACAGTGCTTTAGAATAAGTAACTACAACAGATTTTACGCCAGGGATTGTAGACATATTTAATTTTAGTTAAAATAAGATGTATATTTTCTATCGAGTTTATGGGCCCTTGACCTACATAGTACGTACCTACACCTATAAGAAGATAATATTTAAATATTTTATATTCCAGTTGTGGACGAAGTAAGTTCAGTTTATTTATATTCGACTAAATAACTTCAAACCGGTTGCCCTGCCTCAACTTTACATACTCGTGCCAGAACCGGTGAACACACACTTGCGTAATTTTTTTTTGCGTAATAGTCCACACGCGGGAAACTCTACTGGGCCAGTTTTATATAAAGAATACACGCGTAGACATAGTATTCATACTTCCCTTAGCAGTTCTTTAGAATACGGTCGGGATCTTAGTACCTACCTACTACGTAAAAAACGCTAGCTCGTTTTGAGTTTTGCTAGCAGGCGATTAGGGCAACTCAGGTTTTGTGGTGTCCGATACATTGTCAGAAATATCCCTACGTCTTTTTACCCGATTACAAAAGGCAGGGCAGTTTAACAGTCTACGTATGTGTGTATATGCCTATGTATGAATGTTTAACTGCATTTGGACAAATGAGTCGTATAGAAACAAATGCGGCAATCTGTCAAATCTACCAGTTATAGGCTACAAACTTGAAAATAATGAACGTGCTTTTGTTTGGCTCATCGTCTCGCCTTGGGTGCGGAATATTTTTTTTAACACATTCTAGGATTATGGAAGTAGAAATTACAACATCAACGAGTACTAGAACAGTTGCTTAAATACATTATCGTAGCACATAGTATAGTGTGAATTGTCAATTTTCGCATAATCCTTTACCTGGTATCTGCCGCGATAACATTTTTTTTGCAGAGAAGCAAAGGCATATCAAGAACGCTTTAATTTACTAAAACCTAAACGAGAATAATAGATTTTTCTATAATGTCCATTATTTTGTACACACGGCTACAGGTCAACCTATACAAAACCAGTTTAAGCTGATTGCGCATTGTATAGACTTCTTATACAATATGAGGACAGCGTAAACTGGTTTTGTATAGCTTGATGTGTAGCCACAAGTAAGTATAATGGATAAAATCTGTGCGACACAGCTTGACCCTCGCATCATCAAATTATCGGCAGAATACATTCCTTTGGCGAGCTAGCAAGACTTTAATCATATTTGTAAGTCACATGATATCGACATTTTTAACGTTAACATGGCATTGGTGAGGCGGTTGCTAAGCCGAGAATTCTTTTCTGAATATCAGGTCTGATTTCAATCTTATTTATTTGTGAAATGGCTAGGGAAAATTATTACTGATTACTTACTGTATGTAATGGTGCTTATGAGCGAAGACCTATAATTGGCTTGGTGTTGTTATATTAGTTTCTAATTTAGTGCAATAAGCTGTTGGTTTTCCACAATAAATAAATAACGTTTTGTTACAGTATCCAGAACTAAATCCGATGATAATGAGGCGGTTCCAAGAGCCGGGCGATGTGGAGAAAGCGTACGAGCTAGTGCACAAGTCCCGCGGGCTGGAGCAGACGAGGTTCCTCGCCCGCAAGCACGGCGCGGAGGCGGCGCGCCTGGCCGCCGACCTGGCCGACTCGCCCTACCAGAAGGGGCTGCTGCTCACCACCGACCTCGTGCTCAACAGGATCAAGTAGGACTCCACTCTCACCGCGTATCCCGTGAAAGGCATCCGCAGCTCTGTCCATCGATCGATTCGTGATCCTGAGAGTACTTCGAAAGAATTTACTTTCCATGTCGTGCGCGGCCTTTATGACGATATATAAAGGTTCGCGCGTTAGACTACAGAATTCTGGATACCTTTTTGTAAAGGATATAGAGGCGATGGACGTTTAATTATTAGTAATGTATGAGTGTTCGGTCGAGCCCGGTCGCCGCCGCCGAGGCTCAGCTTGTCGCGAGTGAACGCTATGTGTATAATGAGAATGAACTGAGCCAACATGGCGACATATATCGTAAATATTTTACGTCAAGCTATACCGTGTGCCCTGATAAATTAAAAATATCTACTACATATATAAAACACTATGTAGATTGTTGTTATATTATTGTAATCAGTCGAACTGATTGTCAAATAATTATATGTTACATAATGTTAAAGTATATATATTTATTAGTATTTATATAAATATTTGTACTTGTGTCCTTCACTTGTGTGACCTGATTTATTTTAAGATAATTTCCTGTGAGTTTTGTGACACCAAGAAGCACTACGAGTAGCACTAAGCTATCGCTGCCAGGGAGCGTGTATGATTACTCGTTACCAAATACTGTATGCTGTACATACATACTTTGTTATATAAATATGCTCAACTGTTGTTTTGTATCGTGCAATCTTTATATAGGTATAGAGATAGAAAGTACCTGTGTTTATGCACAAAATAATAATGAACTGTCGACGATCATCACAAAATTGCTTACATTTTTGATTTCATAAGTTGGTGTTCGTTTGTTTCTTTTCGTAAGTATTTAATGATGTGTAAATACTGAGAGTCATTGGATAAGTTACCCGTGTTTTTCTTCAAAACCAATTACCTCAATTTCTTTAGAGTACACGTTACATACTAGAGGTGTGTTATATTCTGACCTAGTATTAAACTGTAAGTATTTTGCGAGGCCGCACAACATAATAAGGCAGAATATTGACGCCGTTAGCGAATTATTGAAACATCTTTTAGCCAATTAGTACATGTTACAATTGTAAATAATACTAACAACTATATAATATAATTATATTCAATGTAACGGAGGTTTATAAAGACAAATGAAATATCAGAGTACCGCAAAAAGTAATGCACCATAATAAGCGCAGTATTCTTGAAACTTTCTCTTGAAATTATAAATTTTTAACAAAATATTAGTCATTAATAAGGTAATATAGTGTAAGGCTGACATAAGGACTGAAACTACATGAAATTAAAGCTCAGACAAATAGTAAAAACCACATAAAATAATTGTTAATGGACTTGGAAAGAACCAAACTCCAAGATATGGTTATGCTGGTTATGGTTATGAGGTTTTTAGTAAAATATGTTTCCTTTGCGTTTTATACCGTCCGATATACGAATATTAACACCAAAATATTCAATGAGCGTGTAAAACTCGTATCAAGTACCTACATACACACGCAAGGCGTTATTATTATTCTTAATAATTGTCGTGAAATGCTCTCCAAGCGGAACCACAAAGCATGGAGATTCTTGAGATTCAGTTAATTGCGGATCGGAAACACACTGTAACAGATGAAATTATTTCATAACTTGGTCATTGTGTCAGCCAATCCAATAAACGGAGATGGAGGTGTATGTTTTTTTGTACATTATAAATGTTAAAAATGGGAGTCAATGAAGTTTATTTATATGTATGTAGACATACTTTCATAGGTCATAATATGTTTGTAAATATTATTATTCTGTAAAATGGTAAATCATGAATAATTTTTAATATAAACATTAGTTACAAAATATTGTTTCATTTCAATTTACGTTTTTTCGTTAATATAAAGAAATTTTGTTTAACATCCTTTACATTACGCAACCTGCAAGGACGCACGCAAATGGTTATACCTTGACGTCCTTGAGAAAGTCGTAAAAATATTAGCATGATGTTACAAACGGTAATATTGGTGACCTATTTCCACGGCACCCATGACACTTTTGTGCTTGCAAACTATGTACTTATATGAATGAATGCAATACGAATAGGATTCGTAGCTGTGTGCTTGCGGCAATCGATCGGCCCGCGCCCGGCACCGCCAGGACGGGCCGAATGCCGACTGAAAAATGACATGAAAAATGTATACGACCTACTGTACTATATCTAATATATAGTGAAAGGTATTACAGTTACAAAAATATTTTGAACCTTACTGAAACTTAATAAAACTGTAATTCAAGCCAACGATGAATCGCTATTAAAGTTTATAGCCGCTTGATATTATGGTGTCGACTTGTAATTAACGCGTACTATAATGCGCCTACACTTTCTCAGGGACGTATAAAAGTCCATAGAAGCGAATTATTAAATCGCATACCTACTTAAGATTTTAAGATGCGTACTTTAAGGGTAAGTTGGATTTAACAGTCAGCACATAGATATTGTATAACTAAGTACTTGCACACAAATTTACTATTCGAAGATCCCACTTATTGCTCGTTTATTTGACATAGGAGCCAAACGTGATATCGCGATATGTAAATTCTTTAAATTCGCGTAGGTTTTCTGCCATCTACTTATCGATTAACAATACATATCCGAATTGTTGTTTTACTTAACTTTTTCCGAAGGTCATAAATATTGCTTACTCATGTCTTGATCATTTCGAAGTCGCCAGTCTTGGTTTAGTATGTATTTGAACTTTGTACAAATTAAAATATTTGGTTGTAAGGAATAACAATCGAATGATGTACTTGAGACCTATTTGTATTAAGCTGTTGAGGGAACAACAAAGGAAGCTTAATAACAATTGATGAATTGCAAAAATATTCGAACCAAATCAGAAATAATCGAGACGCCTGTGTGTAAACGTGTAGTGTCCGCTTCTACGGAACCTGCTAAGTGCTACTTTATTGCAAGATACCATTATTAATAAGGTGAGAGTAGGTAAGCTATGTAGGTACATATATTAATTTAATTTAATTATATAGCAAATACAAGGTTTGTACCCATGTGAAAAATTGTTGTAGTAATTCTTACAACAATTTTAAATTTTGCAAATAAACCTTGTGTGCAGAAAATTAGAGGTCAATTTAAGTCTCCTTAAGGAAACCGTATAGTTACAGATTAATAAAATTGATTGACAGTTAATTTTCTAAAAATTTTTTGTTTATACTACTTAGTTATATTTACCAGGCAAATATATTTGATTTTTGTTTGAATTTACTACAGTATGAAAGAAATAGTAGGTAGTAGTACCTACCTCTTAGTTATTGTATCCTTTAGTATGATTTTAACCATTGGAACCTTATGAAACACAAAAACTCCTTAAGGTTCATAATTAAATAAATATTTTTCCTAATTATTTTGCTGCTGTTTATTAGGGCCAAGTTTATCAGGTAAGAGATATTGCACTATAAAATTAATTAAATAATTTATTAATGAATTAATACATAGATTTGGAACTTCAAGATATATCAAAATTTCTGGATAGTAATATACCGTTTCAATAATTATTGTGCTTAGGTAGGACGTAATGCGATGACGATTTATACAGGAAAGTACCTACGGAGTTAGGCACTTATCAGTAGTACCTAAAATATAGATAGGTACCCAACTATATTCGATTTAGATTCTACGGCCTACCTGCTCTGAACTTAAAAACGAAGTTCACTGACATTAAGTGGCTGCTGGGGGCGGCTGGCGTGACGCTAAGGTTTAATTATTTAAAACATTAAGTATGTGTGCAGTATTTTCACCTACCTAGATGATTACAATTGAATTTTACATTACTATGGAAGCCATGAATTGAAGTTTTCGAGTATTAAAAACGAACTGTTGTTTCAAGTTTGGCTGTACATGCATGTGAGATTTCTTGTTTTAAACGCACTTACGATAGGTACAGGAGAAAATCATATTGTGTGGCAAAGTGTATTTGAAATGAAATAGTAGGTACCGAAATAGATTTATATTTTTATTTATATTTTATTTATATTATATTGTATGTATTATTTATTTTATTTTATTTTATATTATATTCTATATTTTTAATTTATATTTAAATTAAGATGAGGAACTTTAGGCTGTGCTGAATGTGGCAATATAAAAAAAATTATTATGATAAAAATCTATCAAAAACGGTAACGTACTGCAGGCTGATAAATGAATACCATAGCATAATGTATTTGAAACCCGCGCTAAAAGTTATATGTTTCAGCGCGGGTTTACAATACATTAAAAATATCATTATATTGTTCATGAGAATACACAGTTACAGTTGAAACGGCGAGCGGCGACTTCGCAAGACGCTTTCAGTAGCAGGCGGCGAGCCGCGCAGTCACTATCAGACACCTGAAATGCTTATCTTCAGCGTGTTCACAATTTTTCCTGCATTTAAGCTTTGCAGAATTAGTTGCGTGCTCAGTTATGTGATATGAAATAATTTGTTGGGTTAAGTGAAACTATAGATTAAATGTTTGCTTTGCACTCACGAAGATTGCGTAGGTAAGATGTTGTTTTATGGTTTGTAGACAAAACCAGTAATTTTCTAAGTAATAGAAAACATACACATACAGTTGAATAATGAACGATGATATAATTTCAGTTAGTGATACGGAAATATTAGTCTGAAATATAAGATTATAACCTGTTACTAAATAAATACGAAAAAGGTGTGATGCCAAACTAAAGGGTTTTAATGGAGTTAGATGATTTTAGGAATTTGTACCTAAAACATGTATAAATAATTCGTAAATAGGAGGCTGAGTGCTCCGACGTCAGGGTCAATTCGACGTCGAGCAAGGGAGCGACGGCGTGCGGAGCAGACGCGGGCAGAAGGCGAGAGGATCGCCCGCGAAAAGCGGGAGCTGAGGGCGAGGGATCAACTCGAACAACAGCGGAAGGTAAATTACTAAGAATATTTAAAAGGTTTTATATAATTACCCAACTTCTTTCGCACATAGGAATCGAGGTAAACCCTTCAGGGTTAGTATAGGTATCCGTATGGTAAGTAGGTATCTAGAACTCTGTAGAATTTAATAACTGATGTGCCACAAGGAAACTTCGAATGCGAAGTCTCATCTAACAAATACTTGTAAGGTATAATGAAATATTTCATTAATCAGTAAGTAACCAATTAATTTTGAGGATGACAGACACTTTTTCCCGCTGTCTAAATATTAAGTATTTTCTCAAGTAACATGGTAAAGTTATGACACCCATAAGATTGATATCTTTGACTCCCACAACACTGTTGAAATAGTAGGCGCGGCACGAGCCTCTTCTTAGCATAAAGTTAATGTTTCATAATAATATGGGTATTATTAAAGTTTAAGCGACAATAGCTTAAGGCTCGTATGAATGATTGATAGCTGAATTAAATTCTATCGCAGGTTGACCAAGGAATATTCAAGGGTACTTCGACTTAGTTTCACTTTGATTATTGATTCGTGGTAGTCTTATATTTACCATTGGAACAACATTTTCAGAGGTCGTGATCGTCTACATATTGTAGAGTAAGTTGTTTTTGGAACAGGCTCGTGAAGAGCTGGCGACGTACCAGCCGTGGGGGCGCGCGGGCGGAGGAGCCCCCAACGCACGAGGCGTGCGGTTCACCAACCTCCGGGACAAAGGAATTTTTCCTGAAGACGAACTGCGGGTAGGTTCCGACCACCAATAATTACAAAATTGATTTTCCTTTATATAATATTACTAGTCTAGTTTATATAATATTACTAGGCAAGTGCAGTGATAGCCTTGTGATATGACCATTGGACTGCCAAGTCAAAGGTCTCGAGTTCGAATCCAGGGCACGCACCTCTGTCTTTTCGAAGTCATGTGCGTATTAATAATTAATTATCACGCGCTTAAACGGTGAAGGAAAACATCGTGAGGAAACCTGCATGCCTGAGAGATTTTCTTGACGGCATGTGAAGTCTGCCAACCCGCAGTAGGCTAGCGTGGTGGACTATAGCCTAATCCCTCTCGTTCTGAGAGGAGACCCGTGCCCAGCAGTGGGACAATGTAATGGGTTGATGATGAATATTACTAGTCTAGTTCTCCCAATCTACAAAAAAGGCGTTTTTTAACATTTACAAATGCGTGTACAAACTCGTATTCTCACATAATAGATATACAAACAACCAGATCCGCAGTACCTAACTACAAGTATTTTATAAATAGGTCATATTATATTTGTTACGTGCGGGCATTGAAAGCCTAACAGCCGCAGGAAATAGTTATTTGTGCAACAAGAGAGCTAAGTCGTTTTTTGCTGCGAGTGGTGATTTTTAATCCTGAGTGTGGCGAGGGATTCAAAGGCACGAGATGCAAAAAAACTTTGCTCTCGTGTAACACACATAACTTTTCACTTCAGCAGCGAGAACACTTTAGGAGATAATAAATATTTACAGGTTAAATATCAGTTTTATTTGCAGTAAATACTTATTTTCGTTTAAACACAACAATAAGTTAAAAATTCAATAAATTACATTAAGAGACATAATTTTCTTTTTGCAAAATTTCTTTAGTTAGTACGAAATTCCGAACGTGTTTGTCTTTGAGGTCGAATTCAAAATCGGAACTTCGAAAGGGCTGGTCTTTGTCTCTCTCTCTCTTTCTAATGGCGGGAAAGAGATAGAGTGTGAATGTTTCGAATTGTATGATTAAACCAAGGCTGAATAAGATATTCGCGCCTTTCTGAAAAAAAAATTAAAAAGTTACTTTGTCTCACTCAGTGAGCAAAATCGCATTTTGCTCACTGATTTCAGGCAGCAAAACCTACATGTTTGAGCTACTGAAGTGAAAAATGGTTTTCAGGCTTGCCTTCCGAGGGCTCGAGGCACGTGAGAGCTTTCGTTAGTGGTACCGAGAATGGTACCTAACTTATACATAGAACCGATTCATAGAGACTGACCACGGCAAACGCACCTTCCAGGTCGATTGATCAGCGTGATTATTACCTAGACACGAGCCCCTTTTGATACCACTTAAAAACATTGAAAAATAAGTTTGAGCATCGCTGAAACAAGTAGGTACCTATTTGTAATCATAATGACACGCGTGACTGATTGAAATAATTATTTTTCTATTAATTATTTTGAGAACTGTATTTAAATCTTACTACATCCAAATTACTTGGATACGTCTCGCTCAACATTTTAGACTAACATGCAATTTGTTAAATGTGCCTCATTAATCTTGTCACGAATGATCATGCTATCATATAACGTTACTTAATGCTAAAATACGTTGTCAACAGTCACCACAAATTGCAGGTACGTTACAAGGTGCAATGACATAATTATACGTTTAAAATATTAGTAAGTAAAATGGTATCCTTTAAATTTAACTACAAACTTACCCACCTCTATTATAATAATAAATAAAGGCGAAGGATAACAATATTCTACCTAATACGTAACCTTCTGCTTTAAATCCGTGACCCAATTATATTATGCATAATCGCATACATACCAATTACCAATGCTAAAGTCTCTTTATAGACTTTCAAAGAAAATTATTCGCATTAAGTAAACCCTATGGTTTACTTTTTTACACACTTTCACATAATTCCTACCAGTTCTCTATTCACTTTATGAATCGGTACATGAAAATACTTAGTTGCATATGCTGATTGACCTATGGCTATAAATCTATATATGGCATAGGGTCATTCATTACTTGAATGCCATTAAGGCGGGACCACATTGTCGTGTTACGAAACGAAGATGTATAAAAAATGTGCGAATGACTGCTGCTGCCGTATCGAGGATATGAAATTTGTTGACATACATTTAAGGTATTTTGTATTTTCGTCATCAGTAATTTCCCCTCTTATAAAACGTGTTCCTTTAATATAATCGCCATAGTTACAAGACACAATTTTATTACAAATGTGATCGCTGGCTGGCTAATAAAGGTTGGTATCAAAAATGCCAAAGTGTCAAGCCCATAGTTTCCACCAATTTTCTAAACTAATTGCTTGAATATGCTTTGTTGTTGCAAAATCTAATTGGCAAAATGAGAAAATTTTTAAAGACACGGATATACAGTTGACTGTGGGATGGCTTATAATTAGTAATCACTATATATAGTATTATGTTTGATTTTTGTGTTTATTTTGACTTAATATCCACGTTCTGGTGTGAATTCTAGGGCCAAATGCTATTATTAAACCGTACAGTACAAACTGACATTCTACTATTGAAGGAATACCGGTGGATTGCAAATGAATTCCTGATTCCCCGAAAGGGGACCACGGGGCATAGCATTCATTCAACAAAACTTATTCAATTTTTTTTTGCAATATTATAATGTATTTTCCAGGGAGTTTCATTATACGAAGCGTGTCGTCGGTGGGCGTCATCCCCGCTGCGTCGACAGAGGCAAACGCCGGTCAGACTGCGGGAGGACCCGCAGCTTTGCTACGCTGAGGCGCTGCGCCAAAGCGTTGACAACGACATACGTTACAAGCAATCACCACAAGAACAACTGAATTATAAACACATATTAGGTTAGGTACCTACATATACCATCTAAATGCTTACAATCTAGCTTAGAATGACATAAGAAACAAAAGACTCAAAATAAAGGTGCTTATATCTACCTACGCGTATATCCAATCTTCTTTTAGAAAGCGAATCAAAAGATATCGTTCATTTGAGCCATTTAGAGAAACTCTCTGCGAACTCAATGGTATTCGCGCCGTTCACTCCTTTATGGTTAAAATGTGCCTACTAATTAACTATTCAATACTTTTAATATCTATGTCTAGATTAAATATCAATATAACATCTAAACATTGATGAATTATATATAAATTATGATTACAATATAAATCATTTTGAACACTTTGCACGCATTTCGAATTCATAGAAGTTTGTATTGCTTTGCAATAAAGGCGAAGATATAGTAATTGTATGTTATAAATAGGTGAATTTCACACAGACTACTCAAAATAATGATTAATGAGTATATTACTCTGTTAGCGAATTTATTTATGACAGCTTCTATTAATTACTTCTTTAATTAGTAAAATTTTGCTAACTTAATTCAAATGAAATCGTTGACATTTCATTAATGTTTCTTTATGTATTATAATTTATTTTTACAATCTGTAAATAACTATACTTATAAAAATGTGTATGCCTATCAATGGGACATAGAGTCGCTGCATTTTGTTACCTGTGTTCACAAAATAAAATTTATTTGATATTGAACTTATTAATTAAAAAATATTTCAGATGAGATGGTAACCAAAAAAAAGAAAGCGATTAGAGAAGAAAAGAAACAAAACTTGGAATACGAACGCAAAATGGTAAAAATATTTATATTAATAATGTAACTGTTAAAATATAGTATAAACAACGTTGTATTTTCAGAACGCCATGGAAGGACCGTGGGGCAAGCCTGGTCCAGGTGGCACTATATGGAGGAACCCCAGGAACGTTGGGTTAAATTTCTCTAAGTCTATGGTTTGTTTAAGCGACGAAGATAAAATAGATAAAAAACATTAAAACTTAGTCATTAATCCTTTTTTTTTCAGGGTTGGACAGACAATGAAATATTTACGAAATTAAATGGGGCTAATCGGCGCAATGAACGATCTTCGCTTACTTTACCTAAAGTAAAGGGAGACGATGATTTAAGAGAGAATTCGCCTAATAAAGAAAATGTGAAGCCATCGCATATTGAGAAGTTACCAAATATCAAACACGCTAGCAGCCCGCAAAGAAAATCACCAGAACGGAGACGGTATAGTGTAGATGTCAAAGTTAAACATGAAGTTACGAACGGTAACGAGTGCAGGCGAAGTCCGAAGAAGACTAAATTCGTTAAAAGACTGTCTAACGGAGATAAAGTTACAAAATTGATCCTCGACGATAGTTTTGAGAGCGGCAATACAGCAGTAGTCGAGAAAAAGCTTACACCCGAGACAGCTATTTTGCATGTAACTGGTGGTGTTGAACTTGTACCGCTACTTGCAAGAAGACGACGCGTCGGTGCGCGCACACTGCATTCCAGCGATGTCACAAGACCAGCGGATCAATCGTGTCAGTACGTATAAAAGTTTTAATAAGCACAATTGTTAGTCATCAATGTATATAATGATGAATGTATGTATGTAGTGTTCTTCGTGACATATACTTTCTATGCTTGAATGTAACAATAAAGTACCCAATTAGGAATTTTGCGGGTATTTAAGTTATCCTCAAAATCCAGTTACCTTATACCTTAATTCAACTCGCTCCGATACAAACCTGCATCCTGTATTCCTTAAAATACCTATACGACTAAAGACTAGAAAATGCTTAGTATTTTTTATCACGACACGTTGCTAAATTGTACTTAGCGAATTTATTTGGTAAATATTAGAAGTTATTTGATTGCTTAGCTGATTCGTAGGCCCCGTAGCAAACCTTCAAGATGCCACACTAAATTTGCACTATCAATCATAATTATATCAAACAAAAGAGGTCCACTGTTATGCAAGGTACGATTATATGCCGCCCGCATCCTACTATTTCCAGAGACCTTTACCACTAGGCATTAATTAATACTGTAAAAAAACAGAAATATTGATGTGTAGGCCACTCATAGATTTTCTTTTGCAACGAACAATTTGCCGGAGGCGTATACCGTTGCGTGCCACGTTTTACCGAATTGTAAATTTATTCGCGTATTAAATGTCAGTGGATGTCGTAACATTTTTCTTTAATCGTATTGTAAGATATAAGATTAAATTATGAGCGACGATCGAACTATGTTCTTCCTTAAATTCCAACTCACTCATTTATGTGAAAATTAGCTTCTATGCTCCCGTATATACGGCAGCATTGAAACTATTCATTTTATATTTGTACGGAAATGGCTTTTTAGCAAGTGGCGTTATTTAACTAATTATTTATAATAGATAATCAATAATTTTACTATTTAAAGTGAGACTACCAGAAAACGCTTAAGTAGTTAATACTGTGAAATTATTAACTATTAATCAAATGATCACCAGTATCATAATATTCTGCTTATAATATACATAAAAAATATATATTTAATTATTATTTTTAATGGTATATAACTGCAAACCCAATTGAAAATCAACAGTATTTGCAATTTTATTGATCGGTACACATAACCGATGTTGATTTTACGTGTCTTGATCATGATTTTTTTAGTTTATCTACCTTAAATATATTTAGGTAAGATAACGAATACGTTTCCGGCGCGATGACTTACATTATCTAACGGTAGTCAATGTTTGGTCACCAATCCGGTAAGGCCGAGATTGCATCACGGCTTTCTATCGGTCGGAGACCATACGCCACGCCACAATCGACGGTTTTCATTAGGCCGTTGATGGTCGCCACAAAACCGCCAATGGTCGATAATGATCGTAGACACGTAGAGAAGTATATCGATGATTAACCACGTAATTCTGATAAATAGTAATTTAATGTTGCCTCTGAACCTTAACCTCTTTGCAATGGACTTTTATTGATTATGATATTGACTGACCTATATATATAAGAAATTGATTAAATACGAGTATGTGTAAAGTTGTTTTAAATAAATTACAAACTAGCTGTTGGCCACTGTTTCATAAGCATCCCAAATAACTTTTTAAGACAAATAAATTATTGAACAGTATAGGTGTGAAAACGTAACAAATAATCAGATAGAGTTACTTTCGTATATATAATATTAAGTAGTACTGATTTGAATAAATTATTTTATTTTTTTAGAGATAGACATTAGTCTCACAAATGCATAGGCTAAAGTTCGGCACAAAGAACATTGTGGATTATTGCGTTCGTCGTCAGCTATAATTCTCAAAAGTTGATGTAAAAAAATGTACTTCATGTTAAAAATAAATAATTCATAATTGGGCAAGTACATAGCTATTGTAAGTAGTACAAAGTCAGGATTTTTTGTTTTAGATGGCGTGAATCAGTTAATATGGACTACTTGAGGGAATTGAAGCATCAAATGCAGGTGAAGTGCATTCAAAAGGAGGTAAGATATATCTACTTGCATGTTGTTGTATTTTGAACTTTACATCTTGGTCATATTTATTGATTCCTTACTTATTGCTCCGCAGGCACACCGCCTCGACTCAGCCGAGAGTGTACGAAAGCACCATGAAACCTGGGAGTCTCTGTGGGGGAGGCAAGGGCATGGGGCTCCTCTTCGGGGAAAGTACGCGAGGAATAACCTGGCACAACTACTCTACGTAGCACCCCTGACTAATGCTCAGTAGACACATAATATCCACAACATGTAGCTAGTAATCTTGCAGTTTGAAAGCAGTAAATGTTGATAGGAAAACTCAAAGAAATGGATTTTTACCTACGTAAGGAAGGCTCACGCTCAGAACATGCACTTCGAATTTGGGGCTCTCGCCTAAAAACGCGGTTTTTGCATTTGGGGCGCTTCTCAAAATGAGCACTTTGTAAAAGGGGCATCTCTCTATTGAAAATGGTTTTAAATAAATCTATTTATAATCTCTTGGTCGTTACATGACTGCCTTGATATTCAATCAATTCTATTTTTCTTCTGTCACAGAAGCACTGCATTGTTTCCTGTTAATACATTGCCAGAAAGTTGTCCCATTTGTATTAGTCTTTTTTATTGTATCTATATGCTCCAAAAAGATACGTCTTCTTCGTCCATAATTAACATAAACTTAGTGTTTTATATACAATTAACAAAACTTTAATTTACAATTATTAAACAGCAAACCACGCAAGCGCTAAACAAACATATCGCTACTAAATTATTAGCCAGTAACATACTGGCTGCAATGTGGAAATATTTTTTCGATATAGACCCAGTAATATTAATAAAACTCACCGTTTTATACAATACAATTCCAGTTTTTTAATTTCTGGTCGTTATGTATTAATGAATAAAATTAACGAAAAAGCGAATTTTAAAACATTTTCAAACCATTTTCAATAAAATTTACCCCTTTTGCGAAGTGCTCATTTGGAGAAGTGCCCCAAATGCTAAGTGCATTAAATAGGAAGTGCCCCCCAAATGCGAAATGCACATTCTGAGCGTGAGCCGTAAAGAACTATGTATGTAGTAGAAATTTATAAATCAATACGCACTTTTATCAAAATAAGACGTCTTGGAAATAAATTGAAAGCGAATTTATGAAGTTAAAGTACTCGTTGTGTCGTTTATATTAGTGCCAACTAATGGAAAAAGTACTTACATTCGAAAGTTTAAGGTATTCTCTAGTAAGTTTAATGTAGTAAATAATAACCTTAGTTTTTAGCAATACCAAAGTAGGTTCCTATATTCCTAAGTGCATATCCCAACTTCGAAATGGGTGGATACTACTAGTGCGTTGTATCGAAATAAAAGTTTATTTATAGAGGCTTAAATAAGACAGTCGGTACACAGAGCATGAATGCATACATGACATTCCGGCACCATCACCACACTAGAACGATGTTGTCGTAAGTAAGCTGTTGTACCTTGTTGGTAAAAGTAAAATTAATTAAGAAACCACAAAATGTAATAACTTAATCCTAAGAAAATTACTATTTCACGATTTTTAGTCTTATTTTAAATTGTAAATGAACCTTGAAGTACTGTGTAAGGATGAAACGATTGATGAAACGAATAAAGTCTTTTAAAAATGTTTACTGTTTTTTTGTGTATATTTATGAGAACCAGAATTGAAATTTGTATGTAAGTACCTACTCAGTTTTCATGAGAAGTCATCCCGCAAAGATTTTCTAGGAAAAGTAAGCTCCCTGTACCACCGTTATGTAAACATAAACGAGAAAATAAATATCTGTGGGTAACACAAATATTTGTCTCATGTAGAAATCAATCGAATTCGAAGCGGCGCGCGGCGGTAGCTTAATGGCTAGGGCGGGCGTCGGACTTGCGATCATGTGGTTGCCGGATCGAAACCCACCCATTGTACTACCGACGTGAACCCACTCGTAACACAAGCATTTACCTTAGTACGAGGGGTTAACAAGATTACTAAGTAGTAAAGTGTGACCCACATTGCTAGAAAGCTTTAAAAAAAACCACGATGCCATGCCACTTTAACAGCTGCACCAAACGTGTGGTCCCATATTTATTCAAATAAATTTATAGCACTACTGATTATAAATGGGAACATGTTTTTTACTAGCAAAGTACTTTGTAAGCGCTTACCGCTGTTGATTTACTGTCACACTTACAAAAGATTATCTAATAGCGTCTCCGCCATTAATTTTTATAGTTAACTTGCCTGATTATTTGAACTGAGATTATCCCAATGAAATGCCTATACGTGTGCGTATTACCAAAGCGCATATGATACTCAAAGATTAGACTATTAAAGAGATTGCATATGTTTTGTACTCATGTTTTGGGTTTTCACATTTTATTTTCTTTTAATTTTCATCTGATAAACACTATGACTCCACATAATAATTTTCGAGAGTAGGCAATGATGTAACGAGGCTGCCAGACTAAACTGCACCTCCCTTCCTAATCGAAAAACAGAAAAGGACCCAAGAGACAAGGTAGAAAATTTTAATACAAGAGCTCATGTGTATGTCGAAACACAGGAAAAATACACAGAAAGTGACCATCACGTGGGATGCATAGCTAGGAAGAGAAAGAGAGAGGGACTCATAAAACTAATAAATATAATTTGATTTAATATTTAAAACTTATTAACCTTAATCAATTATTTATTATTATTGGTAATTATATTGATGTTTTAAAGATACAGATTTTTTATATTTGCTACATTTATGCGGAAAAAAACTAATAAAGCGGCAAATAAAACACTATATTTTTTATGATCTTCATAAAAAAAATTAAGTAATTTTGACATTCGCAACTGTTTTTGAAATGCTGAAAGTTGACGCCAAGAGTGAAATATCGCATTTTAATGAGTAATTCGATGGAAGCAATGTTATTGTTGAAGAATGGTGAGTACAGCATCGTTATGCGTCATAAACCGCGAATTAGCTATTAATTACCTATGTAGATACATGTGTAATATAGGTCAGGCAAAACATAATTACGACGACTATAAGTACTACTACGATTATAAGTAATTGGAATGTCAATTTAAATTTATTTTCAAGAAAGTTACCAAATAGGTGTTAATCACATCCTGTTATCGCCATAGTGTAAAGTGAATAATGTTAAATCTTTTATTTTAAAAGAGTGTCCATGGAGTTTCTTGCCGGATTCTTCTCCATAGGTACAACTTTTTGGAACCGTGCAACTAGAGTCAATAACGTTTCATAAACGCTTGTAAAAGCTTATTTGAAATAAAAACATTTGATTTGATTTGAATCAAAAGCTGCCACTCTTTGGAAACTGGTATAAAATGAAATATGATATAACACATTGTCAATAAGTTTCAGCATTTTCACTAAACAAATCAGGTCAAGTGGGTATAATAAAACAACAACTTTGATGCTGTCCTTGAACTACGCTATCTAGAGTTCACAAATAATCAATTGAATGGCGAAGGAATAGACACAATAGATTTCATTGTCCCACGCAGTGATTTACTATACAATAATTGCATACAGGTGCGTCGACCATAAACAGGTTCACAATTTAATACATTATGTTTATTTGGTAAACATTAGTATGAATTATTTTACATAAAAAAATTGGTTTTATTACTACGCAAGGAAGTTGTAGGAAAGTACATCTTTCCTGTTTTTATTCTAGTGTAAAAGACATCAACGCACACTATAGCACCTTCGTCAACGTGCTCCTTTATCAGAGCTTTTTAGAGGAAATTAAAAATGTAAAAAAGAACATAGGTATCAGATACTTGAATCATTTACTTAGATATTATCTGCAGTACCTATGTGACTCATAATATTTATTTATTTACCTATACATCCTATAACATGATTTTAAAATAAAATTTATATATGCGAATAAAATATATCTACTTAGTTACAAAAAAATACTAACAATAACAATCGACTGCCTCTTTATCAGTCTAGTGGTCCTAAGCGCAACTGCTACCCTAGAGGTCCTGGGTTCAATCCCCAGGTCAAGCGGTTGTTATTGGGTTTTTCTATGAAATTCTCAGTAGCAGCTTGGAGTCTGGATTTGTGCCCGGTTAATGGCAATAGGCTCGCCCCCTATTACATGCGACCTTAACATACCGGCGAAATGTGGGTGTACATTAGTACACCTCATTCTAAACCCTCGGGGAATACAAGCGTGATTTGTAACTAAAAATATATAATGCTGGAGAAGAATAAAACATTACAATGTACGCACGGCTACACGTAGAGCTAAAAAAATTCAGTTTACCCTGACCTCTTATTGTGTGGAAAGCCTATACAATGGTAGATCAGCTTAGACTGGAAAAATATAGCTTGTTTTGTAGCCGTTTGTACATAAAGAAAAATCGTAGCTACAATTCATCAGCAAAGTGTAACATGAACATCTTACTATACCTATGCGGTAACAGTGAGTCTCATTCTCAAGCATTTCGTAGTTTATTTCTTGGGTATGTAGGTAAATTGTTATTACATACTTTATTGTTAATTTGACGAATTCACGCGTAATTTACACAAGTAGGCAAGCTTCACAATAACTATGTAATAAATGATTATTATTATGACAAGTGGTACTTACACAAATATGCTTAAGCAATGCTTGAAGTTTTATTGCCAATATTTGGCGCAGAAGCGGCGGTAGCCGGTGGCTAGGGCGTCAGAAACCAGAATATAGTTCTGGTGTTCAGAATAAGTAACTCAGTCACAGCATGTCATATTTTTCCCAAAAGTTCCTATTCTAAGTACCTATCCGCAATTATATGCGCACAACCTACGCAACACAAGTCAGTGCCGGTCAAAGCGACACTAGGCGCGGGCGCACAGCAAAGCGCGGGGGTAAAACAACCCCTTCAATCGCCCGAAGTCGATGCCACAGATTTATGCAACGGCCAACCCGATAAAATAAAATTTTCTTACCTTAAATATACTAGACACGTGTTTTGTGTTTCGCATATACTAAAGCGTATCTTCTAGATCTGATGATGAGTTTCGGAGACAGACAACGGAACTCTTCAAAAAATAACAGCAAATTAACCGTAATTACTGCTATCGCATAAATATGATTTTTTACGCAGTGACACAACATAACATCGTGCTTGTACACTCGAAAGGATTACGCAGATGTATTCAGTATATCAGGGTACACACGCATTTTCTATCAAAATTCTTTATTTGAAAGTGTATGCTCCTGAGGTGGTCTCATTCAAACTTGGTATGTGTAAACAAAAAAAACCGCTTTCAATTTTTTTTTGTTTTATGTAGGAAGGAAAATGACAGAAAATGTCGTAGACATTAGGAACGCCTTTATACACTTTTAAAATACCTACTAGTAATAGTGCTCATAACCCCGACTGCTACACTAGTGGGTCTAGGTTCAATTCCCCGTGCTAGCAAATGTTATTGAGTATTTCTATGCAATATTTCTATCCAGTATTTCTAGACTGCCTCGTTAGTCTAGTGGTCCCAATCGCGACTGCTACGCTAGAGGTCTTGGGTTCGATCCTGGGTTGGGTTTTTCTATGAAATTCTCAGTAGCAGCTCGGAGTCTGGATTTGTGCCCGGTGAATGGCAATAGGCTCGCCCCCTATTACATGGGACTTTAAAACATACCGGCGAACTGTAGGTGTACATTAAGTACACCTCTGCCTAACCCTTCGGGGAATACAGGCGTTATGGTATGTTATTTTTCTATGCAATTCTCTGGTGCAGCTAAGAGTTTGGAATTGTGCTCGGTTAATATGGCAATAGGCTTGCCCCTATTATATGGGACCTAAACATACCGCCGAACTATGTGTCTGCTTAAGTAAATTTTGGCCTACCCCTTGGAGGAATGCAGGCGTAATGAATGTTATGTTCCCAGGTTATGCCTGGGGAATAGAGATGGGTTTATGGCAACGTGATTTTCGTAAAAAAAATAAGTGTCTCGGCACAAACCTGTCTTATAGATGGGTTCCTACCCGGGCACTTTGGACATAATAAAATAATGTCCGGTTTAAAAATTAAACCCATCTACACCGGGAATCGACTAAAACAAGTAATATGGATTTCCCGCATTACGAAAAAATAATTAATTTTATTGTGAAGTATAAACGCTAATAAATTCTAGCCTTAGATGAATTATATTATAACAAAGTCCTGAATTCGAAAAAAAAACATCGTCTAATTGGTAAAGATTATCGTAAACCTAATGATTTAGTGAAGTATTCCTATTAGCTCATACCTTACTTTGTATTAACTTAGGGCATCTCGATAATAATTAATATTATAATCAAAGTTAATGTAACTACTAAAATATTGACATTGGGAATATGGGTTATGAATAGGCATTACAAACTTTATTTCGCAAGGATTCGATAGTGTGTCTCTATACGTGGTATAAGTGTAATACAAACAGCTCATTGATAAGTCTCTAATTGTTCTTAAACCCTCGAGACTGTGCGTCTCGCGTGGGTATGTGCGACTTATGGTGAAATCAGTAAAGTAAACAGAAATGTGCGCACGTATGTAAATGACACATCAGGAGAAAGCCAAAACTATGACGAAATTACAATAAAACTGTAAATATGTACACAAATATCTCCGCCAATAGATGCGCCCGCATTTAAATGCATCTTATTATGTAATAAGATGCATTTAGATGCGGGCGCATCTATAGGCATTATTCTTATAAACCAATGTTGGTTTATAATAATGTAAAGCAACTTAAATTTTAACAACATAATCAAGCAACAATTGTAACTTAAATACGTGGATCAAAGCACTTTAAAATATGAACAGATACAGATTTCTACCTGGTTTGGTTCACAATTGTCTCCAAATTTTAGCACATCATTAACCTTTTGTAGTACTTTGTTATGTAGTCAGTAATGGTTTTCTGTGTATTTGTATGGCTATGCTAATAAAATATATTATTTTTTTCTCATTTGTACTAATTGATTATCATAATAAATAGGTAGTTTCAATTATTAGGTTAATATTTCAAATTCACAATTTATTGTGGTAGCTGTTGGTTCAGATGAATCTAAAATGGTATGTTAATGGGGGACTTTCTCCATAAACAAATTATGACCTTCAATAAAAATATCTTATTACATATACACATGTTTTATTTATTAATTGGGTAAACATGTAAGCTATACTTTAACTAATCAACTGAAGAATGATGTATTATCCAACCAGTGTCCAATAATGTTCCACAAGGCGGCTCGCGGCATGATCATCAAATAAAAATGATTAATTGTTATGTGATATCTCTATTGACAGGGACGCCAGTTACCAAAGCATTTAACACTTCAATTTGTCATTCATTGATTGGTACTTTTTGTTGACAATCAATTACGAAACATTTAAGTTAAATCTACTCTCTCTTAGTTTCTACACGACAAAAATTTTTTAATCAGCATAGTTAGAAAAAATCCCAACATCATTTTGTGTGAAAATAGTTCTATAATATTATTTATATAATTATTATATGGCTTAATATACGGGAATGCAAGACAGGTTGCGCAATTATCTAAAAAGCGGGAATCAATCGTCCAAAATATGCTGCATACCAAACCAAACCAATACCAAAACAAACACATAATTTTACTTTTATATAATTTGATGCACAACAGCCGTTTTTTAACAAAGTTTATCGTTTATCTCAGCCCTAAAGTCTACAAATAATAAACGGCGTAACATCATGATAATGTATTGAGTTTAGAGAATTATTAATTACCATATTCACTTGACTATTTTATATAAATCAGAAAAAAATAGTGGTTAGATAAAATAATAAAATAAAATTAATATATTTGCTGACCTTTTAATAAATAGAAATCAGGTCGTTAGGCTGGATGCTGGATGACTGACTATTCAACTTTTACAGCTCTCCGAAGTAGTAGTAAAGGGCGATCAACCGTACATACTAACTTACCATAGCGCTACATAATTTCTACAAAGAAATATACTACAACTACTGTATTGTTTTTGATAACATTCAAAGTTTTATTATCCATTGTGTGCGACTGCTTCAATCACTTGTTGAAGAAACTCTTGTCAATATAATGCACTCAAAAGTTATACAACACGTGTAAGTATAACTAATATTAAATTTAATATTTACCTATAAGTTTTATTCTGGTTGAGAATCCTACAGTGATTTCAACATTCCTATAAATTATGTAAACGTTCTCAGAACCAGTCTTCGGTTCGTCAGACATATGTTAATAGAACCAGGTGAGACCGGAATCACTTCCGACTAGATTTACAAAGTGTTATCCTTTCAAACTTTCAAACAAATGTTGTCGCGTATAGATCCGCTATCGCTGCGCTTGTGTTGTGTGGACTCAGTTTAAGGTTACGGAAAAGAAAGTCCATACATCGCCCGCTAACCCACGGCCGCCGCACCGCAGCCGCCGCCGCCGCGCCCATCGGTCGCTGCGCTTTGACCCCGAATAAATACTATAAAGCTAAACAAATTGGTTCCGATATTTTTTTCAAAAAACATATAGTGTCCATCATGATAGAACTAAATGTAATAATCACAATGTTACAGCAACTTTATCATTCATGTATTACGATTACTGCGGAGAAAGCAGTTTAGTTTTGTCTCGCAAATAATAAAATACGCGAAGTTGCATTTTTGGAATTATCTCAACTCGTCATCCTTCCTTGAGATCGCAATCGATTTGCAAGGCAAATCTCGTGATGGTCGTTGGTTTAAACACTTCTACTGAATATCACTTCGCAGTTTAGGTTCGTTTTATTATCTATCATATTTATTATGCACGTTTTGTTGAAGGATTGATGTCAAGTCTTTACAAAAAATATGAGATTGTTTTATTTTATTCATGTTAGCATTTGCTTGCACAGCTCTGCTTACCTTTTTGATTGAAATTAATACTTATAATTGAAACAAAAAATTGATGTTTAGTATGTAGTTCAATTCTAAATATTGGTCATAATTTTCTTTTGTTTTTTTTTTTTATATTTGACGGTTATTGGTTACTTATCAACACTAGATCAAATTGTGGCCACTGAGGCTGACCACAATCCAGCAAAGTGGCGATGGTCAAATAGTGATAGAATTACTCAATAGGTCACGATTGTTTGAAAGTACAATGAGCCAGTTAAGGGGCTCATCTGCAACTTTCTACGAGTAGCTTACATTTACGAAGGATTGGTTAGCAGCTTAATTTTAAGAATATAATAAATGCGTGCAAAATTGGTGTGTAATAACAGTTACTTTATTGTCTTTCTAAACATACTAGACGTGTACAATTGTACATATTTCGCATTGAGATAATTTAGCTTCACACAATTTTCTTCGTATTAGTCATACATCTTTAACAACTGTCTTTGTAGTGTTCAGTAGGGTTACACGAGAGAATGCATTAACAGTGTTACATAGGCATGCCGAATTCAGTTGGAGACCATTGCGTATGTTTGCGTTCTTGTTTGCACTCAAGATTTACAAGCAGTTAGTCGTAATAAGCATACGCGTTAATGCCTTTACACGCTAAATTAACACGAGCGAGGAAAATTTTATTTTACAAAGCAAATAGTGCATAACGTATGCACTATGCAGTTATCCTAAATAAATTTCTAATATTGGTACAACATGTTCTTTTTGAGTGTGGTTTTAGACTCTGGTTACATGTGCATTAGGTAAAACATCTGCATATTGTGAAATCACTGAGATACCTAAGCTGAACTACACAACATAAATGGTGTTTTAACACACCGTCACAATTCATATTTAGTTTAAATAATATAATATAAATAATACTGTGTGGTGATCACAAACGAATATTTTTGAGCGGAAGAATCGTATTACATTTTAATTAATAAATAGGTTTACGTTCACATGTTTACTTAGAACACTTTCCTATTTGTGACGATATTCAACTGTTCTCTTAAAAACCCATTAAAAAAACCGAAGATTTTAAATGAGTGTTATACTCTTTTTTATGGAGGAACTTGCGGGTTCCATTTCATTTATTGTTCTAGGAAACTTGGCGCTTTCTACAGCAGTGATTTTGATGGGATTCCGCTTGTTTTTTTTTTATAGTTTTAGTTTCGTTATTGGAGACGACTAGGATTTACTTAGTCATCAAACTTGTGTCAGCTCATAGTCAGCTACCAATCGATCGACGATCTTTGATATTGAATTTCTCGTAAAATAAATAAAGGACTATCGGTATTTCTTGGCGCTGTATAGGAGAGTCGAATAACCCGTGAAGTATGCTCTCTACCATGCACCTACGTTTGGGATCACAAAATCTTATTGTTGGGCGCAGTACCCATTATTCACTTTTCATCTTAACGATACGATACGATGCAACTGATTCCCAAGTGAATTATTTTTTGAGGTAATATGGAAACGCAAGAAAAACGTAATATGCTTATCTAGCTCTTAAATTTACCCATGGAATTCCAAGAACCAAATGTGTCAGTTACTTTGTTGATAGGAGGCCGTGGGTTTAATACACCATTACCAATGTGGGTGAATGGTTTACTTACCATAACAAGCTGCAATTATCTATGAGCTGTTAATACAAGTTATCAATCTAAATAGTTTGTAAAGTTTACTTATTGAAAATTTTTTTTACAAACATCTCTAGTCTTTGTCGTTGTTACATTTAGTCAATGCAGGTAGCCGGGTCATGTATACATAATTGTTATAGTGACAACATCCTTGTGGCATATCGGATGTCGTATGAAGTATACAGTATCAGTTGTTTAGGCAGTGCGCGGACGCAACAGCAGCGGTGGTCGTGACAGCACGGTATTCTCACGCAGGCGCAGTGCACGAAGATACCGGGCCGCATCCACACGTGTGACAACCACTTGGCATCGACATCGTCGATAATAAACACGTTGCTGTAACAAAGTGCTACAAGTGTTCTTCGAGAGCCGGCACCATGCGCCCAGTGAGTACCAGTGTTCATGATAACAGTGATGCTTGTAAAACCTAGCCGTAATTGTGCGTGGACTTAACAATGTGGCTGCGTAGATTTTTCATTTACAGTTTGTATGACGTCTTTTTTTTTCTAGAACAAGAACAAGTTGATAGTTTGTCCACAAAATTGATAAATCTGATACAGAGTGCCTATTAATGTATATTTCTACTCTTTTGATTTTTATTTTATTTATAGTGTTATTCCATATCATAGTGCCAGTAATTCGTTACCCACATTTTTTATTGTAACAATTTCTTGACTATAGTACATATTAAGTTATTTTAGTGAAGGAAAAATACGACCGCGGGCAGGATTCGAACCTGCGTCTTCCGGTTAAGTACACCAGACGCTATGACCGCTAAGCGACCGCGACTTGTCGAAATTTGCCTTCACATTTTTAATTTACGTCTTTGAGGCGACGTTAGTACATATTACTGAAATCATTGTTTTCGTAGAAAAAGTAGTAAAACTAATAACATGTTGTTATGGTTAAAACCCAAGCTTTCCCGCTTTCATGTAATTTATGTACCTAGTCCTTAAATTGAATGACTTAATAAATCTCATTTGTAATTTTAATCCACGTCAGATTCATACAAATATATAACATAGATATTGTAAAGTTGCATTGAAAGAATTATGCAAACATTTATAACCTTTCACTGGATACGCTTTTCTATTATTCTTCATGTCAAGTAAAAGCTAAATTGCGATGTGATTAACTAACGACTGACTTCGTATAAAAATGAAGATGTAGGTAGTTATGTCTGCGTTCTTTACCTCCGTAGATGGTCATCTTTCATGTAAATGACTGCGTCCCTTTGCAAGAGTTTTCAATGTACGTGCAAGTAGAGTTGCTGTATGCGGAAATTTGCATGCGCCGTCGTTGACACACCGTTTGAATATTTATAATGCGTCAAGTAAAAGATTTTTAGTTGACAATTAGTTTTAGTCGTATTGTTTATTTCTACCATAAAGACTCTATGAATAAAATATCAATGACCTTTATAAGTAAACAAAGAAGTACTTATTTAGATTAAACTAAGGTTATTAAACTTAACTTATTAATTAAGCTTATTCCTAATTTGGAAGATTTAAAAAAATATATATGTTTGAGAAATTTGCTAACGCAGAAATCATTTCCTAGGTTTTCTCCGGTTCTCTTTTTTTAACGAATTTTATGACTTGCCCGGGATCGATACAAATTTATTATTGATTCACCTAAAATTTAGTTATTTTAGTGAAGGAAAAATACGACCGCGGGCAGGATTCGAACCTGCCCTAAACCTGAACCTTCACCTAAAATTCTTAATTAATAATGGTTTATTCTTCTAGACTTGCCTTCAAGAAACGATTCGTAATAGTAGACTTACTTTCTACATCACTGTAAAAAAAAATATTGATACTGAATTTTAATATTCCTTTAGATTGCTTTATATTATCTCAACATTAGTATTTGTTAGATAAGCAGATTAAGTTCTATTTAAATAATCGACACTATTTCGAGTGTGAATAATAAACCAAATTACCGCGACGCATGCCTTAATGAGGCGGTACTAGTGTAGAATTATACATCTAGCAGCGTGTGAATTTATTTTAAAACAATAATTTAAACAATAAATTCATCAATGCACTTTCCCCAAGTGACGCAACTGGTGCGTGATGATGCGTTGCGCTCGTTTACATGAATCGTCGTAAGAGAATGATGGCTATTAAGGATTCATCATTCGTTGCCGAGCTACACGTGTTACGACTGCAGCTGCCGCTATAGGTGAAATTTTGAATCATATCCAGTTTCCACGTCTAGACTGATAGCAAACGAGAAACGATGGGTGACTAGAGACGCGTTGCTTTTGTTTAAGACAAACTTTCCACTGGTGTAGTCGTTTACCGTCAAAGATGGCGATCCACGCCAACGCTCAATAAAGTTTGCACATAGTTAGTTGCAAATATGTACATTGCACATTGTAATAAAAGTTTCCTTACATAAAAGGTGTTCTATCTATACCCCTTAAGCGGTAATAGGTAAATAGAAGATGTGTCAAAGAGAGAGTCGTCAAGAAGTAGAATGTTAAAGAAAATAGGAAATAGTAATTCAAGTGTCTTATTAGAATGTCAAGCCAAACGCCAAGTAGTAAAATGCTGTCATATTGATGATTGATGAGCTCCGCACGTTCCATAACCATAGTGAAAATTCTTTGTTGTGTTACCACCTATTTAAATAAAAATCATTATAGGAAATTATCATTAAAAATATAAGTAATTACTATAATAATGTAATAATCAGAAGAAAAAACTACTTAAAAGTAACAGGATATCTATAGTAGGGACTGTCGTATAAGCTTAAGCTATACAACGCAAAAAAGACCACACTTTTAAGGCAGATCGTCTCTACTTGCGCGCCTATTTTAGTCTATTGCTAGTAAGCTTTTTAAAAAAACCTGTAGGTTATTATCGTTGTTTTTTTTTTTAATTTTATTGCGTCTCTGAATCACAATGACATAGTTTGTAGTGTCGCAGTGACGTTATCTATGATACTTATTCATCAAACATGTTCGTTCCTACAGCTAGTAATTAGTGGTAGATAAATGGTTAATACCTAATAAACATGTATCAATTATGCACCCTAGAAAGTCCGTCGGTTATTTTTTTCTTTAAATATAGCTTACTAGCAATGTGGGTCGCACATTTCTAGTATTCTTGTTAACCCCTCGTACTTAGCTAAATGCTTGTATTGCAAAGAAATTTAATAGTAGTTACTAGTGTATTAAATGTCTTTGTTGTATTGCGAGTGGGTTTACGTCGGTAGTGCAATGGGTGGGTTTCGAACCGGCAACCACGTGATCGCAAGTACGACGACCTAGCCATTAGGCTACCTCCTTTTCTCCTTCCCCTCGCCTCCATGGGCGGCGATGACTACTTAACATCAGGTAGCTCGTTTGCCGCAAATTAAAAAGCTTGGAATTACTTCATTATGATGTTAATAAGCTTTGAAAACTCGAATTACTTTGCACCTTCTGTATAATCAATAGGTTTATCATAGAGGATTTGTAATCTGACAGATTTCATATTACAAAAATGCATAAAAGTGTTTACCTACCTACCATACATATAGTTGACACTAAAGTAACCTATTTTTTACTTAGATCATGGTTGTTGTAATTTACACAGAATTATAGTTTTCTATTTACATAAAAAATCTTACTAAATGTCGTTGATTTTTTTACCATAACTTCTATAACTTTTATGTTCAGTTTTGTGGTAAGAAAGTAAATCTACAAGATTTCTTTTACAGGCGACTGGTTTTATGGAGAATTATTATTCATATTTGACATCGACCAAGATCTATGTGATAAGATTAATTTACACAAAGCTGTTTTGTTATGCACTGTATTTTTTTACCGTGGGACGGTGAAAGCTACGCGTAATAGATAAACCACTTTAAACAATATTTCACATAATCTTTCATTCTTAATTCTGTGTTCGTAATGTTATTTTACACAATTCTTTTAATTAGTCATTGTAGTGTAGTGGATTACAATGTTAAATAATTTCTCGTTGTTAGATTAATATGCACTGCAATCTATGCTTAATTGCGATACTATGGGAATAATTTATTGCTTGAGAAATCTAGTCTTTTTGCGTAAATTTCCATGACTGATTGTTGCAGACTTAGTAAAAATTAATCAATAAATTATTAAAATATTCCGTTAAAATAAACATTAAGAAATGTAAAAAAAATGTGAGGTAATTCGTATAATGATAGAAGACTTTATTAAGTATTACAAGGTCGATTCTAGATATACGATGCCTTAAAGTTTAGATTTACTAAACTGTTTGTATTAGTTGTATTACTTGTAAGTTGTAACGTCCCTAAACTTAAAAAAAATACGGTACCTTCGCATACAAACCTACATGAGAATCTAATGTAATCGATGAGAACTAATGCTCCGGTTATTGATACCTAGTATTGTGACACTAGGTCACAATACTATTTATTATGAACTTCATTGATTGATTGCAGATAAACAACGCCGAAATAACAACAATACACATCGAACTCCATTGAAATTTGATAAATGATGTCCCCTACACGAAATACCACGTCTTCGCATTGTTCCCCTTGATTACGGTGCCTGACCTTTAGACGCAACACCATTCCGTTACCTATACATCTCCTGCAGGCGAATGTTTAGAGCAGTTAGTTACTCCGTTATGAATTATGTAACAATATTCATTAACCAATATGCTATTTGAAGTATCATAATACAAACAAGGGCGGAGCTAGTGCCACGCTTACTCAAATTGTAATGTCCCGGTGGGTGGTTTTAAATAAGTGCAGTGTCTATTATTTGAACGCCTACTAATTGTACTTGGTTACAACGATCTATCTTATATTTAAATGATACATGACATCACTGCTCGATAGCCACGAGGAAGTGAAAGATTGTGTGATCTCTTTGGCTTAGATAATACAGAGACAGCGATAAATTTCATGACATCATACCACTTGTGATTTCAAACACGCAAACTAGTCAGCGCGGCCAAAGAGCTTTAGCAACACTTCTTTTGTTTGTTAACTAAATGTTCTGATGCTAAGATACATCGGATGAGTGAAATTACTTTTGAGCACATGAATAGAATCGATCATCCACGGGTAGGATATGAAATTATTAAATAAAGTTGAAGTTGTAATACAAAAATTATCCAACAGGAATATGTACCTACTACTGTACTTTGAAGTGATTTACCATTTCAGAATAACCTCATCCATGCATAAAGGCAAACCATTATGTAAACCAACCAATAATAAATAGATATTGAACTTAGTAGTTTACAATTATTATTATTTACTTACATGGTTTTGTTCTATCAATATATCTATGCCCCATAAACTGTGTTGTTAGTCTGACTGTGGGATCTCGAGTATCGGTACAATATTCATACCTACTTTAATCTAAATAGTAAAGTACCTTGCTACTTTAATGTTATCTATATGTTTAAAAATGTGTTTGTTACCTTCATGCCTCATAATTTCCGGCAGGGTATTCCATAAATAAGGCAAGCATATTAATTGGAAAATATAAACCTTTAACCACCTCATCAGCGATGTGTTCGTAAACAACGTGGCTGTATTCATAGAAACATTACGATTTAACATGGATCTTCATAATCATCGCCTATACCTAGTATACTAACTAAGCAAATTAATGTACTCTTTCAATTTTCCTAGATAGGTATATAATTATGTACTTTTTAAAATCTATGAATGTGAACCTGTCTAATATATCTATTAGACAGGTACTGGTACTTCATCACAAATAATATTGTAGGCCTAAAACGTGATTAAAATGTCACGGGGTAACAATTATTTTAAAGTGTTTTAGATTTTCCTATGAAATATTTAAGACAAGGTTGATGTAGACCGATAGTAATTTTTTTGATGATGATTGTGGGAAATACAATTTGGTAACTAAAAAGATTAAGACAAAAGTAATTGTTGTATGCAAAAACGTCCAGTTTTTGAATGATTCAAATGAGCCGCGAAGTTTTGAATCACAGCGGAAAATCAAGTATTTACTTCACTGACGCATGTAGTTGCCTCATGAGGGCAAAACAATAGATTTTGCATTGTGATTGGCGCTTGACGGGTTAAATAAATTGCTTACTAAATAAAAAGTTTTGTTAATGATCTTTTAATTAAAAGGTGATGGCATTTATCCTTTCATTTAGTTGATAATATACCAAGGGGTATTTCTTAACAGATTGGTTGTGCCTCATTCACTATCCATATGGATCCATAATTATCTAATAAGAATATAAATACGAAAGTAAATCGTCGGTCTGTCTTTTACCTTTTACACTTTAACTGCTATACGGATTTCTATAAGCATTATTTGGAAAGGAGAGTCCTGGATAAGCTTATAGGCTATCTTTTGTTATAAAAAGTCCCTTTGGATGCTAGTGAAACTTCAGGCGACAGCTATCTTGTATAGTGTCTAAATAGGCCCGAAGGTGAATTTGACTTTGACAGGGGTAATAAGCAAGCTGTCATGCCTATACACTATTTAAATGCCTTTTAGATCTTGTTCAAGAGGTTTTTCCTTTATATAAATGTACTTATCGTAACTTTATTTAATTTAGCTTATGTCACTCGCACTCTGTGATCTATCAGTGAAACACTTTCTGAGGTGGATTAGAAGTTTCCAAGAATACCTCCTACACATAGTTATAGTATACAAATAACTTTGCTTGTTTATAGTATCAGATGTAAAAAAGAGATATACCTATGGAAGGAATATACGTGGATATTTAGATTATTATTGATTGATTTTAGTTTATTTTATTTGTTACTATATTGAAGAAACAGTAGACACTCCTGATATCATTTGATTTTTATGATTTCGAATACCTTATTGCAAATCTACCTATACATACATACCTTTTTAAAGTATGTAAATTGTATAAAAAAAAATAAACACATAATAATTAGTCCTTACAAAATTATGTAGACAAATCCCACATTGTTCTCAATGCATCGTTGGCTTTTATCGTTCTATCGGCATTAATTGGACCGCAACATTAAGACAATGAGATAGTAGCGCGTACGTACTAACAAAATATTGCACATCACAAAAGATACGGTGTAATAAGAAGGTTGTAAACAATTCTAGGACGCAAAACAATGCTCATTCATAACTAGGTCTTAATTAATGAGATGTTGCAAGCAATAGATATCTATTGAAGCTACTTGTTGTGTACTACTTATTTTTCGAAACAGCTCTATTTAATTTCTCACGGGGTATTACAATTGTACCAGAAAATCTTTACGTGAATAGTGCACTTGTGAGGAATGTTGTTCATTGATGGGATGATTACATAGAAAGTTGTAAACGTGTAGACATGCATAACATATCTAAATCAGAAAGGAAGCTTTCAGTAGTAAACATTATATCATTGAAAAGAGAAGAATAGTAGAACCACATCGCGATTTGGTTGAATTCGATTTTATTTATTGTTTACTGGTTTATCAGTTCAGTCTTAAAATCAATCGGACCGGAAAAAATTACTTTTAACATAAAAGTTAAACCGCCTTCAAAAAATAATAAAATAATTTTGTCTAAAACAGTTTGGGAAGTCGGTGACTTCCATTCTCATTCGGTCTTTTATTTTCGCCACCGACTTCCCAAACTGTTTTAGACAAAATTATTTTATTATTTTTTGAAGGCGGTTTAACTTTTATGTTAAAAGTAATTTTATTTTGTTATTTTTAGTGGAAAGTTTTGTGTAGAAGTACTTGTTAGCCAACTAAACGCACTGCTCCAATAAGACAGCGATGTTTCGGAGTAAACGATAATATCATCGATGTAAACAATTTTTAGATTTTTGTTGATATTTCCAAAACTGCTCAACCGATTTCAATAAAATTTGAACGGGACCACCTCTGAAGTATGAACTACCAAACAAAAAAACAATCATTAAAATCGGTCCACAATTGGCGGAGATATCGCGTAACAAACATACAAAAAAAAAAAAAAAAAAAAACATACAGACGAATTGAGAACCTCCTCCTTTTTGAAGTCGGTTGAAAAATAATTCTAATAACATCTATGATTCGTAGTAGAGCAAAGATTACGCGTAAATTGAAACACGTAAAAACACTCTGTGTAAAGAAAGGCGGCATGCGCTTATTATGACGTTGTCTTCCTATTATTTCATTGCAAGATTTGTTGTGATCGTTACATAGCTTCCGTGCAACTAGTGACGCCCTATACCTACACACTCAGATCGTGTGTTGTGCATGGCAAGGCGTAGTTTAAGCCGACCTCACTTCTTTGTTCGCAAAGTTCCATCAACTTTTTATTTGATCTGAGCCTACACACACATGTCTATTAATTACGTACTCCTAGCAATGACTTTTATACAATTTTCGACTTTTAGACGTTGATATGAGATGCGATATGGAATACAATAAGAATTCAATATTAAACCGCAGTGAGTTTCAAATTAAATTACAAGTTAGTTTACACCTTTATAGGTGGCTTTATAGCCTGTTTCAAATATTACACCACACAAAGATTGTTTCTCGTCAGATTCCTTGTGAATAGTTCCCTGTAAATGCGCTTTTCTTGCAACAGCATACTGTTTAAGCAGTAAATAGTAAACGCATGTGTTTAAAATAGCTTTCCAAAGCATTAACAAAGAATGTCATTTCCTCAGGGCGACAACAACGCACGAACCACGTAAAAACACACTATACACACAACACAACGGGGAATTTTGCGCAAATTCTACGCGTTGGCGTTGCAATGACGTAAACTTTCACTGGCGTGTAATGTAGTGAAGTTTTCAAAGTCCGTATTTCATTGAAGTGTATTGAGTCTACTAGTTAATATAGGTGTTTATTGAATTACGTTCCCCTTAAATAACCTAGCCGTTATAGACAAATTATCCCCTACTCGACCAAGGAATCGAAGCCTGAGATAACGCGCATTTGCTGCAGTTGAAAGACCGACTAGTAAGGGAAAATTTTAGTTAGTTATTCTAATGAAATTTAGAATGACACCTCGAAATTTGAGTTCTGAATAGATGGCTCTGATCATACGGCATCATAAAGCATGAAGCAGTGATAGCCTAGTGATATTAATGGACTGTCAAGTCACCCTGTTTCGGGTTTGAATCCAAGGCAAGCAACTTTAACTTTTCAAAGTCATGTCCGTATTAATAGTTTAAAGGGATCGTAAGAAAACATCGTGAGGAAACCTAGGTAGGTACATGTCATGATGAAGTAGAGTAGATTGGGAGCACGAATGTCGTTACTCATTAAACATTAATTTATTAGAACTTGAATATTCAATTAAATTAAAATCACTATGGATACAATAAAGCACTTGTAGTTTTCTGGTGCACAATTGCAGCTTATTGATGTAATACTCTAGCTAGGTGCTCTTTGTCTCGTTTCGTTAATAATTAAACCTTATTTCACAGTACACAAATTTCACCACTTATGAATATATGCCTAATTTAGGCATGGCTGTAACATCTCAGCTTGCGTGCAACATATTATCTTAATTCCCACATAATGACCAGTTTGTGAAGAACATTAGTTATGTATAACAATTTTGATAATTTTATTGGTTGAACTTCCTCGTGTTGCATTATGGGTAAGTATAATCTGTTACTTACAACTCCACAATAATACATTACGGAATATAGAGAGCAACTGACAGATGATTGAATTACTGGAGGTATTTATAGTATAGTAGCGATCATTTACGAAGGCGCTATTTATAGAATGTGAATAAATTGGATACAACACCAGTTGGGGAGTGCATGTTCCAATTACTATTCTGGATGTTTTTTTTTTGTTTCTTATATTAATAAAAAACGTTGGCCCTCATTAGGATTTCCTCCTGTATCTTGGGTGCGTTTACAAACACCCGGACCCAACTAACTTTTGTAGGTCATAAGTACATTAATGCAATCTTAAAAGAAATATAAATATATTTTAAGTACTTACTTACTCGAGATATACTTATGTAGGTATATAGGCTTTTATGTATACTGTAGGGATTCATACTATTTATGCAGTACCTATAGTTGTTGTTGTGCACACGGCTACACATCAAGCTATACAAATCCAGTAGTAGACTGACCTCTTATCGTAAAGGATTTCCATAATATTCAAGGCCAGCCTATACTGGTTTTTGCCTAGCTTGATGTGTAGCCGTGCGTACGTTTATAGGCCAATTGTAGGTACAATGCTTTCATACAAAAAAATACTTCCAATGAAAAATTAAAGGAACCAAATGGAACACTATTCGAATAGGCAAACCCTTTCCAAATATTTAAAATTTGTATAGAAATAATTCTAGCCGAGCTTGATGCAAGTTAAAAATTTGGAAATTTAGAACGTTATTCAATTACCCGTCAATTATGTTATGTAAAAAGCGCTCTATAATTGCTGCCTCCAATCGCCACGCTTATTTTTCGTGGAGAATCAACGTAGGTATGTTACCAGTAATTTTTCCCAGAGATTATACAAACCACCGGTTTCGTCTTTCTACACGGATGAATATCAACTTTAAAAAATCCCTCGAGTCATCTCTAATTGTGCACTGAGCGCATGCATCGCGAGTCACGGAGGGAGAGAGTTGATACTGACGAACTAAGCCAAGCCTGTACTCATACTTTGTCAAGCTATGTAATAAGGATATTATACCTAGCTATGTACTTAATCTAGAAAACAAAAGACACTGCCGAAATAGTTGAACTGTTAATCACAATACAATTCAAGTTCTCTTTATTTCCAGAATACGGTAATATTGCACTAACAAAGCATACTTGTTAAATTTTTCGTCTTCTACCTCTTTTATAGGTTTGCAAATAAAAGCTTATCTTGTATAATCCATTTCGCAAGATATTTCGTAAACACACATAACGCACGTCGCCCGGGGCACATCTGTTAATTATTATTTATGTAAATTCACAATATGTTACGGCAAAAGAGAAACCCATCATAGCAAGCTGCTGGCTTACCAGACTGCAGGGCATGACCTGCATCACTACTACACCCATAGAATAGTATGACTAACTACTAAAACTATATATGACGATATGCTGAATGTAGTCTAGTGTAAACGTAGTGTAAACGTTACTGCGTAGCTTGAGGTCCCAAATTCGATTACCACGTCGAGCAGTGTTATTGTTTTTTTCTATAAATTTCTTAAACGATAGGAGCTCATGACAATAAGCTCCCACCCTTTTACATGAGATCTCGACATATCGGCGAACGGTGGGAGTACCTACAGCACTATAACTAATAAAATTGAGGTAAATGTCACATATAAAAAAGTAGGAAGTCGTAAGATTTTATGCTAATAACAAAAACGTGTAACTACGTACCTGCATTGGAATTCGGGACCCTCACCACATATTCAGCAGTCGAAAACACCATTCTATACGAAAGTCGTTGTACCTGTAGCATAAAATGTTGTTACTCTTTAGTTTGCCACATGCTTAGGAGAAATAATTTGAATAAAGTAGGAAAATCGCCTCTCACATGTGGTCTGAGTGACGATATCGGAAATTGAATACTTAGTGGTGCGCCACAAACGCTGAGGTATATTGAAATCAGTTTCTCACGGAACCGTATGGCAACCTACGCAGATATTTTCAGGTGATACGGTATTTATTTTTCCTCTTTTCAGACGAATATACCTACCCGTTCTAAATACTTCCAGAATAATATTATAAATGCAAAAGTAACTCTGTCTGTCTGTTACCTTTTCACGCCTCAACCGCTGAACCCATTTATATGAATTTTCGTATGTAGATCAGATACCTTAGGACATAAGTAAGCCTATGGGACAGGTCTCAAATTCCTATATGATGCGAGTGAAACCGCGGGAAACGGCTAAAAGTCACCTTACTACTTAAATCTTAACTAATAAAATAGAATTTGTTACTGCCGCGGGATATGTATTTGCATGTACCTTCGAGCTTCGTAGGGAAGTGCTATGTTTAAACTTAAGTATAAAGAAACACTGTTATTACTAAACCACGTTCACTATGGAACATTTTGTTTTATTACATGTCATAAAGCTTCGAAAGCATACGTGAAAAAGAAAACATCTCCGCGTGTTGTAAAAATAAATAAAAAGAAAGAGTTAAACATTTTGACGATGGTTGGCACGCCTTGTTGCAAACTTACCTGCCTATTGATTAATAATTTTAAAAGACGTTTAGTTTATAAATTACATGAACGAATCGATATAAATATCTTAAATTCTTAACAGCTTTCATTCTGAGAGGAGACCGATGGGAGCGTCACAGTGGGTTAGTAAAGCGGGTTGATGATGAATACCAAAAGACAAGTAGCAATTAATGAAACGAGTTTATCTTTTTTTTCGAAACAATACACTTGTATAGTTACGCAACAATAAATCAAGGTAGGCCGTTAAAGCAATAAGGAATAATTGTTCTTGTTTCGGAAATAATAACATCAAAGGCGGGTGTCACGCAGAGCTTGCGGCGGTCACTGCTCTTATGATAATTATCACGGGCACTTGGAGCTTGGACCATGTTATTTGCTTGCACAATACCCGCCGACGCCTATAGAATAATTGGTTTAAACCGCAGGTCGTTTCCGTGTAATCGATAACTGTTACATACGAAAATGATACGACCAATCATATTGTATTGTTATATTGTTCAACTACTGCAATGTCATCACATATTGTAAGGGTTATGTGAGTTAGGAATGGCGATAGAGTCCTATAAAAGTTTGTATAATAAATATAATGCACATAGAATACTTATTACGTGTTAATCATCTATATCTATACCTAATCTTTGTATTTGTCACTGAAACAGGTGCCGGCGGGACGACCTAAATGCGTATCCGAGATCTGATTGATTACCCAGTGTTTATTTATCTTTTAGAATATCTAATATGGATTTATATTTTTTCTATGGGCTTGTTAAATTATATTTATTTTACAAGCCATTCTAGAATGATTTCCTTACTATAACTCGTTTTTTTTTGTACCAACATACAGACACATTAATGTTACAATTTTATTAAATGTACCTATACATCATCAACCCATTCTGGTTCTTATCCCAGTATAGAGAGTGATTAGGCTATAGTCCGCCCCGCTAGCCTACTGCGGGTTGGCTGACTTCACACGCCGTCAAGAAAATCTCTCAGGCATGCAGGTTTCCTCACAAAGTTTACCTTCACCGTTTAAGCACGTGATAATTAATAATACGCACATGACTTCGAAAAGAGGTACTTGCTTTGGATTCGAACTCGAGACCTTTGACTTGGCAGTCCAATATTCATATCACTAGGCTATCACTGCGCTTAATTATTTATTGTTATTTGTTATCGTCATACAGTAGCCATAAGGCTAACCTTAATAAAGTATAAGTAACTTGAAAAGCATTCAAAACATTAATGAAGACATAACACGTCGCCTCGTACGTTTAATAGACATTACAAACCGTGTAACTAATGATTAGTGTCAATTTATGCATTGTAAGAGGAAATCCAGTTCGACCCATTCAACAGCTTAAGAGGTCTAGCATTCAAAGACCCGATGAGATGAATACGTTGTCAATAGATAATAATCGATACGTGCACGACGAATACCAAATCCTTTGATGTAACAAAGTAATATTTGCCAACCATAGAAAGTGAATTTCATATTTGTTGACAATAGTGCCTTATATAATTACAGGCCATTGTGCGTTTAAAGTGTTGTTGAATCGGCCTAAAGGCGCAATAAAAGAACATCTATTTCTGGAACTTAAAACCGGCTCCGGTGTGTCAGTTCCCACACTAACTGTAGGAGGAACGCGACAAAAACAAACGACAATCTGGGACCGGTCACGCACACACACGTGCTACCAGACATTGAGAAAATATTTATTTGAATTTTTACGGAATGTCAGTGACCCCTGAGCAACAGCTCAGTTTTCGAATAGTTGCTAAATCGTTTACTATTACATATTATATTCAGTAACTATAATTAATTATACGAGAAGTTGTAAATATTAATAAAGCTTCGTAGTTGTCATAAGTTGACATACCTACACATAACTAACAATGTATAGATTAAGTATAGTTTTCCTATCTTGATTTAGCTTGTAATTTTGAGTATTTTTTTATAAAAGCATAATTTTAAGTTTACATTTTAGAAGATGCGTAGATTTGAATAGGAAAACTACCAAAGACAGATATTTTAATAGCACCAGCTTGCCGCGAGCGTACCCAGTACCTCACTGAATAAGATAATTATCAGTAGCGGTTCTTGCTAGTAGGAGTGCAATAGCGGGTCAAATACACGATTTCAAGTCGACTAGGAGGTTTCACCAATACCTACTGGTCCTCGTACTCAGTTACTTTCTTATAAAATACAGGTACATTTCTACATGTACCTAAAATTATATAACCTTGTTTCACGTAAAGATGGAAAAAAGTAACATAAACAATTTTCTTTTTAGCAGGTACAGGCGAAAACTTTTCTCAGAAAACATTATTGATATTTTCAATGGGTTATGCAGAACTACAGTTTCAAATATTTCACTGCACCCAGCGTTATAGAAATTTCAAACTGCCATACGTGACTGCAACAAGAGAATATGACGAACCGTTGTCTTGACATATAAAGTGTTCACGACTTCATGTCCAACCTTTGATACAAATGATTGCTCCGGGATATTTTTGCCGACAACAGAACGTTTACTTGTACCGTAGGTAGATAGATATCTATTAACGTACCTAGTCTGAAACATGTTTAACAATAAAGATTTTTGTTACAGTATATTGTGAATTTGAAGATTTGGTTATGGTTTTACAATTGATGAACTACCTTATTGTTCGACAAAGTCATAGTTTAGCTCAAAGAATTACAACACCGACTCACGATCTGCGTTGATCTAAATAACATAGGTAGGCTGCAGACATAAGTACATATCATGGAATGTGTGTGAAACCATTCTAATTCTAATTTCGACCGACTTCCGCCACTAATTCTCATCCGGATTACTGAAGAATAATTAGAAAGATATTACTGTCATTGTTGTTCAAATAATTGAACAGTAAGCTTGTAGCCGCTTTTTTTGCTTAATAATAATAATCTAAAATATGAAATTGATAATAAAAAAAAAATATTTCCATAATGATTTAAAGGCAACATCCTTGTTCCTTCATTCACGTGCGACATACTGACATGTCTCACTATCAGGGCTATTTTTGACATTTATCTATAGGTATATATAGATATATAAGTATATTTATAGTGTGCCAAAATCACAGATTACGCCATCGTGCGCGCACGTGTACGTACGATATTGATTTTGGTAGTTGCTGAGAGATGTCTCTTAGTGAATTATGTCCGGTGAAAGTGATGATTCGACGCTCCAACTTTTTATTTCGCCAAAAGTGACCCACAGTTGTTTCCATCTACTTACATCTTACCTATCAATAAAAAGCTCATAATATTCACTTTATGTAAACAAACCCAAAATCAGTGAACAATATTGTAATAATATACCCTTGGGTATAAACTTGAGTACAAACAAGAACTTAACAGTTAGCCAAAATATAAATAGTTAAACTATAAATTTTTATTTTTGTATGATCGCGCCACTTATTAACAATCAAAGACTCTTTAAGTAACTCATGTTCCATGTACCACATCTCGAAATCTGAACGTTCATAAGAGATCAATGATATCTCATGTACGTTTTCATAATTGGCTGGAAAATGACAGGAGTCTCACATTGAAAGCTTCCGTCAAAAATGTCGAACAGAACGCAAAAAATATGAATGACTCGATGTCGATGTAAATATAGATCAGTCTGGGAAACAAGGTGATATTTGAGCGAATTATAATAGTTACTACTATCAGTGATACTTTTTCTTCGTATTCATGGAAAGTGCAAAATTATATAAAATATGATATTTTAATTAACTTCATTACGCTGCGCTAGTAATAACTTCATCAATAATTTACTGTATTAACGTTGTTCCTGATTCCACAAAGATCGATTTTTCTTTCGATGAAATAAAATTAAAATTCTAAAAAAATCAGACACTAACATTATTTTAAGGGTTTCACAAGTTTATTTAAGTATACATGTGATAATATGGAGTGAAACCTATTATGCATGTATATTGTATAATTATGCCATAATACTAATACGTAACAAAATCTAAAGTCTAACGATATAAAGGTCATGCCCATATCCCATGATCTTAACTTTAACACTAACGGAACAATAGAAACACCACAATAAGATTAATTATTGGCTGATGATTAATAATGATTGTGTGTAACTCCTTATGTTTGCATATTTCGTGGGTCACGTATGCGCAACACTATTTCTTCATTAATAAATAAAGCATATGACGTGATACAACCAACAAAAGATCAATTATGATAAATGCTACAAAACTATTTTGCTTATTATTTTATTATCTCTGTATTCATTACACTGGTCAACAGTGTTTTTGTTGCCGTTAATATGATTATATTTTTGAGTATATTTATACCAACAATTTCTGAATCTATTAGTACTTTTGGCATTTTGGCTCTGGTTTTTTTTTAAATCGTCATGTACTTATTACTCTAGAAATAGCAGAAAAAAAATTGTACATAAAACTAGTACATTCAATAAAATATATTTTTATTATGAAAAATGTTGCTGAATGGTTTGATTTGATATTTTGTAATTGACACAGAAGTAAACAGAAAATAAAAACAGTAAAAATAATGTTTCACTTTAGAGAAACACCTTCCATAAGATTTACTTTCGTAATATTTTTTGAGAGATTCTCCCTGTACTGACTAGCAGTGGTCTGCCATCGTTTGACGATCCCGCCTACCCAATTTGGGGTCATGATGGAATTATTCTCTCTGCTCTTCACTGTAATTTCCCAGGTTATCAGGAAACCTACCCAGGTGACTGTGTAGAAAGTGTAGCTTTGTGCTCGTATTTGCTCCTAAACGCTTGAAAGTTTTCCAAACTTCTATTGTAATGTCAATGTCTCTATAATTTGGTGCTTCATACTTACTTAAAAATGTTTTTACAACAACCAAAAACCCCTCTGCGTCACTTTCATAATTTTTCATAACTATATGAGGTTTGTGCTAGGTTTGTGTCTTTTATTTAAGTCCGAATTGGAGGGCCATTCGATTATTCCAGCTTTCAATAAATCAATACTTATGAAAAGATTTTCAGTTGTATTCAGATCATTCTCCGTTCTTGTTTAGTACTTTGACGGACTGTTCATCGTACCTAACTTGATATGGAGTGGAGGAAATATGTTTATTTTTCTCATCTTAACAAAAGCTCATCTCAACAATCGGAATGCCCTCCATCTTGCTCTCAGTGAATTGGCTTTGTTTTACTGTCCCACATATTAAAATGAAAAATAAATAAATGAAGAAGTATTTATTTAGGATGTAAAACAGGGCTATCCACTTTGCTGACCAAGTTAAAGTTTACCATCAAGTCTTCAAGTTAACAAAATTGGCCATTGATGTTCTTAGTTATAATTTTTTGTAGAACTTATCTAATATTCCAATATGCTTCTTTAAGTTTTGTTGAACGGGCAAGTGGGATTGATGCCGACTAATTCCTATTGTGCAATAGAATGCATTTTTGCAGCTACTCCTATCAATGTAGAGTCGCCCATCATAAGATTTAGCAAATCATGTTCCGAGGAGCCGCTGAAATTGTATAGTATTCTTAGTATTATAAATACATCAATATCATAAAAACCAGAGCCAATTCAGAATTTTCATGAATATATTCGTAAACTGTGTACTTGAAATTATAAAAATCCGCAGAGGTATCCAGGGCAACAAAAAAATAATAATTTTGTTGAGCTGTGACTATTTAATGTCAAGTATCCTCTCGTTCTGAAGATGTATATAAGGTCGCTTATGATGAATCAAATTTAGAATCTCATTAGAAAAGTATAGGCTCCAAAATTTGAATTGATTCGAGGAAAATACGAATCATTTCCTCCTGTCCAACAAATTAATTGCTGCCCCTGTCTACCACCGTGGGAGTTTCCTATGAGTCACAGCACAGATAACGTTGAGCCATCGCCGATCCATCAACCACTACAAAACCTGATGATGATATCTACAATGATTTGTTATTATTATTGTAGGTAGATACATCCTAAGGCTTATGTGCATTGAAAATCCATTGATTTTGACTGTAGGTTAGCGATCGAGATGTATGAACATCATAATTTATCACTATTAAATAAAATTTATAAGTAGTAATAGTGTCCCTTTTAAAAGGCCGGCAACGCACTTGTGATTCCTCTGGTGTTTCGGTTGTCAATGGGCGGCGGTAATCGCTTACCATCTGGCAATTCGTCCCCTCGTTTGCTCCCCATAGACCAACTATGTTTCTGACAAAATACAGACACATTAGATACAAAAAAAAGATACATGGCTGACAAACTCGTCACCACGAGATAGGATTGATGTTACGCAATTGATCCATAAGAAAACAGCCATTGTTTCGCATACCACAGAGAATGTAATCGAACACCAATGTGTAAAAACATAAGTAGATGGAAATGTGGAAGTTGGTATAATAGTTATCGTAATCATGATTGTATAGAACGCGCGAGTTATAAGTTAAGTACTATCTATATGCATATAGCTCTGCATTATTTTAACGGTTCCCAACCCCAAGAGGAGGAAAGTAACCCTAACTGAGGTCCGTTTGTCTGTATCATGTCGTCGTATGGATCAGTTATTAACAAATACTTCAGGTCTACCTTTTGAAATCTAAGGAAATTAGGTATATACTGTAATTTATTAGCTTTTCTACTTTGGTTATTTCTCTGGACTTTTAAGTTCCGTTAAGAAGAGAAGATCCAGAAGAATTCGAAGAAGATTCAGAATTCTAAAATTAGATATATTTTGAAATGGAAATGACAAAAATATTTAAATGTATTTTTTTTTGTGTTTCAGATGTTGGCGTTGATTCTCCTTTCTTTGTTTTCGTTGATATTGGCTGACGATTCCACCACAGATAATTATAATGACAGATTTAACACGATAGAACCTAAACCATCAGTTCGATTGGATCCATACATAAGAAAAGCCTTACTTAAAGCTCTCAGTGAACTGGAGGAAAGCGAACATTCAACTTTAGGTTCTGACTCAACAGACGGAACTACCGCTTTAGATTCAGAAGCTTTTACAACGAGTGAAGATGTTCCCGAGGCCCAGACGGATAAAGATGGAGTACAGATTCATTCGTTTATCGTAAATGGACAATCTGCTTTCGCTTATAACAGCACAAACACACCACCTATAGAAGATAACAATATATCTATTCTGAGCACAACTGCAGGTAATGTTGAAAGTCAGGTGACAGCTACTTTACCAACTTCGGCTCCGTTTCCAGAAATATTTCAAACTAGAGAGAGCGGCAATAATTTTCTTCAAACAAGAAGCATAGCAAGTTCCTCTAAATCGAGTACAGATAACAGCGCTAGTATTAAGAAGCCCACATTAAAACCTACAATTTCTACAACGACAACGACTACTACGACTACTACAACTACTACTACGCCGAGGCCGACTCACAATGATGATGGAGAAAACATAGAAGAAGTTGATAAACGAGATGTCCAAGTATATCAAGCGCCTTTAGTTGCGGCGTTCACAGTTCACCAAGATCCACAGGGATTGCCGAAAAAAGTTATCCCCCTTTATCAGCAAACAAATAACCAAAATATTATGAAACCATTACCTGTCACAAATTTAGCATCTGGAGTTTTACAATCCCAGCCTTTAGGCCAAATAATTCCAAGTGTCAGTTTAAATCAAATACCCCAATCGGAGTTTATAAGCCAACAGCTAGCATTACAGAGACAACTCGAAGAAAAGCAAAGAATTCTAGAAGAGCAACTTCGATTTTTACAGAATCAACAAAGGCAGCAAGAAGAATTGCTTAGAAAACAGCAATATCTTTTGCAACAGAAGGAAGCTCAGCGTCAACAGCTCCTTACAAATGTTCAAAAATTTCAGGCACAGAGTTCTGTAAATAATTTTCAAGTTCAGAAAAATATTCCGCAGAACCAGTTTCTAAATCATAATGTGCCCCCAAGATCGAATGGCCAGGTTTCAATACAACCAAGTGTACCTTTGGAACAGAGCAGCACGGTAACAAATCAACAACAATTACCGAACCGTGAAGCTGTTGATTTTCTGATTCATTTACATAGTCAGCAGCCTGATCAATTTCCATTGCAGGAAAATCATTTACCCCAAGGGATTAGTAATTTCCTCCAACCCAGCTCCGGTCCAAACTTCCACCAAGGAATTAATTTTAACCAAGTGAGACCTGCTGGGGATCAATTTGGACAACAAAAACATAACCATCGTGTATTTCGGCAAGAAAGTGGAGTCGGTAACTTCGGCTTAAACAATCAAAACTTTAATACGTTCAACACTTTTAATCCAATACATACAAATCGATTCTTTCCGTTAAATGCACAAAATCAGTACAATGTAGATGCAGAATTAAAACAATTATTAGTGCAAAACGGTTTAAACGGGAGGAACCAAGAAGACTTGAATATTGTATCTAAGGTTTTGTCTCTAAATCACGGTGTATCGCTAAATAACAATATTTCGAACAGATTACCTTTCGATAGTCGAAGACATGTACGGCCACTTATATAACTTTAAGAAACTTTAAACTTAAGATTGATTAAAGAGTACTTATTAATTTGATAATTTGAAGAACTTGAGTTCAAATTAACGGATTATATTGCTAACACTTATGTTTAGCCTTAGGTATTGTTAAGTATTATCATATAGTTGGGTGGACAGTTTTATTTTATAATACCATCAACAAACTACATTCATTCTATAGGAAATTAAATACCTAACCAAAGAAATGAAAGGTATAGTTTTACAAAAACACGCCCCTCTGTTTGTCTACCATAACTGTTTAAAGTTAATTTTAGATACAAAGAATTATTTATTTTAGGTACTGTAATCTTTACGAACTGCCATAAGTAGTATAATTAAGGGAATTATAACTTTAATAGTGCAGTCAATATTAAACATAATAACACGAGAGATGTAAAATAATTAAGTATAACGGATATTATTTAGTTCCGGAACCATTCATTCATCTTTTCCAGTAATTTGGTACTCAATAGACTCGGTTAACGACTAAATTTAAGATGAATTCAAATAAGAGTGACTACATCTTCTCCATAGGATTTGAAAAAAAAAAGAGTACTTTGGTGTTGTCTAAAATTCAAAACGGTGTCTACCTAATATTGTGAAATGCAATGAAGCTTTGGAACTACTAGATTTTTATTATTCTTAGCCTACATAAAAAACGATATTTTTTTTTATTTGTCTGTACACAATAATGTTTATTCATGTTGCAGTGGATGATTTTGATATTTCGTGTCTTCAAAAGAGTTACCTTTATTAAGGTACCATAATTATAAGTTCATATATATGCTCTGACCATTGACCCTCTGTAAGTTTGTTTATTTATAGTTATTGCGTTATTGCGATTATGTTAATTAGGCCAACATTGAGGAATAATGATTATGTTTTCAATTGAGGAATTATATTTGTAAACATAGACATGATATTTTTAATTGCAGAAAGTATGTATTGTTTTTTTTTTCAATGATTAAATATTATATTGTATCGTTTCTCAACTCCAAGGGATCGAAAATCGCAACGTGACGACAAAATAAGTGGGTCGCGACAGTATAAATGTTGAGTAAATAAGTTACAATGCAATATACACAGTACCTGCAACATTAAATAAATAAATTAATATAAAACATTTTTTGCCTACACTATCTTCAATTTATTAGTGTTACCGATATATGACCGTTGCGTTGTTGGTCAAAAGTTTAGAGTCATACATTTTGTATAAGTACCTCTTTTATATTACAATTTGTAAATATATTTTTATACGCATAACATATTTTTTCAATACACCCCATTCACTGACAAGACCAATAATTTTATCTTCACCTACTCTACAAAATTATTTTGTGCATATTATATCTTTATACCAAGTCACACTATACATTTTATAAGGGCTATACGGACCAAATTTTATCTCAGTATTCCATGCGATGCTTTATTGCCTACACCTAGATTAGCGAGTGTCTTGGCACTAACAGAAATTTACGAAAATGTTGAGGAATGACTGACTGATTTATAATACACTTACGCCTTATTCCACCTTCTATTCTTATGTTAGCTTATAGTTTTTTCCACTTTTATGTACAGTTACAACTATCATGTAGCCTAAACCCTTGATGCGTGAATGCGAGATACGCTAAAGATACTTCTACCCTATCCACCTTTTAACGAATGGGATGTAATAAGTGTATAGGTAGGTGCCTACGTAGGTACCTATATAAACCATTTGTTGCGATTGTTCATAAGCATCCACACAGAACACAGCACAACTCCGCATCCGCATAGGTTTATATACTTTCCTACAAAGGGGTTTACTAACTTGACATTAATGTATTGAAGTAGACTCGACTCTATCGACGCCGATCGATTCAATTCGAATTACCTATGAGAAAAGCAACTCGAATCACTAAGTCGACGGCGATCGATGATTCGAATCAAATGATTTGAATCGACCCATCGTTACGGGAACTTACTGTATGGCAATGGAAGGAAAATGCGGTTCACAATTGCCGAAAGTCCGAAATAGGTGGTGCCAGGTGGCAGACGATTCATGAGGATTTATTAAAATCCAAAAATAGGATCTTTTGGAGCGACGCAGTTTTTAGGACTGACTAGGTAAGTACATGGGTAGGTACAACAAGGCGAACAATATTAATTAATTTCATCTTGGAATATACTACAATAATAGTACTAGACAAATAGGTAATTATGTAGGTATTACGAAGCCCCAAAGGTAGCTTGCTTCTTACCTTACATTGTAGATGCTTTCCGCACAATGCGAGACCAGCCTGTACTGGGTACTCTACCGCGAACTTCTAAGTCAGACAGTCGCTTTTTATTGGATTCATTTTACACTTTTACGAAGATCACCGAACATGACCATAGAAGACACCCACTTTTAAAGTCAGCTAACACCAATCATTGGCCATAGTAATTGCATTGCAAGTATATACCTACCCACCTTTCACAAAATGTATAGGTAATTTAAATAAAAACGAATCAAACATCAAATAATGTTAGGAATTTACTTACGTAGCCAACATTAGTTTTGGAGCCATGGAACCATGTTTTCTGGTTATAATAAACACATGAAAAGAAATTACCAAACCACGCCGAAAATTCAGAATACGAATTCTGAAAAAAAATTAAACACCGACCACAGATTACTTTAAGTAGTGAGTGAAATAGGGGAAGAAAAATCAAGAACAATTCATTCATTATTTCTTTCCACACCATAGAGAACAATCTTTTATTTATGTAATTCTTGTCATGGCTTCAGAGGCATTTGTGCAAAACAAAAAAAAAAGAATTTGACACCCATCACCTTTATCTATTTGTATTTTTTCCTCGCTGTTTGCGATTTCTACTGCCATGCGTACACACGGCTACAGGACAACCTATACAAACCCAGTTTAAGCTGATCTCGCATTGTATAGGCTTCCCATACAAGAAATGACCAGCGTAAACTGTTTTTGTATAGCTAGATGCTATACAAAAACAGTTCCGTGCTTACTATAGCCGAATAATTTGATAACTGTGTTATAGCCGAGTAATGTGCGAAAAACCAAGAAAAATCTGAATTTCGCACCCAAGGCTGACGTTTTAGCCTTAAGATATACATACAGTAAACCTACGTCAGTAAACTTACCTCAGACGGAGCAATGACAAAGAATTTTGTTATTCTACGTTTTTTTTTTTAATTTATAGCTATCGAATTGCTTTCGTTAGGTTACTTACGCATCAAAACGTTGTAATCTCATACTACTGATTGTAGTTCCTTACGTAACCGCTAGAGGCGTTGGAGGGTTTTCCATGCAAATATTTTACGGCGTCGCTAGCGAGGTTACGTGAGAAAAACTCATGGTTGAGGTACTGGTCACAGTCAGTACCATTGCAGTACCCCCCCTTTATTCCTCTACCCTCCATACCCCTTTTATTATAACATTACGTTATGATGAGTGACGTTTTTGCCGCGACCACAACCACATTATATAATTATGACCACAACGACCGCAGTCGCCCGCCATGTGGAACGGCTAAAGGAGCATTTTGATCGTTGTGTTCGCCAAGTGGAACGCGCCCTTGTGACAGTGACAGTGACAGAGTTGTAAGAGAGATCAGAGAAGTTATTTATTTAGTTACATACAAGATTGATAGATGTTTTTAATGTTATCTTTTATCATACAAGATAGATAAAATCTCTTATTTAGTTGTTCTGTGCAATATCTAAGGAAAATTTCTATTCTAACAATAACAAAGTTTTGATACAGCAAAGAGTCAAAAGAGTGATGCTGTGATTCAGTTATGGTTATTATGGATACTAAGGAAGGTGTCGGAAGTTTAGAAGAACAAGCGCTTAAACGGAAAGAAAGGCTTAAAAATCTTAAACGTAAAAATGCTACTGGCGAAACTGCAGTACATGATACACCTTGTGAATTTGTACCACTTCCCAAGTAAGTTTTACTGTATGAAACATTAAGGTTATGTTTTGTTTGTTCATATTAATTTAGACTGTCGCACTAAATATTGTTAAGATTATTGCTCTTACCCATGGTATTTTACGTTAATCCTGGTGTAGGGACCATGGGCCATGTAAGAATGAATGATGAATCAGTAATTGTGTGTGTGAAAGAGACCATTTGCATGGCCATCGCCAGTTACTGCATACTGGTCTACATGAACATTTGTGTATAGCACACTGGGAATTTTGTAAAATAAAAGACTAAAGTGCCAAGTGCAGGACTGAAGGATTGTTTGTGTATGTATGCCATCAATAAATTACATTATTTTACGCCTCAAGTAGAAATCCAATCTAATTTTACAATGTTATAAAAAGTAATAAAATTGTAATAGTAACATTTATTTACTTGCAATAAATGTAGGTACTAGTATAAGATTTTGTACATTAGAGGTAATTTTAACTTCATTTTACATTAAGGCATGCAAAAGTATGGTACAATCATAATAAATCAAATTAATTTGCTCTGATTTCATCTTATTACAATATTTATTTCTTATTTCAGACCAAAATTTAGAAGTTACAAACCCCAAGACGAATCACTGCAAGAGGCCAAATTAGAAGATGCTGAGCCTCCGGCAGTAGAGGCTGAAGTAATGGATTTACTTGAAGCTGGCAAAGAAAAGGTGAACTGTTTAACATTTATTGTTGGTGGATGCATCATTCCTGTTCACTGCTGATGTTGGACCTTGCAGTGCTGGATATGCATGAGGATGCAAAATATTATCTTTATAAGCTTTTGATTGCTCTGCCATAATGCTGCCTCCAACAGTTTCAAATAAATATAATTGTAGTTCATGTGTCAGGGAAAATTTATTATAAGATTAAAATTATTATTAAGATTAAGATTATAAATATGTTTATGCCTTTTTGCCGCAGGGGATAAAAACTGCAAACCTCCATTGCTATGATTCTTGCATACATCTTTTGCTTCTTCCACATTAATACATGTACTTAGTCATCAAAGGTGCTGGTGAATAAAATATTATTGTTATAGCGGGCTATTTTCCGCAACTACGCGTGTATTTTGTGTGTGAATGTGAATAAAAATTAACACTGCTTATTTTTTATTATTTTTTAGCATTAAATATTGCGAAATTTTCACAAAGAAATGAATTTTCTAATTAAAGAAAATTTCTAGTGAAAGAAAAATTCGATCTCAGGCAGGGTTTGAACCTGCGTCCCTCTGGTTAAGTACACCAGACGCTTTACCAACTAAGCTACCGAGACCACTGCCTGTGATGTCGAATTTCTCTTCCACCTTCTACGTCTTGAGGCGACGTCGGCACCATCTATTGAAGACATTACTATGTCTTTCAACCAACACGACTGCCTTTACAGGTAGTTCAATGTCGAACGATGTTGCCTTACCGTATTATGCTTATTTTTTATTATTTTTTAGCATTAAATATTGCGAAATTTTCACAAAGAAATGAATTTTTTAATTAAAGAAAATTTCTAGTGAAAGAAAATTTTTTTAATTAGAAAATTCATTTCTTTGTGAAAATTTCGCAATATTTAATGCTAAAAAATAATAAAAAATAAGCACTATTAAAACTTTATAGTTATACATAACACTAAATGCCTGTATGATATTAATATTTCAGATAGTTTTACAAGATTTAGACATATCAAGTTTAGCACCAAGAAAACCAGATTGGGACCTTAAAAGAGATGTGGCTAAGAAATTAGAGAAACTGGAGAGACGAACACAAAAGGCAATAGCAGAATTGATTTGGGAGAGACTGAAGGAAGGTCATGAGGATAATTTGGGAGCTATGGTCACTATGACAGATAATAGAGCAACTGAAGATGACTGAATAATAACTCTATAATTCTGTATGTTCTACAATGTAGGATCAAGATGTTTTATAAGTTATGTATAATTAAAACACAATTAACACATCTATTTAATTAATTTAAAAAGTTGCCTCTTAGGGATCCCAGGATAATGTATGAGTGTTAATGATTGATGAGTGTTTACTTATAATTAAAAAAACAGACTAACATAAGTTTTTAAATGAAATTTATTGCACAGAACTTCCATTTCACACTAGTAATTAGTTTAATATCACAGAATACAATAAATAGTGAACATTTGTATATTTTATGTTAGAAACAAAAATTAACTATCTCAGTCATTAAAATTATAACACAATTTCACAAATGGTTATAGCCTTAAACTAGGGGTTAACAAAAATAGTAAACAGTGTAGATTTGTAAACAATGTCAGTTGTTTATAGTAATGCTGAACTTACAGAATGTAAGAATATCTATATATTAATATTGACTGGCCAATATTGTAGGTAGGGTAATAAGTAAATGGCATAGCATGTAGTTGAATATAATTAATTGTTCATTATAAAATAATAAGTTAATCTATCTAGAATTCTAGATAGCATATAAAGATGATATTAAACGGATATCCAACTATGGTCCATTATTTACACAATAGGCTGCCAACTTCATAGTTTCCATCACATAATTTAGGTTGTATTTATTATTTATAAATCTTAAAGCATGACATCCTTCATCAGTACCCAAAATGATTAGTAACAATTTCTTCTATATCAATCATAAGATAATATGAATTCTTACATTATAACAAAATGTCTCATCATTATTGCTTAGTTAACCAAAGTCTTAAAAGATTATCACAAACTAAAAGTACATAATAACAATGAAGTAACACTGAGCGTATATAAAACTGAAGGAACTACACTATTTGCATTGTTGTGACCCTTTTTTCTTCTCGACGGTCTACCTATCTCATTGTCTTCGGGTTCATCAATCTCATTGTACACATAGTAATTACTGTCAATATTGTAGAAAACTACTCTATCACCTATTGGCTGTATCGGCCTGAAGTTGTGCGTTATCTTACCGTGCGACGATCGTATCTCTCGGAATGCCTCTATCTGTGAACATAAAACTTTTGTTACCATCCTAGAAATCATAAGTTATAGGTACCTCTGGTTATGCAATATAAATCAAACAGATATAAAGACCATATATCTGTTTGATTTATATTGCTTGATTGTCTGATTGTCATTGTGTATTTTATAGCTTGATACAGTTGAGTCTTGAAAGTTTATAATGTTACCTGTTCATGAGTAAGCCTGATTGGTTGTTCGAAGTCTAACCAAATGACGACTTCGGAGCACGGTGGCGTGGTCAGCGAGCCTCTGTACGTAAAATATCTCTTGAGGTCGTATGGCAGGATGTTGAGAAAAGAGAACGGGTGGCTCATTACGACACTAGTGTGTGGCTCTGTGACGTTCACCAGCGCTGACGTTATATCATCGTAGGCAGGGTGCTGGTGACGATCCAACTGAAATTATACAATGTTTCAAATTATACATTGAAATACTTTAACTGATAATAATTATCGTTGTGCCTGCATAAGTGTTTGTTATCAGGTTATCCCTGGAAGGTTAGGCAGAGATGTACTGATGTGCACCCACAGCCGCATTTCACCGGCTCACCATAATATGGAAAAAGCCTATTGCAAATAGCTGGCCATTATCCGAAGAGAGTTGCTTCCGAGAATTTTGAAGAAAACCCCTCATCATGCGCGAATTCGGTTTTGACACAGGCGGCTGAGTGGGATTCTCAGCAGCCGTGTTTGTGACCAATGAAGAGCAATGCGGTCAACTAAACTAATGCTTACGGTAACAATTGTAAAAAATTACTACGGTGCTGCAGTCGAATTAATAACTGATGACTATCCGGGTCAGTGGTCATTATTTAGGGCTCAAACCGAAACTACCGTACTACCGTTGTTCACTTTCAAACATTGACCGTGACTTTGGATTCGGAAGTCACGGCTACCGCTTGACTGATTAGGTAGGTAGGTATGTTCAGTTCAGAAATTACGGTTGAATAGGTTGTAAACACCAAAGTAGGTTTTTACTACTTTTTACTGAGTGTCAAATATCCAAACTATACTCTTCGAAAATATCTTGGTGTTGTTAAGGGCCCCTAATTTGAATTCAAGCTTCAGTAATTCTGATACTGGTCCTCAGCGAGACTCCTCACTACGGGTCCTGGGTTCGATTCCTGGGTCCAACGAAGTGTTATTGCGTTTTTCCATGAAGTTCTCAGTAGCAGCTGTGAGTTTGGATTTTTGCCCAGTTAATGACAATAGGTTCACCCTCTATTATATGAGACCAAACGAAATGTGGGTTGATATTAGTAGATTCACCTCTGCCTTATCCCATGGGGAATACAGGTGTGATGGTCTGTTTATATGTTTACTGAAGCAGGGTGCAAGGTAGCTGAAGGCAAAAGGCAGATCGCCAATTAAATAAAAGATAAAACACATTACGCAAATCTAACTGTAATCATCACATTTGGCAACCGACATCAAATCGCTTACCATTGACGAATGCCATTAGTACATATATATACACGTGATCGAGATACATGGAGTCTATAAGTAGGTACATTTACGTTAGATGCAATTTGGACTATCTAAATGTGCAGGAACGCTTAGATATTTACTGCCTACACTGCACTACCATAGGTACCTAATTTGTGTGATGTCTACGTTTTGACTACCATCCTAGATAAATACTTATATTGGGAACGAATATGTCCCTCAAAATTCATACGAGATACGAAGGTTAGAATCAATCTCTTGATTTATGATCTGATCTTTCAGAGGATACCATGGTCTAGGTACTCCCTACCTACTTCCATAAGCTTAAGAACTCCTTCGTATATATGCTTTTAGTCACTAAGATCGACATTCCCTGTAGGAACGGTACCTATCCATGGTATATGAATTTCTTGAATAATGAATTGCTTCGGGAAAGTCTAGGTACCTATGAACAACCTTCGACTCCATTTATTACATAAGGGATATGTTCCATGATGTTATGAAATTTACCTCGTAAAAGAACGCGAGCACTGTCAAACCATCTGAATGTTTTACAGCTTCTGTGGGAGTCTGGTACTCTTCTTTGAAGAACACCATGTGCAGCTCCATCGGGAAACTGAATCAATACAAAAATTAAAATAAATATCTTGAACATACAACAAATTCTTAGGCAATTAGCCGTCATAATATTGTGGTTATTTACCTACCCATAAAATTAACTAAATATGTACCGCCCGAAAAAAAAACTGAAAATTGTAAACGTTTCACCGTCCGTAAACATCATGGTATGTTTGTGTTACAATATTCTTACTTTATGTTAGTTAGTTAGTTAGTAAGGTAAAACTGCGCTGATCAACAGATCTAGGTACAGGTTAAGCTGCGTCTGTCGCGGTCAATCTGAGAATGGGTGACCATTCGTAACATGTGGAAACCCTTCCGTAACTTGAAGAGCACGTAAAGTTCCGGTTGCCATACCTGATAGCCAGTCTATAAGTTCTTCGAATTTCGGAGTTGCCCAGAAATTGGGTTGCGAAGGTGTGATGGCAGTCGCTTCGTGTAATACTGGTAGGTACCAATAATTCAGCTGCATCTAGTTAGACTGGTAGCCGACCCCAACTTTCACAAGTATCAGAAATATTCATAAGTACTGATCTCACCTTCTGTGGTTAATTTTGTCTTCGGATCCGAAGGTGTCATTGTCGCCCCAATGGAAATGCATTTGACTAAAAATGTAGTCACCGTCAAGGGGACCGCCCCTTACTCGTGGGTGTGGTTCATTCTTCACCTCGATCAAAACTGTAGAATAATCAGAATTTATCACTGTGTATATCTTATTACTTACTTCTATTACATCATCCATCACACTGATAAGAAAAAAACCTTATTCATTTTTTGGACGTGGTTTATCATGATTGAGATTTCGTACTTAGTCTCATAGCAATTATCCGTGTTCTAGTCGCAACCCTAATGGCTTCCATTTCAGTTCAATATGTAGAAATTTGCTTTGACTGATGTTTTGTTGTCATGTAACCATCACTGCTGAAACCTTGACCACATTTATAACTTGGACCGTGACAAATGTAAAATGGGTACGCTTATCTAATATCAATTATTATTTACACGCTAATTCAGAAAACGATTATTATAACTTTAAACCCACTCATAATACACGCATTTAGCTTAGCTCGAGGGGTTAACTTGAACTAGTAAGTAGTAATGCGCGACCAACATTGCTAGTAAGCTTAAAAAAAGGAACAATGAAGTTATCCTTAGGCCATACCTACTCAGTATTGAAAATCTGAAGCTTCAATGAACATACTAAATTGCTTCGAAGTTTAATTTGCATCACAATATATTTATTAACATACATTCGAGATGCAACAAAGCATGATCGCATCGCCTATAGAATATTGCTCATGAAAAGCGAGCTCAGCTGCTCATTAACCATACAAAACGGAGAAGCGCCCGCGCCAGATCTAGGGTAGAGGGAGATGAAGGTTGCTGTAAGAGCCTACAGTGATCGCCAAAATGCCAAATTATTAATGATTATTAGATATTCATAAAGATATAAATTCTTTGAAAGTAAAATGCCTCAATAGTCTAGTGGTCTCAAGGCGCGACTGCAACGCTAGAGGTCCAGGGTCGATCAAAGTGGTTGTTCTGTGAAATTCTAAGTATAAGCTCGGAGTTTGGATTTGTACCCGGTTAATGGCAATAAGCTCGCCCCATATTACATGGGACCTAAACATACCAGCGAAATGTGGGTGTACATTAGAACTTACACCTCGGCTAACCCTTCGGTGAATACAGGCATGGCAGGTACCTATGTTTTGTATGTGATGGTATGAAAGTAAAATAAGATTTCAGGCAGAATTGGAACCTGTATATCTCCGGTTATTAGTCCATTGGACGTTTTAGCCGCTAAGCTACCGAGATCACTGCCTGTGATATATAATTTTACTTCTAACCGGGAACGTCACGTGACAGCAGGGACGCAGGTTCGAATTTTCTTTCACTATTTCACATTGATTGGCAAAAATAATAAAAACATTTTTTTTAACATAAATTGAAATACAATTTGTGTAATTTAAATGGGTTGACCAAAGGGCGCCGGTAGACAATATCGCTCTGCTTTGATCAGGGGCTAGGGTTGCCACTGCCCTCAAAATATATGATTGAATAATACATTGCCACTTGCCACTAGGTGTGTCTTTGTATTACGTCATGAGTGCAAAGGAAGAGTTGATGCCAATCATCTAGGTAAAAGGCAACTTTCACAAAATTTGCAGAGACAGTAGGTATTGTCTTATGGAGCATGCACAATAGTACATGCCATTCAAATCCTCGACTTCAGTTAAACCATGTTTTTTTTTTTTTTATTTGTATTTGTGGCTATAGTATCACTGCGACCGATATCGGTCTATTGTGATCGCCACTTAGAGACTTAAAGTTCACCGCTGAACCCTGCGGCTGCTATAAACTGCAGGATTTCCTTAGGGGTGAGCTCCCTTATTTCATCTGGGGTTAATACATGTTTCCCCAGATGCGCATTGCGCTTGTGCATCAGCGGTCCGCATTGCCCCAGAAGGTGAAGTGGCGTTTCATCAGCCTCTTCACAATATCTGCAGGTTCGCGTATCGCTCAGCCTTAGGTTGAACATGTGCTTGTTTAAGCAGCAATGTCCTGTTAAGGCTCTCGTGACAATGCGCAGATTATTCCTACTCAGCGTTAGGAGAAGGTTTGTTTGCCTTTTACTATAGGCTTTAATTAAAGCTTTAGAGTGGGTCATACCTGCCGATTCCGTCCAGAGCTTCATGGCAGTCTCAAAACTAGAATCAGTGAGGGTTTTTTGAGCAAGGGCTTTTGGTATTCCACAGAAGGGTTCAGGGCCCTGCTGCGTACCATTGGCCCCCGCTCTTGCGAGTTCGTCGGCACGTTCATTGCCAATGATACCCGCGTGACCCGGTACCCACCTTAAAACTACCTTATTTCTCTATAAACCATGTTACCTGTGTGTCCATTATTGGTGACGTGCACATCATCGATGGAGTCGTCGAAGCCTATGAGCACGAGCTCGGGCAGTGTGACCTGCTTCACTCGTAGCACATTGATGTTGATCGGGCTTTGGTGCTTGCCCGCGCACTCCCGGTACCGCTCCCCCCAATACTCAGGACCTGAAATGGTTAAACATATATCTTAAAACGTAACTTTAGTAGTATGGTAAAAGACACGGAGAAGAGAAAGGTGATATAATTATTTAAGTAATTTCTTCAACCGTATTTATATTTTCAATGGCAGTGATAGCCTTGTCATTATCATCATCAACTCGTTACATTGACCCACTGCTGGACACAGGTCTCCTCTGAGAATTATAGCCTTGTGATGTGAACATTTGTGGTCATAGGTGCCTAGCAGTGTGATTTCTATTATAGGTACGTACCTAGGTTGTGTAACTGCGGGGGATATTTTATCAGATTTCAAAAGCATGATATATGTCTATACCAATCGTTTCGGAATTCAGATTCACATGATGAATTTTAAGTGCAAGTAAGAAATTAATGATCAGTGGGAACCTAGATACCTACAATAAAGCACACGCAATGCAATTAGTTATATTTTCAGCACTAATATAAAAAAACTGTAAACTTTGTGGTATTTATAGATCTCTAATTATGTGCTATAGCACAACATTAACCCATAAATTGAAACTAAGTTCAATATAGCCTTGCCAATCGCATTCTATTCTGTAATTAGAGTGATAGGAACGTACTTTAGGTAAAGTAAATTTGACACCATAAAAACAACACTGGAAGTGGTGCTTACCCTTGTAATTATGCTATTTTTTTTATACAACATGTAGTTGTTTAGCCGCACTTATATAAAATAATTATTAAGTATCATTATTGTGTTCATGCATAGTCGCCACTTGGCACCAGCCAAGAATTTACTGGTGTACGCACGCAGCGAGACAGGGATATTGTGCGCGCAGTTTTTGGTGAACATCATTTACCAAAAACTGTTTTACAAATTGTTACTGTTCAGTGTTACAAAATATTAAATAGTTTTTTCATTTGAAAGTCATAAGATACTTTAATGACTTCAATTAAAGCATTTAATTTCTAGATTTAAAGATGTTTGATTTAAAGCAGATCGTTTCGCCGTGGGCGCCTTTTTTATTTTAAATAGTTATTAGCAAATCGTTCGTCTATAACACATTCTAAGGTTATGGCAGTAAGAATTGCGGCTAGTTAAAAATTTACAATTTGGTCAAATCCTCTATTTACCACTGATATCTGCTACAATAATGATTCAGCAATAAATAATAATTTACACACGGCTGCAGGTCAGGCTGTACAATTCCAGTTTTTTGCTGATCTCGCATCGTATATGCTTTCCGTACAATAAGAGGTCAGTGTAAACTGGATTCGTGTCTACACAGATGTGAATAAGTTATAGTTTATGTCGCAATTCTTACTGCCTTGAACCTAGAATGTTATATAGACTACAATTTGTGAGAAATTGAATTTGGAGCCCAAGGCGAAGCGATTCGCCTTAAAAAAAATAACTTTGCTGGTGTATATCAATTACATCTATCTATGTAGGGACACGGAAGTAAATTTTACCTACATTTAAATAATTTCTATATGAAATGGTCTTAAAAGTACAATTTTAAGACAGGGCGAATTGAACGATTATTACCGTTGCCGTTGATATGCCTGCAGGTGCTGCTTGCTTACATAACATGAATCGTAATAGGAAAATGATTTATGGCATTAATGATAGTAATGGGTGTACCTAAGCATTGATATAGTGTCTACGATGTCTACTCACTATAATTTTCGGTTAGAAACTACCAACTGCATAATTCGCTTACTCAAATTCTAATCCACAAAATAACAATAAGTACATATCTTTAAAATACCTAGGGATCCTACGCTTAACAACCTTATTTAGTAATGCCCGCACGGGTAGGTATCTCATCTCAGAGCTCAACCACATTCTAAAAATGTTCATAACCTATAATAGCATAGCAACTTTACCGAAAATTATTATCAGATACTCCAAACACTGTCTTAGCTTTTACATTCCAGCTCACTTTTTGCGTGATAGCCTCGATATGTATTTCTACTAAGAGTTCTAAATTGGTTCTTACCGATACTTCCATCGTAGCCAAACTCCTCGCCATGCGTGAGATCTGTAATAAAACAAAAACATTAATGATTGTCTATTAATACGGGGTATTATTTGCACGATTGTTTAAATTAAGTGAAGACTCAAGAGGGTTCAACTTCGCCGTAACCAAGCACAGATTTAATTTTCAAGAGAAATCCGAAATTCGAGTTCTATTTGTTGTACCTGGAAATGTCGCCAGAAGTACCAAGACCGGTGAAATTGCTGCAATTTCACAGTATTTAGCATTTAAATAGGAATAGATCAAGACATGGCCCGTAAACCCTCGACTCATAAATAAAGCCAGTATAAACGGGCACATAAAATGAAACCCTATCAACTTCATTGATGTTATTATACGGTATCTACCTATATTATAGGATAAATGGTAAATATAACGGTCTAACCAGTTGAAGCGTGTTTTGAGTCAGCCTTTGTATACCTTTAACAACGGAACATTGTCATTATGCTTATTATCAAATGGTCCACGGGTTTTCTGAATAACCATACACACACATACAACGCGCTGATGCACTACACCGCTAGGGCTCTTGCTTGATTTCGCTTAGTAACTTCCGAAAGCAATTGAATGCAAATATTAGTTAAGGGCACATCTGCGAGAGCTAGTCTATTATCTAGGTACACTATAGTATGCTTTATAGAGATAAGAGATATTACTGCGCCTTCCACACTCCTGAACCTTGATCTATCTTTGTTAAGTATCAGCTGTGGGTAGTTTCAGCTCCGTAAATCACCACGGGTAGGACGCACTGGTAATAGACCCTCGTCTTTAAGGATTGTGGCATCGACGATTTCAAGATATCACGTAGCTTCCCAAATGCCGCCCAAGCACTTGTTTTTTTTTTGGTGTATAAGTAATCTTGCCAATGGTGAATGTGACCCAGATCTAGTAATCCTCCTCTGAATCTGCACTTGTAATTTATTCGAATTATTTAGATACCAGGCCGGGCAGTTATCTCTTGTATAAAATGTATTGATCAATTTGATATGATCATCAACAGCTAATAACAGCACCCTTTTACATAAGTACCTGATACCTTAGCCTAACTACTAACCGTGAAATACGAAAGTTGCACTTTGCGCTGACCCATTCCGTATAAGAGTCTCTATGTCTCTATTGCCAACTAAACAAAGCGCTCTATATACCGACACTATAGAGATCAATATTGAATTTAAATCTTGAAGTTAGACCTGTCTTGGAACCATAACTTCCGCTTTGTCTGAACCGGTACCTAAGAATTTTTCAAGACTCCTTTAGACTTTATTGTTCGTATTAGTCAAAGTCGCCAAGTAAAGATGCATCTTATACTTATACCATCTTCTGTATGGCTTTCAATATACATATCATTAGATATAGGTATGTATCTGGATATTCATATAGGTAATTGGAAGCAGGATATAATTTTGTGTTTGTGATTTAAGTTTGAGTACTTAAATAATATGAACTATGACTTTGATATAATTTTGAATAAACACTTCATCTGAATATAGCACTTAATCAAATTGGGAGCAGTTCAGGAAGAAGGAAAGGGTTAAAGGTTGACCTATAAAATGCATAAGGATGTAGATGGTCAACTTGCTAACGTTAAAAAGATTTCACCTTCAGGAGTACGATGTCTTCTCATTTACCTTGCGCCAGCGGCTCAAGGTTTCGATCAATCTTTTTTTATTATTACTAGTTTTTCGGCGACCCAGAGATGTACCTGGAGGTTGTGAATTATTACAATAGGAAAATTCTGCTGCTTCTTTACCGGCTTCTTAATAAGATAAATGCGGCCAGTCATGTGAATATTGACATTGTATTTTATATTGTGCAGTACCGCCAGCACATTTAATGAGTGATAAAATTTCACGGTTGTTTAACATAAAGGTTCAGAGAATTACAAATTAAATCTATGCAAATAAATTATAGCGTAACAACTACTGACGCGTGTCAAACTCATTGATAAAAATAAAATATACAAGACAATAATAGCTCTAGCGACCTTTTATAATTGCCAATGTTCATGGGCGTGTGGAAGACTTTCAACGCCGCTCATATTTTGATCAGCTGAGAATTGGGATTCCTATTAGATTCCTATTGCACTTCCTACACATCTCAAGGGAACAAGGTCAATAATCGGAATTTCTATGCGACATTTTACTTTCACAAATCAGGTGGTTTTAGTTTTGAAAGTCTAAATATGCATACAATGGCAATGTTGTTTATTATTTATACCATGTCCGATGTAAAGGATCAACGTTGTACTGAACGGACATAAAAGTTGATTGTCTTGTACTATGACGCGATGTGAAACGCTTCGTACGGTTTTGCATTGTTTTAATTCGTTAAATTGGCATAGAAATAGTGAAGGTCCCCGAAAACTGCCGAGGTGTTGGTACACCAAAAGAAAATGGGTTTTGTTCTATTGTGTGATCAGGTACTCGCGTCGCTGTTGTGGTTACATGGTTATTAGCTTGCCTTGTCGCCCGTTCAATGCCTGCCTTCATTATCAAGGATAAGTATCTTGCCAATGTTCATTTTAAATACAGGGTTGGTGACCCAAAATTTGTAGGCTCTATAAATATAGAATATTATAACTCCATATTATTGTTTTATATATATATCTAGAAGAATGTTACAAACATATGGATTGCCACATAACCTATCTAGTAAGAAACTATATTTTGATAAGTATAAGTATACATACTAACTAACGGATAGATAAGCTGCGATAATCGAGCTTTGCTCCTTTGTCTCGATATGAACAGTTCAATATGTTGCTAATAACTCGTGTTTATCAACAGATAAGATCGACCATTAACCTCCTTCATTTATAAGATCTGGTGGTTTTCCGTTACCGCTGGTATCCCCAAGAATTATCAAGAATTTTATCAATCATCATTATTTGAGTATGTTTACAAACATCAACTCACATATCTACACGAGAACCCAGTACTGAAAAATTAATAGGCTTCAAAAATGTTTAATAAAAAAAGTTTTTCCGTCAGATTATCGAACCCGAGCGATTCGCGATATAAAACGCGAAGTTGACATTGTAAAGATATTTTGTAACATTAGTTTGAAATCAGATAAGATAAACGTGAAACCTAAGAGTAAGTATACTACTCGTATGTAGGTAACGAGTCCCTCCTGTCTTATCAAAACGATCGCTCCTTTTCAAGTCAAATAAAAATATAACTAGGTAAATCAAGTTTTAACCCTGATTTATTATTAACAAAAGCAATTTGTTCTGTAATGTGTAATTTTGTTTGATATTCTAACAGTAATGCCAGTAATCAAACAAAATTTACATGATTATCAAGTATCGTTTATTTCCATTATGTTTCGTATCTCGAATAGTTTTGTTCTCTACAAATGTTACGAGAACTAGGCTCACTTGTTGTATGTAACTACGTCAGTGCAGTTACCAAAACAATCAATCGTTCGTACACACCGTCATGAATTAAATAGCGCACCTTGGTTTACCAAGCGAATGTCACGCAACGCGTAACGCCATTTATTATGATCCGATTTTAGCTACTTTCCACAACTGCTTTTTGATTTATGACCGTGACTATAGACAGGAAACTTGCCTGGAGATATGGTTCTCTTTTAAATTGTTTGTTCAGAAATACTTACGGCTCAAAGGTAATAATTATGTATTATTGAGCTGCACATTTGGCACAATAATGACATTGCGCCGGCGCCGCCGGTAGTCGTTGCTCGACATGATTGTTGGCCTGTCCAAGAATTCCCGGAATCTCAGAAATTCATAGATCAACTTTCAACTACTGCCAGTTATCAGTACCTCTCTGGCTGTCTCATACAATTCAGCCCATCTTAGCACCCTCAGCACACTTACCAAATTGGATGTCAGATCTTCACAGCATTTGCGAAAGCGCTACTTTCGTCAATTACAAGGTTCCGCTATTGGGGACAACTAGGTCAAGGTGTCTTTTATTAACAATCTCCCATTGTTTATGACCAACTCAAAATGTGAGTACTCCTGATGGTGTTATCTCTATTTTACAGGAACCACAGATTGCCTACTCAATATATTTGATCACAACGAATAATTATAATACGTTATATATGCATTTAATTATATTTTATTAAAATACTTATTTAAGTAATGAAATTATCTGAAGTTCCAACAATGTACGCAAGTATACAAATCTGTTTACGAAATCAGTAGAGTTACGGCCAGAGTTTATCATAAAAATACCAAAAATAAAAGTAAAAGTAAGTGTCGTGAACGTCGTGGTGCACGACTTTAGTACATTATCTCCGGTCGTGAAGATGACAAGACAACTATTCCTCTAGACGCGTCCCTTTTAACTTAGTAGCTAGCTAACATTGCAAGCCGGCAATGCAAACCAGAATAACTAATTGAATTTAATTACCATCGATCACACTAGACAAGACTGACTTTATCTAAGTACTTAATAATAAGTAGTTCACCGGAGATAATTTGAATCAACACAACACAAACCTTATTTATTCATACGTAATTGTTTCCGTGGCGGTGGAAACTATTAAATAGTCTGTAGTGGAGGTCCGTTAGTCAAGTTCAAGCCGCGGATCGGAGACCTCTGTGACGAATAAACTACTTTGAGAACACTTCTGCATACAAATGAAGATTACTGCGACAGACAGGGTCGACAGCAACACATTTTAGTATAGGTTGAAACATGTGTGTGAAGTAAATTTCATAAACATTTATATGTTTATGTGTCAGACGTGAGACAAGTGCCGGTCTTGCTTAGTAGGTTATCTATATAGATTCTACTACTTCAGTAGTAGTAGTCGTAGTAGTAGTTCAGTAGTAGTTTGTATAAGTATTCATACTTATACAAACCTATCGAGGAGCTTTGTAACCTAAAAAAATGTGCTTCTTATGTTACTGTATGTACCTATACATTGATAGACTTGTAAATACATATTTTTATATAAATGTATCATAAAATATATAATAATGTTCCAGCATATTTGGAATTATCTCTAGAGTGAAATTTCGGTTGGGATATTTCCGACGGAAGTTCCCAGTTATAGGCTCTATGCTATGACTAGTAACTTATTTTATACATAAATCTTCAATCGTGACTAGGAACACAAGCCATTCTTGTTACACTATGTACCATAAAAAATTAAGTAGGTATGTGTCCGAAACATATAATATACTGACACGTGCCTACGTGATAATTGGTATTATGGTTAGCCCCATGTTTTCAGTGATTTCAAAGATTAAAACAAGTAGATTCTAAGGAAATTCAGTGAATACATCATATGTTAATAAGCACTTATTATGCTTATTTAACATAACATACCATCACACCTGTGTTCCCCGAAGGGTTACGCAGAGGTGTACTAATGTACACCCACATTCCGCCGGTATGTTTAGGTCCCGTGTGATAGGAGGCGAGCGTATAGGACTTCTAGCGTAGCAGTCGCGCTTAGGACTAATGAGGCAGTAATGATTATATATTATTGCTTCATTATTGTTTTACCAAATACAACTGTACCAAAAAAGACCTATTTTATTAGGTAGTTAATCCTTTTTTTATTATAACAAGTTATAAAACACGTATTAGATAGATAAATAGGTATACCTTAATAAGTTATCTATACGGGTGGTATGTAAAGGTGTATTGCTGTATTATACTGTGTCAAGTTGTCACGTCGATCAATCTAGTAAACCCATCTATTAGATACTATAGTTCTAGGTATTCGATACCTGAATAAATAATAACGTTGCATTTTTATAGTGACAAGTGACGTGGTACAACACAGGTGTTAATGAAATAGAACATGATATATGTATTTGGCATAGCTCGGCTAAGGAAGTCAATGTAGTTATAACCAAATAAGGGAATATTTGAATCTGATTCTTGTATTTTGTGGCTATAATACCACAAAGACCCTGGCCGGACTTTTGTAATTAGAGATATTGACATTAAATAAAAAAATATGTTTCGTTGTCACAAATTCCGTTAAAAATAGCGAATATAAATTTCCTTAATACGCAAATCCATGGACACAAATGAGTGACGCAAAGCTCCTCATTGCCTAATGAGTGTGTATTTATTATGTGTACATGCTTACCTGTCTATGTAAGACACATAAGTATAATAAATCTGTATGTCAACCTTTTAATGCACGGTTGACCTTCATCTACTTAGTGTACCTACCTAATTAGTACCAAAATTACTCCCGTAAATCAAACTCCATTGTTTGTTTCAATAGAGCAAATTAATGTAAATATAAAAGCTGTGATTGCTCTTGGTTTCAGTCCAACACATAAATTCTTTTTATGGTCGTTGCATCTAGCCGTACTGCGCCAAATTTTCGTTTAATTATAACATTTAAAACTGTGATAGGAAGTTAGGAACTCTTTAATGTAATAAAATTGCACGTGCTTTTAAGCCAATTAATAATAATTAATTTGCACTCAAGTGTGATGAAACCTAAAGGCAATGAACGTTAAAGGAATTCTTGCCAAACGATAACAAGTAATTTTGCAAGATTGCAGTTTTCGCCTACTTACCAACCCAAATGTGGATAAGTAGGTATGCTTTGTAGAGTCAAGCCTTAAAATTAATGACGACATTAGACATTAAAAAACCTGCACAACCTCAGTTGACTAGACATAACTTATTAAATGTATAGGTATGTATACTTATAAGTTATGAATTGATGTAGGTATGTATGTAATAGATTTTTTTTTCGTAATTACGGCGCGTTTATATAATTATTATGTTATATTAACGACAATTTTGTTCCGTGTAATTTCGGTGACTGTCACAAAAAAGGACATATTTTTTGTGTTTCATAATAATGTTTGTATTTTAATGTAGATAAAGAAGTAAAAAAACACAACGCTTTTAAAAAAAACATTATTTATGACAAATTATGATCCCGTTTTATTTATGTTAAATAATTAATGTAATGCTATTATATAGATAATAGTTAATTCTATACGACAACCCATTCAACAAATAATTTAGTACGTTTCCGAGACACGCATATTTAGTTCTCGTAGTCTGTGACACGGTTTCAGATTTTTCAAAACGTAAGTACATATATTGTTTTCTATTTTTTTTTCTGATTTCAAGAGAGGAGGTTTGCAATTCTTCAATTAATTATATTTTTTTATGCAGATATTGATCATTCGTGTTTTATTTATCTACCGTACCTTTGTTGTCTCAACATCGGATCAGAAGATACAACACAAAATGCTCCAAATCGTATGTATTTTTACTTCAAAGTCATGGTTGAAAAGGATTTATTTAGGTAGAGTATTTTAATTAGCACTATATTTCTCAGGATTCATATACATAATAACGGACGTAATAACGAACGTAATTATATTGTTCGTATCGTTAGAATACGTCAATAACCATATTTTTTCTTTGCCATAAAGAATTATAGTGTACGTAGGTACAAACTAACAAAAAAAAAAGTTTGCGAGGTAAGGTCTTACCTAATAAGTAATATAATATTATAACTCTAGGTATCATAACTCTAGATGTTTCATGTAAATTGTCAATTGCTAGACCTTAATATGGTCTAGTCTCAGTAGATTACACGAGGTCCACAAGAAAATCAAGCCTTGTCCATAAAATATTTGGATTGGCCCGTGACTTTTTTCAGATACTTCATGTAAGTATCTATCTACTATCTTACTTGCTCGCATAAATGCTGCTTTAAATTTTTATACATTAGGTACGTACCTACATGAAAAAAAAGAACTGGACAAATACTCGCGTTAGTTTAAAAATGTATTTTTAAAATCAAATTCGAAATGTTAATTCAAAATTGTTTACGCAATGATGGTTAGTTAGGTCGATAATTATTACCTGCATTGGTGCTAACTGCGTAAGAAAATGTTTACGTCTTTAAAAGCACCGAAACATAATACTTAAGTTATTATTGTTTCAATGTTTTAACATGTTTGCGCACCTAACTGTGTAATCGAAGTAATTATACTCCATTCATCAATATTCAGTACGGTATAAAGGCTGCTTCGTGTGTGGAAAATCATTACACTCAATATTTATATGTAAAATCCTTTTATTCTCTTGATTGTATTATATTATTGGCACAAAAAAGAAAATGTTTTTTTCTGAATTTCTGAAGTATCATTCATACCTGCTACCTAACTAAAGGAGAACATCGTAAAGGTTGCTAGATAAGTAGTTACCTAGTCATATTCATTTGTAAAACTGTATAATTATCTATTGTTTCAGTATGTAAATATGTTCATATTCATATCTGGATGATCTGTAGGTAATCTTTTGTAGGTAATTTATTATAAGAACGTATACCGTTGTATAACTTATAATGGACTTATCTATGTATTTGTAATTACTAAGATTTGAGCGTAGATACATACCTATATGGATTTTTTAAATACATTTATTAATATTACTTATACCAACATATATCCTGGTAAGATACTCAAATCGTATTCTATCTTGGTTGAGGTTTGACTAAATTAAGTTAATTTATGTTAAGAAAATCGTGTCTCTACATGAATATATATTATTAAAATAATTTATATTTGTAAAAAATAATAACTTGAGATCGAATTTACCTATTTAATTCATCTTTTTTTAAGTTTTCTAACAGTAGGTATGTACAATGTACATGTTTGCTTTTATGTAAGACAGGACGACGTCTGTCGAGTCATAATTAGCAAGGGACCAAAATATTACCACAACACATAACGATCATTTTGACTTTATAATGAAAATAAATTTTATGCAAAAAACATATTAGGTACCTTTCAAAAAAATTACAATAAGCTGAAACCTGTTGACCTGTTTAGAAGTTACGAATTATGCAGCCAAAACACAGACAGACAAAGGCAAATAACACTCCTCTTTTTTAAATTATTGTCTATCATACCGGGAATGAGTGATCTAAGCAGCACCTGCAACATCAACGTTTTGGCTTGATTATATTTTTAACCGTTACCCTTACACCGATTTAATCTACAAGCCTTACCTATTCTATGAGTTTTACCGTGAGTAGGTAGTTTTCAGGCGCTAACCCCCGTGAACTGACTAGTGACCTAGTCTTATAAAAAAATATTCGTTCGAACCCGCGATCCGTGGAGCATAAGCGGATCACTGAGCCACTACGCCAAGCTTGCGTTCAAAGTTGCGTTTCGTATTGTTTTTTAAAATACTTAATCATAGTTAACTCTGTACAGTTAGTTATTGTATCTATTCATGAACTAATATGAACCTCACTCATACAAAACACGCACGCTCAAAGCAATGTGAAGAATATTAATTATTATTCGTCGAGTACATATTATGTTAAGATTATACTCAGCTATAAAAACAATTCATTATGATTTATTGACGGTAATAAAATCATAGCTGACACGTGGCACCGAACTGCTACGGCTTAGTAATGGATGTAATTGTAAAGTATCTAGATACTGTTATTAATTAGTATGCACTCGTAATCTCGTCTCTATACTACTTAGAGGAAAGCCTGATACCCGCATAACATTTTTAAGCCCCATATAATTTTTAAGTGACTTCAAAAATAAGGAATGTAGTCTCAAGTTTGTGCATAACCAGATTTTGGTGATACTTTTTTTGTAAACGTGACCTCTAGAATCAGGTTCGGAAGTCAGGTGGATCTCTACAAGCCCTCAGGCAAGCCTACGCGGGCACTCTACCCTATGTTCCCTGCCTGGCGTTCGAATTTCATGTTCGAAGATACTGAAAATGTTACAGAAGGCTTACGGTGAATCGGCTTTATCAAAAATACGTGCTTTTGAGTGGTACAAAGCGTTCAAAAGGGGTCCAGATGCGATGGAAGATTTGCCTCGCTCTGGTAGGCCATCAACGTCTGCACTGAAGTTAACATTGCAAAAGTGAAGGAAATAGTGACTGAAAATCCTCATTCAACTTTGAGAGCCATAGCCGCAAAACATGTTTCATACCCAAGTGATTATTTAAAATGGTACGGATCGACAAGTGAGACTCAGAAAGTCTCACTAGTCGATCCGTACCATTTTAAATAATCACTTGGGTATGAAACATGTTTCCGCTCGGCTAGTCCCAAAAGACCTGAATTTTCTCCAAAAACTCAATCGCATGAGAGTCGCTGAGGATATGCTAGAACGAGTCAATTCTGACCCAACATTCATGAAACGCGTTATTACTGGTGACGAGAAGTGGGTTTACGAGTTTGACATGCAAACTACTGTCAACAAGCTTCGGAGTGAACCGAAACCGAAAAAAACCAAGCCAAAGTCGATGAAAAGTCAAAGTCATGTTGACTGTTTTCTTTGACTATCGCGGTGTTGTGCAGGATCAAACGGTAAATATAGAATTTTATTTGAGCGTTATGCGGCGTCTAAGAGAGCCAATTCGACGAAAAAGGCCAGATTTGTGGAAAGAAAATTCTTGGATTTTGTACCACGATAATGCGCCTTCGAACAAGGCGATCATTGTGAACGAATTTTTGTCCAAACACAACAAATACCATCGAGCAACCACCATTTTCACCAGATATGGCTCCAGCCGACTTCTTTCTTTTTCCTAAACTCAAATTACCACTTCGTGGCACCCGTTTTCAATCGGTAGAAGACATAAAGGAGAATTCGGGGCGAAAACTAAACTCAATTTTTGGCTGTAAAATACCCTACATTTAAACGAAAGTATAAAGATACTTACTGAGGTATAAGTTTGTATGCGTGAACCATGTACAACGTGAACTATACAATTAGAACCAAGTTCACACAATACATAGTAGATAATATATAGAATTGAAAAAACTATAATTACAGTTTTTACTGCTATCTAGCATGCAATTTTACAGCAACTAGCATCAGTCTATGAAAGTACTTATTCATCGATTTTTCATTTCAAGAACTGATACATAAGTTAGATCTTAATATCGAATGTGTGTCGTATTTGCATGCTCGACAGTCCGACTAGTTAAATATTTCATATCTGTCATTTTGCACTTGAATAATACTTAATTATTTTACATATCGTGGTTTATCGGAATCAAATGGTAAATGTTTTATCGAAACTATTCATGTTCGATTTCATTTTCACAGTAAAATGATTTCATTTTGCCATGATATAAGAATCACGAATATTGCACGTAAGAAGGTACTTTTAATATTTCATTTTGTATATTTATTTGTAATTTATGTTACTTAACTGCTATGTTAGCAGTTCAACATACTAAGCACCAAACCATCTTCTACTGTAAGTATATATTTTTTTATGTTGTAAGGCGAGTGGTTCGGGATCCCGTCATCAATGTTTGCTTCCATAACCACAAAGTTCGGAAAAAAAGAGGTGTACGTACCTACTCAGATACTTTATCGCTTGACCACGATTGACCACAGGGAGCGTTGACATGTAGTCTTGTGATCAGGTTTTTTTATTGAAATTATGGCCAGGACAGACAAAATCGTATTATAAATATCAATCTACATAGATACACATCGTCAATCAAGTAGAGTCGGTAGTACCTAGAGTAAACTGTATTATCAACATACTATCAAGCATGAATTTCCCGAAGGGTTAAAGGCAGAGACAGAGGTGTACTAATGTACACCCTCAATTTTGCCGGTATTTATAGGTCACATAATTATAATAGACGGCGAGCCTATTGCCATTAACCGGGTACAAATCCAGAGTCCGAGCTGCTACAGAGAATTTCATATAATAATTCAATTAAACTTTCTTTCTTTAATAAAACTCGACCTGGGAATCGAACCTCTAGCGTAGCATGCTTGGGGCCTCTAGACTAACGAGGCAGTCTAAATTCTGTATTATCATTATAGGTATTCGCATGCATTTATTATGTTCAGCATAATAAATGCATGCGAATAAGATGCATGCATATAAGCTAATTCAACATACAACCGAGAAAATTATGGTAATATATGTAGGTACCTATGTTTGTTATTTTTAATTTTCCCGGTCATAAATACTTTCATATAGGTATAATTAGTTATATGGTAATTCCAATTATATAGGTAAAGAGATTGATGATGTAACGTCATTAAATACTAAATTCCCAATTTGTTATAACAATACATAAATACTTGGACATGTACCCAAATACCTATATAAATTAAACACTTATAACACCGGAAACATGTCATTATCCTAATGAATAAGCAAATTATTCAAGTAATAATGTAGATACATTATCTACACTCTATACTTAGTTTGTTTTCTATTAATTACTTACATACTTAGATAAATATAATTAAAAATGACCAAACAAGGCAAGTTGTTAAATAAAAATATCTCTAATATAGGTGTCCAATTGGTTTAATAATCAAATTAAGTTTAATAATTAAATAACATAAGTACTTGTGTAGATACACTTCTCAAACAAATCATTATTAATCATGTTGGAAGACGTTAGAAAAATATATGTTACTGTAAAAGCTCGAACTACGGTAAATCTTAAGATTTAAGTGTAAGTCTTAGGATTTACCGACACGAGTTGGTAAATGTAAGTATTTCTGAAAATACCACGATTTTTTCGAGCTTTTACCATTCGAATTCAGTATATGCTAGGTTTTACCACTGTCAGCTGGTAGATGTTGGTTTTAGGAATAAAACTCCTACTTCTGAGAAGGGGATGGCGGAGTCTGCAGACCCCGCCATCCCCTTCTAACCTAACCTATCCGAGTCGGGATGCCCCAAGTTCCGAGCTCGCTACGCTCGCTCTTGTATCCTAAATTCTCCTAGTACAGGAATATTGAATTTTGTAACCGATCCCTTCGCCTTCGACATCGTTTCGACATATATGGACAAGCTGGCCAATTGATGTTTCGTAAAAAATAGCATTACTTACACATAATTTGTCTAAAGGACGTGCAAAGAAGATAATTAGTTACTTTTTGTTCGAAATAACTCTGTTTGTCTGAAGTTAGCCGTTCCGAACTACCACGTTGGTAAAATCGCTTAATTAAGTACCTATACATGAATATAGAAATTAGTAAAGAAAATAATTAAAAATGTGATTATATTTATTCAACCCCAGTAGTCTTACATAGACATTTGCCACTGCTAAACCACTTGCGGACAACTGCAGACAGGTTTAGTTATTTCGAACAAACTGTACTCGTATTCCTCGGACACCATTTATAACAATGGTCATTAATGATAGATAGTCATAGTTATAAATAAATGGTCATAGATATGTGTTTAATCTATCTAAGATAGAACAACCCTAAAGTGCGTTGTATGAGAAATAATCGCAAAAATATAGTTATTACTTTGTACTTATATGTATATTTATTTATTTAATACTTCCTGGTCCTGCACAAAACTAAAATGTTGTTCAACGGCGGCCCTTAGGTTTTTTTCTCATCAGTGACGTGAATGATTATTACCTATTTGAATAAATACCTAACATCTTTTTCAAAAGATAGGTACTACGATTTATAAAATAGGTAGGTAGGTACCTACCTTCTATTAGTATGTACTTAAACGTAAAACCCACAAGACAGGTCTAGGAATAAAAATTCAAGCTTACCTAATAGGAAATTCGACAGTTTAGTTGTATGTAAGATTTATATATTATTTACGTAACATTTCCGTTTCAATGATCCGCAGCAGAATGCATTTAGCGCTTTAATCCAGGCCAAAGTAAACTCAACTGGTTTTACAGCAATACAAAATGTCCATGAAAATTAACGTAAACTTGCTCACGAAACAGACCGTATAATGAGTTTAATTAATTCAATTTATGAGCAATACGAATGTCTACGATACTGAAATACTTATACAAAACCATTTTTAATTATTTTAAATTTAATCTTCATACCTACTTGTTATAAAGCGTACTAGAAAACTGAATAATAAAGTGTATAATTGATGTAATCTTTGAAGTTCAGTTAATTGCCACGCCTAGTATCTAATTCAATTTCGAGGGGCATTATTAATTTTATTGTGATGCTTACTAACCGGATTACAGAAAGACAAAGAACGTTCCTGCCCCACGCTGTTTTTTTTAAATGGCAGTGTCCAGTTTGCTGATCAATGATGAATCGAACTCCTTTTTGTCGCCTCTACTCGACAGCGACGCTGTGTCTATTTTTTGCACAAAATCAATATATTACCAATCATCTTTTATCTATGGGTACTATATTTAACTCACGTTACGCCGCTTGGATGACACACCTTCTTTTGAAGACGTAGTAGGTACTTACTTGAGTACCTACCTAGTGTTTGTAATTTTTCCATCGTCACATCCTACTTATGTTATTTGTAACACCATCGGAAAAGGTTAGCACATAGCAAATCTAACCAGCCCTCCACGGCTAAATATATTTTTTATTAGTGAAATGAGGTGGAAATTACCGTCCTCTGTTTATGCGGATACGGGTGGGGACACGAAGTCCACTTGCATTATGAAGAAAAAGGTTGAGATTCAGACGCATTTATGTCTTTATCGACCCATGTACTGTCACACAGTGAGACCCTCTCTGATTCTGAGTGAGAGGGGCCGCGCATTTATGAGATATTTATATGATCCGGACGATCACACAATTGCTGCTATACCTACCTAAGTAAACCATGCTAAATATCACCTTTTTAAAATCTTAAACAAGTATGTTTACTTATGTAAGTATCACACGCAGTAGTTGCAGAACCAAAGCGTTAATATCTAGTTAAGTACAAGCAGAAGCTTTACTTACCTAAATATTATGTTATATTATATTGATTTTATTGTAATTAAATGTTGCGTGATTTCCCATTCCTTTTTGCGAATGACTTTTTCCATGTTTAATTATAGACTACGTGTTTGACGACAGCAATCATTAGATATTTTTCCTGTATTAAGTACAATATGTAAGTCCTACATTTACATGAAATAAAACGAATCTTTAATAAGACACTATAAACTACCTCATTAATTCAGAGTTACAAGTTATAACATGGAATTAGCGCACCTCAAAATAATGTACTTACTTAACTTGATGAAAAATTACCCAGATATGCTACCGAGGTCTACGAACAAAAGTAAAAAAAAAAATACTTAGGTATGTTAATCTTTTAATATTTTTTTGACAATCGTTGGTAGATAGATAAGGTAACTACCTACAAATGGTATAAGATACAGGCATCTGTACTTAGGTACTTTTGTTACCTAGGTAACAACTTCTATTTTCAAGAATAATGTAATAGTGTAGTACCTAGGTACCTACCTTCCTATGATATAAAGGCATTGCTTATTAAAACGGAAAGTGGCAGATAGTTAACCAATTAATGTCACTGGAAATCTCTTGCACTTAGCTCTTGCATTATACATAAGGTAACTGTGATACACTTTATCAATGTGCCTACTCTTACGTAGGTACCTAAACTTATTCGATAAGTTAACTCGCAGACTATATTAAGATTACTAAGTCATATTACACCACTAGAATAAAGACATACTGAATTAATCTAGTAAATTCTTTCATTTTATGAAGACTTAGGTTTAGGTTAATATATGTAAGCAATTAGATAAGTAGTTACTGTTCTGACTAAATTAGTCCAACAAATGCTAAACTACGTAAAATTTGAAAACACTAAACTTTACAACAACTGTTGGTAGGTATACTTTCGCTGCAAAGTAACGCAGGCTGCGCAAGATTACTTTCCTTTTCTCATATTATGAATACCGCTTATATGGCCTTTACTACTTAATTGATAGTAAACATTTAACCTGAGAAATTGAAAAACAAAATGACGTCAATGTGTTATCTTGTTCTTCCGGCTTTGGATAACTATTTCATAATTTTTAAAGCGGTTCTGCTATGGCTTCACTTGATGTCACAACATTAATTCATATTATTTTAATTTCAAACCAATAATTATCTGTTGCTTTTTTGTGAGACAGTTACATAACCATATTATTTGAATTTTAAATTCAAGGATATAAAAAGCAGTGCGAGCGATATTTTTTTTGGTCATTCACTGTTCTCATCATCAAATGCGTTACACTTATAAATTATTGTGTCCGAATAACCATAACTCTGCCACACATTTAAGTTGATGATTAAAAATATAAGTGTAGTAATTTATGCAGGTAGACGGTCTAGTCTCTTCTCACATCTTATCCACGAATCTACAAAATACAAGTTTTTATTTCACTTTTTGTTAATGAAACGGGTAGTTACCTATGTTATATTTATGCTATTTGCAATAAATTAAATTCAACCGAACACAAAGATTTCAAGATTTTGCCAAAGACAGTTATCTGAATAAAACCATTTGAGTCTGCTGGTTGTCTGGTAGGCTGAACCGAACAATGTTAATTATTAGAATAGCCTGGCTTAGGTGTCCTGCGTGGATTCCGCCTGTCTGGGAAAGACGTATCTCGAGTTGTTCATCAAACCACACGGTAGTGTTTTATGGTAAGTGTCCTTCTTAACTAGGTTAGGTAATGAAAATTTTAAATCTCAAAAATGTTCATTGAAATTTGTTGAGCCGTTAGGAAGCCTATTTGAAATAAACTTGAAGACCGAGGAAGTTCTAAAAAATGAGATTAGTATTAGGTATAATTATCAGCCTTCACATAAATTTAGGAATTCATTTTTAAATGTACGACGCGTAGCTATAGGCAGTCCAGGAAAGTTATTTTATACTAAAATAAACTGTAGGTAATAGGGTACGTAGGACTTATTACCTCTGTCTATATTTATGTTTCAGTCTAAGTATCCTTTAGGTATATTTACCTTGTAATTCAAAATCAGTATCTAAACAATAATATAGGTACATATTAGTAGATTGCTGAACCGTTCGTGAATAACTGGCGTAATGGTATTTTTTTAATTGTTGATTTCATGGAAGTGTTTTAGTACGAGTAATATAGTAAACAATTAGTAAGGGATAAGATCACAAGTATCATGACTTATTTTCATACAAAATTCAAAATAAATACTTTCTGCTGCAGTCTGATATTTGACCTAATTTGATAGGCAGAACTAGGACAGTGTAAAGTTCGAAGAGCTTAGTCAGTATTTATTCCACAAACATTATCAGAATATACACATGCATACGAGTGAAACCCATTTAAAATAAAGTGTTTCAGGAATTCTAGTGACTCATGCTTGAGTGTCATAAGAGACTAGGAACACCACAAACAAAAATTATTTGCCACCTGCATTTCAACAATGGCATCGTAAAATGTTTGTTTGTTTTTTATACTTTAATCTACACTAGGGTTAGGTCTGAAAATCCATTTTGTGAAAGCACTCTTGTACCGTGGTTCTTTAGACAAAAATCTCACATGCACACTCGGACGGAATTTTTCAAATATTTAAATTCGGCTGTTAAGCAGGGCCGGAGTAACGTAAATGCAAAGTAGGCAACTGCTTACGGGCCCCGGATCCCGGAACTCATTACAAAATAATATCTAAGTTTTTTGTAGAAATGTAGAAAACGAGTTGTATCTGCCTCAAGGGTCGCTCTACCTAGAGGCCTCTACTCTACATAGTTTAATCCGGTCCAGTGCTACTAAACATGAGGTCCGTCGTCTAAATTGTAGTTCTAGCACTTTTATTGAAAATACTCAAATAAATCCAATAGGATTTGTGGGGTAGATATTATTAGAGATAGATAATAGTTCCCTATTACACCTCTATACCTACCTTAGGAATTAAAACTATAACATAAAGAACGTAGCGTAAGCCAGGCTTACCACAAGCTGTCAAAGTTAATTTTAATTATTTATCTGAGTAAATAATTGCTGATAGTTACATAATATCTAATATTATTACCACCAGTTATAATATCAGTTGCTATCAACCCGTTACGATTGGCGAGATTTTAATATTTTATTAATTAATGCTAAAATAATCAGTTTAGGGTAAGGCCGAGGTTACGGCGCTGCTTGTGTGATGATGAGATGCCGATCTATAGTCAACAGGCACGACCCACCTTGGTAATTACGCGAATATCTTTGACTTTGATTGGAATAATTTATAACGAATTATTTGGACAGTTTAGGATTTGATTACTTATTCAGCTTAACCTTGGGGCAAAGTAAATGAAGTAAGTAGGTACCTATGTTGTAAATTTGCGATGCAACAGCAATTGTGAAATTCCTTAGATTACTGAGCATTATTTATATTAATTATAATTAAATGTTTAGTTAACTTTAAAGTACTATACGAGTACCTACTTATGGGTTTCAATGCCACTTTTTTCAATTGTCTTAGTTTTACACCTTTGGTTAGTTGTAGTGCACATAAATATCTACCTACACTAACTTTTTCAGTTTCATTGCGAATCTTTGGTATGCCTTCCATATATATGTACCTATATAATATATATGGAACGCAAACGGGACAAACAAGGAAACATTCATGTTTATTTAACATAGAAATTATATATGGTAACAATTTAAAGAAGGATAGGCGTGGAAGGGTAAAGGCAAAGGATAAAGTTTATTTTTAACATTATAAAAAAACATTCGCTTAATAGCTGTTAGCTGATAGGTAGGTTTCTGTGAATTTGGAACCAATTTAGTCTCATCTAACGTTCTAATAGTCAGGGTTAAAATTTAAATTTTGAATTTAAAATTTTGTTTTTGAAGTGTCGAACTCCTCTATGGTTCGAACCCCACCCATTGCACTACCGATGTGAACCCACTCGTAACACAAGCATTTAGCTTAGCACGAGGGGTTAACAAGAATACTAGTAATGTGTGACCCACATTGCTAGTAAGCTTTTAAAACAAAAAAAAAAAACTATACTCACTGTTGCGGAGTTAATATTTATTATACTTAATTAATAGGTATATACTAAACTCACCTAAAAAATTATGTAATTAGATATCCTTATGTACTTTTTTACCAATGTGCCCATATATATAGTTATTCCCAACTCTAGGCTAAATAGACTTTACCAACGTCCAGCGATTTTTCACACATTCAGACTTCTAGGTCTTATGATCTTAAATGCATTTTAGTACCTTTATACCTAGGTAGTTTCTGCTCGATATTCTTAGCAGGGTGAAACATTATTTTTACTTACGTAGGTACTTTTTATACTTCATCGGGTTATCCAGCACCTAATACATTTTTTCATACATACATACATACATACATACATATTGTCACGCCTGTCTCCCATGGGGGTAGGCAGAGACTATAGATTTCCACTTGCTACGATCCTGGCACACTACTTTCGCTTCATCTACATTCATTAATCTCTTCATGCATGACCGTCGGTTTAGGGTGCTCGGAACCTGGCCTTTTTTATCATTCATTTTTATTTTTTTTTCATTCATGCATATAATTTAACTAACATACCTTGCAAAAGCGCGAACACGAATATCGCAGCTGCAGAAACTTGCATTTTTATCACTTAAACTAATCACTTTTTGTCATAAAAAAATGGGCAATTAATTTTTAAGTAATTTTTTTTTCATGTTTTTGTACCGGTTGTTGTTTACAAAATGGTAGCATGAAAGTATGAGCGTGTGTGCCGTGGTCGGTGTCAGCGCGGCGCGGACGTCGCGACACTGCGACAGACAACTGTGCGCCGCCAACGATTTCCCTCGCTTATAAATTCCCCTGCCTTTAATGAAAGCACGTCAGCTGCTTTCGGTGTGTAGTTTTCCGGACTTTAAAATGCGTGGAGTCAAACTTATGATACTACAATTATGTAGTTCAACCTATCCTTGGAATGTGTAAATGTTTAACCAATATTTAGTGATGTCAGTGTATTTTAAGGGTAGGTAAAATTAGATCTATTAACACCAGACGCTAAAATATAATACATTCTTCTCAGCCGATTCGCTCTTGGCAGAGCGGTCGTGGTAGTCATGTAGTAGTGGTGCTGGAGGCAGATGTTGTTCGCCTCACGATGTCACGCCATCTCTCTCTGTTCGCCGTCATCCTGGTACACTCACTTATAGGGCCACCCACTGCGTTCTTGATTTGGTCAGTCCATCGCATAGGTAACCGACCGCGAGGTCTTGTACCATTAACCCTGCCCTGCACAACCAGTCGTTCGATGGATCCACCATCTCTTCGCGACACGTGGCCAAAGAATGTCAAAGTGCGCTTCTGTACTATTGTTGATAGACGCTCCTTTATGCCGAGTTCTTTAAGTATTGAGACGTTAGTTCTGAACTCAGTCCATGATACTCCTAGCATACGTCTCCAGCACCACATCTCCAGAGCGTCTACCCTTTTTTTCCTTTTTTAAATTTCCCGAAAGCGTGCAAAGCCTGTCAGACTGTCAATCGCGGTAGACTATGTTGGATTGGAGGTCCCATTTATGCTATTTTTTTATGGGATAACTCGACAAACGAGCCCCGTCATGGTAAGTAGTCATTGCCGCCCATGGAAATCTGCAATACCACCAAAGGAGTTGCAGATGCGTTGCAGGGCCTATCTAGGCGAAAGGAACGGGAAGGAGATAAGGAGAATGAGGGGAGGAATTGGGCCTCTGGCGCTCCGATCTCACCGTACGAAACCCAACAGTATGCACACAGCTACTTGACGTCGATATTCTGTAGAAGGGTAGGTAGTAGATATGTACTTCCCCGGTCGTGCGGACCCATTCATGCTGACATGAGGACGTGCCAGCGAGACACACTAGGTAGGTACTACTAAATTCATTTATCTTGAAACATATATTTTTAGAAGTATTTCTGTCACGATCTAAAACTTATTTAAACAATGATCATGTTACTAGAGAACATAACTAAGAGACTCCATAAAAATCGCTTCTAACCCTCAATAAGTTCGCGCGGTTGCCATTGCCCAACGGCCTGCGAGAACAATTAACAAGAACTTCCACATTTAGAACCCTAAATTATTAAGGTCATACTTACATTTAGCTATTATTCTTTGGTGTTATTTGTATTGCTTCTTGTTCTTGGCCTGATCTGTCTGTAAGAAGACTTCGTTCGTAATATATTTTTCAGAACTGGGCTCCTTGAATGACACGTTTGGCGAGTGGGTGTAAGATCGGCTTCAACGCCACGGGTTATCGCTTTCACCGCACGAAACCAATATTTGTATAACGTTATGGTCTTCCGGGTTTAACGTAACGTAGGGGCAAAGATTTTATTTAAAAAATAAATGTGTTGTGTAGATTTAGCAAAATGCAAGTAAACCCTAATATTATAGCCTACTCAGGCAAGTGCAGCCCGGGTGAAAGATTGTAATAAAAAGGAAATAAAGATGAGAGGATCATTAGATACCTACCTAAATAACATTCTGATATTATAGTATAAAATTGCAGCAATTTTAACAAACTTTAAATTAATACACTCAGCTAATTTTATCACCTGTTTCCAGTGTACCCATCATTCATCGCCTACATCAATATCAGTATGACTGTAGTGAGTAGGTATCACACACCCCGAGAATACCAATCTGAAATATATATTCGCACGCTTGCCGGTCCGCATGTCACCGTTAAATTGTAACCATCGTTAGATCATAATCTATCTTGCGGGGTTGTAAACTCTCCATAGATTTTGAATGTAGTGTAGTAGTGTAATGCTTTTTAACGCATTATTTTGCAATTTAACGCATTATTTTTTGGTAGATCATAATCTATCGAAGTGAAACCGTCGAATTGTGAAATGGCATGCGACGGAACGTCAATACGTTTTTTATATATTTTTTAATTTCAGTTTGGTTCTGGCACTCGCCGGGCAGTGCGGCGGACCTGCACCGCCCCGTTTCCCAAATTGAACATTCAAATTCACCGCCGCCGCTGGATGGGTTTTGATGATCTGCTGGGTTTAAAGGGCTTACTCTTTTATGAATTAACTTTTTTTTCGTAAAAATGTTTATCATACACACATTTCTTATGGTTGCTGTAATAGACGTGTATGGGTACCTACAGAAACTAATAAAAAACATATTTTAATTGGACTTCACACATTTATTGTATTTTTGTCTAATAAAAATACTATTATAAAGAGAATATCTACAGCAATTGAGTCTTGCTGGTTTTACACATTTGCCAGCGCACAATATAATAACTCCCGTAATGCATTTAGTGCACTTAGCGGCACAACATATTCTTCTCTAACAACATTATTTTATACCTTAATTTACAGCCCTATTGCATCTATTTTAAAATAACCAAGATTAAAAACTGCACATTTTGCCAAAATAACACCATTGTATGGATATATTAACGTATTGCACTATTGAATGAAGGAGAACAGTTTTATAGTTTTACACACATATTTCAGCAATATGATTTAGTTGTAGATCCTACTCAAGTGTAAAATAGTACGTTTGCAGGCATTGCCTCAACTGCAGTAATTGCAGGATTGGTACTGATTCTGTATAGATATTACATATAATATGTCATACATTTCTCGTTATGCTAGGGTCTTTTTATATAATTATGACCAAATTACAATTAGTGATTTCGACACGAAAAGAACAGGCGTGAACACTTAATGTAGTTTTGAAACTTTTTAAAAATAGTTATTGTACATTACATTACTTTCTTTAATAAAGATCCTGCGTCAATATATCAAAAGGAATATATAGCGTCTATATTGTACACAAGACCAAATAGTCTTTTCTCGGTTCACACATTAATTTTACATATTTTCACAATGACTTTAAGTACTTAACTGATTTAGGCACAATTATGTTCACTTCGAATCATTTTCTCATCTAAAGTAACATTTCAATTCATTAAGCTCTACAACGCATACATGACAATGTGTTACCATATTGGTATATTGTTCATGCGTTATACATTTCAGTTTGTTTTAAATACATTTCAGTTGCTTTACTCTTCACAAACTTTTAACTTAAGTATAATGGAACACTTTCAAAGATAAACTCGACACGAAATTATAATTACAATATAAGATAATTAGTTATATTATACATTTGTAACGCGGCATGGCCCAGTCTCACGCGACTAACAAAATTAATATAGATCGCCTGTCGCCGCTGCATGCACTTCACAAATTATTTCAAGGGACTACTTAACCTAAGTGTGTTATTATGTACACATGTACTATAATAAATTGGCTAAATGATAATAATAAACTCATTTGTAACATTCACCTTTAATGGGAAATTAACATTTAAAATAAATTATAAAAGAAAAAAGACCAATAAATATGTACGAGTTCCGGAGAATTATAAGCGTTACTTTAACTTTGTTATTAGGTCGTTGAACAATCATAGCCTTCGAATAATTTTATTACTTATAAAAATGTTTATAATTGCACCGCCGACAGAGCTAGGTATGTCCCATAACGACGACAGCCGACAACCCGTGGTTGCGTTAGACTTTTATAATACAGGGAGGTACTCGGTTTTTATGCATCTATAAAGGACATATCTCAAACTTTGTTTCAATCAAATTAGAATAACTATAATAAAAATAATCTGTGTACTTCTTTTTAGTCTATAACTTGCCTTACAACTCTAAGAATGTGAAACAATCTACAGTCCTACACACAGCATACATAGTATGTACAATTGTAACTATATACACAAATATAATGGCAAAGAATTCGCGCACGAAAACAGCTTTGCCATACCGTGAACACGCATTAAGAATCCTTCGAAATTTATGTTACACTTTGGGGAATTATTGCGAAAACAATAATAATAATACAGTAACCGACCATCATCCCCAGCGTTTCAATAAGATAACATTTAATGCATGTTCCCTACTGTGGTAGACCTGGCAGACAATTGGTAACTAACAATTCTTATTGTCCAAATAAGTGAGGTTGACAACCTGCACCCCAATGATAATTATTATATGTTTAAGATAACTAATATAGCGATAGTATTAGCTTGTTGGTATATTAAGAATCCGAAGTAGCATATTAGATTGTAAAAACTAATAGATATATTAAAAACCAGCAATGTTATTACTGTTTTCGAAACAAAGAAGCCTTGATGGCATTATAACGAAAAATATTTGTACTCGTGATTTCTGTACGTAAAAAACTTCGGAAATATTAATTATATGTATACTATATGCACTTAAAATATTATGTACATAAAATGCAGTAGAAAACCGCAAACACAATTAAAGGTGAATGACTCACAAACAGCTAAGTCTGTCTATATAAATAGTATGTAGTACTTGTGCGTATTTGATACAGAATACAATATTGAAGTGATTTAAAGTGCTTATAGTTTGGGTAACCAGCACGATGATGACTCGATGAATTTGGCTGATATGTTCGTAAATTGTTTAGTGACATGATGCAAAAATTGTGTGAAGCCCCATGAGCATGTCTTAGAACACAATGTATGGAAAATAGCTTTATGTCACATCTACTGTCACCTAACTATACACCATGTCACAAAAATATTTCATTTACAGTGTTGTATATTTATACAATCATAAATATATTCATTTGTACATTACACATGTGATTTACCTTTTAGAATATTTACAAATAAACACAACATTCAACCTTCATCTCTATTCACATCTTTTTTAAACCTATTCTACTACATTAAAATTATCAGGGCTGTAAAATCTACAAACTAAAACTATTTGCACCACTCTGAATAACCACCACATCACACGCTTTAGCGTTATAAGCTACGAATACCGAATGCTGTGATGGTAATTTAGATGTAACACTGTTTAGCTCATAATTTGAACAGAATAAATTTATGAATCTTTGAGGTGAACACTGCATCTCAATTTTATTTTTTAGTTATGCTTTGATTTGAGATCGAAGGCTATAAGTACTATACTATAATACGAAATAGTTTATACGCAATTTCTTAATTTCCTGTTCAGTCAATCCTGATATTGAATAATAAATGTAAAATAATTCAAAGTAATGATTTTAGCAATGTATCATGTAGCTTCACCTCAATGACACAGTTTATAATTATAGAAATTAGCAGTACTTAAGTCATTAATATGTTTAAAATTATAAATCATTGTATCTCATCATAAAGAAATCTATTAAGCCATTTGGTATATGAATACTGCCCTGAACAATATCTGCATTCATCTGATTTGTTGGCATACCGTAAACAAACCAAAAATATCAACTGTTTTGTCAATGAATTTAATAATTCTCGAGAGCTACATTCAGCATTTATTTGTAGATTATTAATCGTTGGTACTTCTATTAGGGTAATAAATATTAAAACTGTTATTTAAACATTCGGGTGGTTATTATAATTAGATGAAAAAAATAATGGAATCACTTTATTTTGTTTGTAAATTAATATGACAGTAAAATATGATTAGAAATATAAAAACAATCGGCGGGTTATTTCACCCTACAATATCAGGACAAAAAATATGTAAGCAGTCAAATAAATGGCCAATAAAAATGTTGGAATGGGCAGTTAGATAAATAGTTTGGCAGTTCCGGAGTGAAGAGTCTCCGCTCTATGGTAGCTCCGCGGTAAACGTTCGTTAGAGAGGGTAGGGCTTTAAACGCGGGTGGCGGAGGCGGCCAATCATCGGTGTCGAATTAATTAATTTGGTTTTTTTTATTAAATTATCGTATTTTATTTTTATTTTATTCGATCAATCAAAGTGAAAGTCATTACCTTTTTCATAACTTAAAGTAACTGAAATAAATACAGGTAAATAAAAAACCATACTTAATTTTTTTCCTTTTTTACGGTGCACCGAATAAACTCGGAATACATTTTACCCCCTCATTGTTTATGGAACTGCTTAGAATGAGATTTCTTACAGAATTATTCCGATTTTTTAACTGCCCACACGTAACTATATATTTTTTAAATATTTTTCGACTCATTTTTGTTTACTTTAGTGATAAGTTTTAACTGCAGAACTTATTAATAAATATGCATTTAATTAATGTAATTTTTGACTTACCAAAACTACATTATAGAACATTGTACGGACTTTCAATGAGGTATCAAATGCTAATAGCTAATATTAGTAAATAACGCAGACGTTGCATAAGCTGTGTATACGTTACGTAGTTTTGAATTTCTTGGTTGACGAGACGACATCTCGTATTTAAAGCAAATGTAACAAACAGCGTGTATACATACACATACTATAGAACTTCAATTCGCAAGGGGGATAGTGTATATTGAAATATCAACACGGGTACTGTAAAGTGCGGGATGTGGCGTGCCATCATCTGAGAAGAGTCCAGGAAGCAACTGCATTGATGCAAGGGCAACGCTGGTGAGAATGTTCAAATAGTTTAATAAAAAAATCCAATTCTGAATAGAGTACTAATAATATTATTAATGTATAGAATGCATTGTTTAGTATTCTGGCTATTGGTTTCTTCAATTAAATTCAATGGGGAATGTAAGTGTGATTGAATACTTATTCCTAAAATTTAAGATAAATACAGATACATACTAAATATTTTTTAATTTGTTCACGGTTGGCCCCTATATACCTAAGTGTCACCCAGTTGAAATTGCAAATTAATCAAACTATTACAACTAAGCTTCGGAAAAGCTTTTCTACAACATTATCTCGCAATTTATTAAACAATAATATTCAATCTACACATGCGTTAGCTTAGGATAATTATTTTGTTTTACAAATTGCAAAATAGAAGTAATACTCCGTTTAGTCAGTAACTAAAAATTATTATGTGCATAGCAATATTATCATATTCCCAGAAAGTTACCAATTAAATACTACAAAAATTTAATTTAATTTTTAATAAATCCATAATATTAATTTATACTTATTATGAGCGAATGCGATCTTTTTTGTAATGGACTCCAGAATAAAACTAATTTTATTGGCTGCGGATCGTCGTACGTACATAAAGTTTAGTTAAATTACTCAACAAAGTCCAGGTCTACGATAGCCCGCGTCAGCAGCAGGTGTACTAGGAGACCCTGCTCCGAATATAATATTTAATGCTAACTCTACTCTATCAACACACAACTTTCAACCAACCCAATTGTTTATGGATTACATAAATATGTTTATTCATAATGAAAATATGTATTCATGTATAAACCATGCAAAGCAAGTGACCGTAAAAGAATAGGTATACCTATTCAGTTCATTGTAGCGATTTGATGGACCCTGAAAGAAGGTTAGCATAGACCCGTAACATTAGATGCTTATTAATAAAGACCCAACAATACATCATTATTATGATGTACTTCCAATATGAAATAGAAAAAAACTTACCGCGTGTAAAACATCACAGGTCAATTAAGCGCATGTTATTGCTATTTGTGGTACCTATAACATGCTTTAGTTTGTCCACGATCAATTAAATTTAAAGTGGGGGTGAAGAAAATAAATAATAATAATCATAATTACATAGTGTACGTTCAGGGTCCTCGGTTTTTTTCATAAAATCAAGCCGCGGATGTAACAAGAATTAAACGCACCGAAGATTAGAGTGTAATTGACACAGCGCTATTCGCTAAGCTTGCGGCGGGTCGCTCACAGCTTGCGCGGGCGCGTGAGGCGGCGGGTCGCTCACAGCTTGCGCGGGCGCGTGAGGCGGCGGGTCGCTCACAGCTTGCGCGGGCGCGTGAGGCGGCGGGTCGCTCACAGCTTGCGCGGGCGCGTGAGGCGGCGGGTCGCTCACAGCTTGCGCGGGCGCGTGAGGCGGCGGGTCGCTCACAGCTTGCGCGGGCGCGTGAGGCGGCGGGTCGCTCACAGCTTGCGCGGGCGCGTGAGGCGGCGCTTCTTGCGGTCAGGCGTGGCGCCGGCCGCGTCCGCTGAGGCGCGGCGCCGCGTTGGTGGTGTAGACGCGTTGCACTCCATACTGGTTTCCGCTTTCGGTTCCGGTTTACACTTACTACTGGTTTCAGATTTAAGCTCAGGTTTGGATTTCGTGGACGTCGTCGTCGTCTCCACTTTCGCCTCGGGTTTCGATTTGGACTCTGATTTAGATTCCGATTTGGACTTAGAATCAAGTTTACCGTCGGCGCGCGGCAGCTCCGTGGTGGTCTCGGGCAGCGTGCTCGGGGCGACGACGACCTCTGCTTCGGCTGCGGTCACTTCTGACTCCGTGGACTCCGTGCTTGTACCAGCCGCCCACTGAAATGTTTAAGAGGATAGTATCCGCTTCGCGCCCCATACAAACGCAGTTTGGCCCTTGCTTGAATTTTAAACAATGAAAGTCATTGAAATTTTGCAGTAACAATCTTATCATTAATATACGTGTTTCTGTAATATAAAATTTCATTTCAATATACGGTTAAAAAGTTACACGAGCTCAAAGATTGGCAATTTTCGTTGAAAAACGGCCCAACTTTATGCTAGTATTTCTCGACAATGTATCAATACAGAAACATTCTGATTCGAAGGAAACCCAGATAATATAGTGAATATTTTTTTACAAGATTTTTTTTTTACATATTAGCAATATTATAGGAGTAATCTCCAAAATTCGGAACATACGAAATACGCGTGAAAATGTTGTTGTTTCTCCTCTCGGGCACGCGTTCGCATCGCGAGGGATAGAGACAGCGACAACTGTGCAACATTGTTGCGTTCGCGAGGGACACTCCTCTTAATGACATTTCATAATGTACGAATCATACCAAAAAGTTTAGTTATAAATATTATTACACAAACATTGTTGGTGTCTGCTGAACGATGTATGAACACTATTGGTGAGATATTTACCTGTGCCAGTGAGGAGGAGGCCGGCGACAGTCGCAGGGAGGCGCCGCACTCGGCGCACAGCGGCGGTACGGCTGGGGACCGTGACCGCCAGTATTGTAGCTCAGTTTTACACTTGTTTAGCTCCTGGATGACAAATAAAGCTATTAATAATACTTTCTTTACCTATAAAAAATACAATTAAATAACAACACCCAAACTATCACGTCATTTGTTTAAACTAAGCTAGGCTATTTCAAAATCAGCTTTAAACAAATAAGCAAGAAGATAGGTAAGCAATAGAGCTCTCAATATTTATATATAGCTAGGCTTTACGGACTATCTCCAGCTAAAGTCAAATATTGTCTCATCACAGCACGTTATTCACAACGTATATAACCAAATTTACAAATTTGAAAGGTCTTTCAAATTTGTCTTGTAGCTTTCGGTAGGGACTTAATTACAAAGTCTATTTAGTTCAAATAAGTAATACATACATAAATAAACTAAATACCAATACTACAATTTTACCTGCAACAAAGTTTGAAACTTGCGACTTGTTTCTTCGTTCTTCTTATCATAATCATCAAGACGGTTGGCGTACTCTAATGTTTGTTTCTGTTGTTCAGCAATCTGTTTTTGTTGCTCGGCAATTTGCTTCTGTTGGAGTGCAGTTTTGCGTTTACAACTGCGAAGATCGCTGCGTAACGCCGACAGCTGATCGTTGTACCTGTGGATACAAGAAAAAAAAATTTGTAGCAAAATAGTGTACTTTAAAATTAAACCCCACGGTCAAACTAACAACACAATTTTATGGGACACAGAGATATTTCCAAGAACAAATGAAAATAATATTAATTAATAAACTCACACTAAAATGTATACAAGGTCAGTTTTAGTAGATGCGAAACACGAAACACGTGTAGGTAGTATTTTTGGATGAAGAATCAATGTACAAAATTTCAAAATTTGTATCTTTAAAAAATGTCAAGGTTATAAGCATGTTATGTTATCTGGTTGTCTGGCGAATCCAATCTGTGGCATCGACTTCGGGCGACTGAAGGGTTTTTTTTACCAATCACACTGCTGTGCGCCCGCGCGTAGCTGCCGCTATGACCGGCAGTGAGCCGTGTTGAGCGCGTATTATTGCGGATAGGTACTTAAAATTTTTGGGGCAAAATATGACATGCTGTAAAAATGATTGGAATCGATTTAGTTACTTATTCTGAAAAAACTATATTTGAGAGCCAATTCACATTTTCTTGTCTCATAAAAAATTGGATCTGCATCGAGAACATTTTCGTGCAACGATTTTTTATGATTTCAAATGTGGCTTAAAACCTGATGAGTCATTTGATCGACTTCGAATTGCTTTTATGGATGAAGGACCTACAAAAGCAACCATCTACCGCTGGTATAGCGAGTTCAAACGCGGTCGTCATACTTTGGCGGATGAACAAAGAATCATCATCATCCTACGACGGCTGTCACCAAAGAAAGTGTGTTGGCAGTAAAAAAAATAATTCAAGAAAACAGACGAATTACGTACGAATAGATTCAGCATACTCTGCTGATTGGTTCACGAAGTGTTCACAAGATTTTGCACGAGCACCTTCGCGTAAGGAGGATAGTTTCCCCGCTGGGTACCGCACAATCTCACCGAAGCTCAGAACCAGGCACGTCTGGATTGGTGCCGTGATATGATACAAAAATTTGATGCAGGCTCGGCACGGCGCGTTTACGACATTGTGACAAGTGATGAATCCTGGATTTATCAATACGATCCAGAAACAAAGCGGCAGTCGACAGTTTGACTGTTCCGAAATGAACCTACGCCTACGAAAGTGAAGCGATCGAGGAGCGCAGGAAAATTTTTTATCTCTTTTTTTTTTTCACTTTAATGGGGTACCTAATTTCAATTCCACTTCGAGACCAAAGCAGTATCGCCGAATGGTATAGCACAAAATGCCTGCCAGAAGTTTTTTGTGCAATGAGCAACAAGCGACCGAACACCGGGCTCCGCGGGGTCCTTCTTCAACACGACAACGCGCCCGCGCACTCAGCGATCAAAACGAGGGACTTCCGGGGCTCCACACCGGTCAGTCTTGGGACACCCTCCTTACAGTCCTGATTTGGGTCCGTGTGACTTCTTTTTATTCCCTAAAATTAAAATTCAGCTCAAAGGGACACAGTTTTCATCGCCGGCAGACGCGCTAGCAGTGTTTGAGAAGGCCGTGGAAGAGGTGTCTGCGGGGACTGGTTTTTTTTTGCAAATTGTTTCAGACGCATGAAACTTTGTATATATGCTGGTGGAGAGTTCTTTGAAAAGATTTAATAAAAATATTTTTTTCATAGAAGTTAGTTTTTTAGTTTCTCAAAACTTTCTGAGTGTCCCATGTATATGTGAATTACTCCTTACTTTTTCATTCCTTGTTTTATACGATGTATCCGTTTTCTGAGCACCATATTGCTCTGCGGCGGCGGCGGGGACGGCGGGAGGCTCTCCTCCATGTACATGTTGAGCGAGGACACTCGCCGTTCGGACACGTTCGCCCCAGTCTGCTGCGACGACGACGACTCAAAACCACTCGGCGGCGGCGAATCCAAACATATGTATGATTTACTACTTTCACCAGCTGCAACCAATTGATCATGTTATGTATGAAAATAATAACATGCCATCACGCATGTTTTCCCTGAAGGGTTAGGGAGAGGTGCACTAATGTACATATTACTTGGCACTACGGCGAGACATACAGATATTTATCAAAAAATATTTGAACTCAACAAGCATGAGCATTTTGGAAAAGAATCCAGTAAGAAACTCTAGACACTCTATAAAAAAGTTATATTATCAAATTGTAAAAAAATATAATACTTACGTGAAAATGCTGTAGTAATATCAAAGAAATCGGTACCAAAATATGTAATCTCTGGCAAGTTGGGTTCAATGTGTTCTTTAAAGTATTCCATGGCCATTGTGGTTAAGTCAAAGAGTTCATCAGTCACTTTGTAAGGTCTTGCCAATTTTGTTGTGGTTTTTAAGTATGACAGAATACTGTATACTTCATCTAAGATCTATAAAAATAAATTTTGCATTCTTAAATTCAGTTTACAAAAGGACCTGTTTCTAGATTCACAATTCACTTTCAATTAAAAAAAATACCCTTACATATTACTTATAGCCTTATATTTTTTACTCAAAAACTTATACGGTGAGCTTTCGCTTTGAATGAATCCGATACATGAAAGCCGCGTTTACTTTATCTATCGCGTCTACTTATATTATAGAGCGGAAGAGTTTGTTTGTTTGTTTGCTTGAACGCGCTAATCTCAGGAACTACGGGTCCGATTTGGAAAATTCTTTCACTGTTAGATAGCCCATTTATCGAAGAAGGCTATAGGCTATATATCATTACGCTAAGACCAATAGGAGCGGAGCATAAATGAAAAATGTTGCAAAAACGCGGAAAATTTAAATGCCGAAAAGCCGAGAAACCACGCGGGCGAAGCCGTGGGCAGAAAGCTAGTACTACTATAAATATACTAAATATTTTAAAAAAATGGGATAACTCGGCAAACTAGCAGACGAGCTACCTAATGGTAAGTTAGCGCGGCCCATGCACAACTGCAAACCAAAGAAGTTGCAGATGCGTTGTCGAGCCTATTTAAGGAAAAGGGAGGGGAAGCGAAAGAAGAAGCTAGGGACTGAGGGAGGAAACGCAACAGTATGCATACTGCTACTTGACTAGTAGTAGTACTTCCCTGGTGGAGAGGACCCATTCATGCTGGCAGGGCGACACTGCTACTACTCTATTCTAACTTATCTACTGACTTAAACTTTATCGACTTCATATTGAAATATTGTTCTAATCTTATCCAATAACTTTGCTCGACTCGGGAATCTCAAGGACTCCTAGATTTCTGCAACTAATTTCGCTCGCGGTTTAGGGGTCAACTGTGCAACTGTCAAAGGTACGTCGCGCCCTACCTTGACGTATCCTCAAGTAATTGTAAAAAGCACACTAAGAACAACTCAAAGTCCAGAAAGATGAGGCTTGCTACAAAATTTATGTTTATTTTTAATAATATGTAATTTGTTTGTTAGCACGGCTACACATCAAGCTACACAAAACTAGTATAGGCTGGCCTTGACTTTCACTGACCTCCCATTGAAAAGGTTTTCCAATGGGAGGTCAGTCTAAACTGGTTTTGTATAGCTTGATGTGTAGCCGTGTGTACGCAGTATGATTTGATGAACCATTATAAAAGGGAACTTAACTGGTGTTTGAATTTATTGAAATAACAGGCCTATCGAAAAATAAAATTTAAGATGTAAACTGAAAAAGTCATTTTGATCGACTAATAATGTTCTAAGTTAAAAGTTTTTGGAGAGATTGAGAGGGAATGCTCTGTCCCTTTCCCGCAAAAGAGTGTTAGTATAGAAAGTGTATGACATTACATATTATAATATTATATTGACGTATTGTGTAGTCACGAGCCGATATAGTGCGTTCTCTGTTTAGCATAAAATTCAAATTCTTATAACTTCCTTATTTTTGAACCTTTTTTATTTTTAATTGTGTTAATGACAAGCTCTATTTATGACAAGCAGTTTTATGAAATCATAAAAAAGTAACATTCAACTAGCTTATTAGCCGTTGCAAGTTGCAACGTTATTTATGTGCAGTTGGTAATCATGTCAAATATTACTGTAGTGACAAAAAAAAGATAAGTATCGTTAAATAAACATGTGCCACCTACCCTACCCGAGTTATACCTATATCCTAGAGATACATACATAAATACCATCACGCCAGTATTCCCCGAAAAGTTAGGCAGAGGTGTAGGTACTAATGTACATTTCGCCGGTATGTTTAGGTCCCATGTAATAGGGGGCGAGCCTATTGCCATTAACCGGGCACAAATCCAGACTCCGAGCTGCTACTGGGAATTTCATAGAAAAACCCAACAACACTGCTCGACCTGGGGATCGAACCCAGGACCTCTAGCGTAGCAGTCGTGCTTAGGACCACTAGACTAAAGAGGCAGTCTACAGATACATAATTTTCCTTATTTCGTTTAGATTTGATTATTTTTTTGTGTTTTGATGAGGTTTAGTTTAAATTAGTCATAAAATTACGATTCAAGGTGAAAAACGCATTCAATCTTATGAAATACGATCGCAAACTGATTTTTTTCTCAATTGGTGACGTATTATAATTAATTCGTGGCGTATATATTACCTCGACTCGAACTCACTCAGGAATATTTTTATTTAACAACTATGAATACCAATTTCTAGGCTCCCTTGAGTTATTCTTAGAAGTCTGCTTTATAAGTTAAGAGTCGAGGTTTAGGGATTACTAATAAGTACCCATATGGGTATAAATTTCTGCCGGTCCCAGTGGGAAAGGGTCATAGTACATACTAACATATTTATATCCAAACTGGAGGCATTACGATAAACATTGTCAGAAAAATCCTGTAACAGAGTACAGGTTTTTTTAGGTACAGGTACGGCGAAATGTACACAACGAACACCACGACATTTCTCAACACTGTGTGACCGAGCTTAATCGTCTTTATGAATTTGGGTTGACTAGTAGAGTTGTGAAAGTTAGACAGCGTGAAACTTTAAAGGGTAAAGCCGCTTTCCGTTTACTTCTATACTAGACGACCTTTACGATTACAGGTTCTGTAGCCCGATTCACATAATTATAACCGTAGCGATGTCGCAGCGACTTAATCGTTGAAACAGTATATATCCTATTCATATCCGTCGATCAGGCTGATTTAGGCGTTGTCCTATTGAAAAATCGTTGAACCGTATTCACACATGTTCTTTGGGCGAGATTTTTTCTAAAACTGACTTGATAGTATTCACATGACACTGGAAAACTGTCTCAACGATTAGGTCGCTGCGACATCGCTACGGTTTTAATTACGTGAATCGGGCTACTGATCGAAGAAAATAAATTGTTAATGAGACAGCTGGTACCGACATACCTACTTAATGTATGCGTTATTGTTTTTAACTCGACCTTAGAACCTAAATACTTATTACAATAAAATCTATGTAGGAGAAATAATATAGGACCTATCAGTGAGATATATTTTACAAACTAGAAGTTATACTGAACAAGGTGAAAGAGCTTATTGTGAAGTATTAAACTAATTAAGAAAACGGGTGCGTGTAATCTGTGACTAATGTTTGTTTTTATTTATTCAGATGACCAATGTTGCAAACAAGAAGTACGAGATTATAAATATGGCACCGTACAAGTACCTTACCTTTGTGAATAATCGAGCGAGATAGTAAATTTACTAATTTTGAACATCAAAATTACAATAAATGATGCGTACAAAAATACCCACATTTATACTTTCATGTACCTATTCTATCGACATCTAAATTGTGAAGTTTTCTCTGAGATTATCTTTTGGTAACACATGATTGTGTTTGCGGGAATAATCATGTGACCCAATTCAACCTCCACCACTCCACCAGGGTCGGACAACGAAGTGATCTTATAACCCCGCGTTTCCACTGACGACAAAACATGTTGCGAACATCTATCTTACTCTATCTAACTCTCAAAGAGTGAGTGGTCTAGGCAGCTGTTTGCTACATGTTTTGTCTTCAGTAGAAACGCGGGGTAAGGGCCATTCCATTAGCCTGCGGAATCGCAGCCTTAGCAAAGTACCTAGTCTCCTCAGTAGAAACGCGGGGTAAGGGCCATTCCATTGGCCTGCGGAATCTACATAGGTCTGTAAGACAATTATTCGTATCTGGTTGTGCTCCTAGTTTTTGTATACTTATTGAGGAATACCTACATGGCACTCGTGCGAAGCTTAGGCGCATTGCTTTAATCAGTTTGTCATATTTCTCGTAACAAAGTTTAATCTTATTACCACCAAAAAATTATGAAGTCCCTAAAGGACGTGTCATTCTACTGACAATAAAGCTGAATGTAATGTAATGACATATGCAAACGCTTTAGGTATTCGATAGGTCTCTAATCATTTTAGTTTACGACGCCTATTCACTTGTCAATCTGGATAGTTTGTTCGCAATAAATACGCCTGTCTGAAGTGAATTTTAAATTTCAATAGAAATAAATTGTTTATGACAATAAAGTTAAGGTCATACCTAAATGTTATCTTCTTTACTTATTTCGATATTAAAAAAGCATTTAGCTTAATTAATAGATTTTAACAGTGCTAGTATATTAAAAAAAAAAATATTTACTAGATCTTGTCCAAACCAATTTTCGGTGGAAGTTTACATGGTAATCTACATCATATATTTTTTTTAGTTTTATCGTTCTCTTATTTTAGAAGTTACAAGGGGGGGACACACATTTTACCACTTTGGAAGTGTCTCTCGCGCAAACTATTCAGTTTAGAAAAAAAAATATATTAGAAACCTCAATATCATTTTTGAAGACCTATCCATAGATACCCCACACGGATGGCTTTGATGAAAAAAAAATTTTGAGTTTCAGTTCCAAGTAAGTATGGAGAACCCCTAAAATTTATTGTTATTTTTTTCTATTTTTGTTGAAAATCTTAATGCGGTTCATAGAATGCATCTACTTACCAATTTTCAACAGCATAGATCTTATAGTTTCGAAAAAAAAGGCTGTGACACGATCGGACAGACAGACAGACATGACGAATCTATAAGGGTTCCGTTTTTTGCCATTTGGCTACGGAACCCTAAACACAACCTAAATAAGGACGAAAAAACATACATACCATCACGCCTGTATTCCCCGAAGGGTAAGGCATTGGTGTAATTAATGTACACCCACAGTTCGCCGGTATGTTTTAGGTCCCATGTAATAGGGGGCGAGCCTATTGCCATTCACCGGGCACAAATCCAGACTCCAAGCTGCTACTGAGAATTTCATAGAAAAACCCAATAACACTTTGCTCGAGCTGGGGATCGAACCCAAACCTTTAGCGTAGCAGTCGCGATTGAAACCACTAGACTAACGAGGCAGTCAAAAAAAAACAAAAAGAAAATTTTACCTACCATTATTTTTTTTCTTTTAGATTATGGAACTCGTGCATTAAAATGTATGTACGCACGGCTACACATCAAGCTATACAATTCCAGTATAGGCTGGTTTTGACTACTACGGAAAACCTTTAAAAAGAGAGGTCAGTCTAAACTGGTTCTGTATAGCTTGATGTGTAGCTGTGTGTACCTACCTATCTTTGTTATTCAGAAACAATTATATTGGCATTCAATTGCACAAGATGATTATATAATTACAACTAATAATTACATGAATCATTTGTTGCTCCTATGAGATTGTGATTAACCCATAATTCTCGGCTCTTATGTTAATATTTTAAAAGTTTAAAGTTTATTCAAATGCTTAATCTGTAAACCACTGACTTCATGTGTTTCAAAGATCATAAATACTTATAAACTTCATATAAACAAGAAAACATGACCTTGTACAACTCTGCAAAACTTTGAAAATAATCATAGATACTTTTAAGTAGCTTATGCAACCAATAGCAGTAATTATTGCACTGTACACAGAGACATTATAAATCAGTCAGCCATCCAGTCTATGTACCTAGATACAGATTGTAAGATCAATCAACTCTAAGGAGCAAAAGTAGGAATTCATCTCACTCTATTTGTTCTCATACAGTTGCTTGGAGACTATTCAAGTTGTAAAACAGTCTGTAGAGGGATCTTATGTCTGCCGGTAGCATAGCCAATCAGCTATCAACAAGTTAAACCAGAAAGCTATCAGCTTTGCTATTGTGTTATAAACAAGAGTTGTTGGTATGGTCAAAAATTGCCATCCAGCTAGTTAATAGGGAGTGCCCGGGTGCACTAGATAATTTAATGTACCCGAGTGATTTAAATAAAACAATTAAAACTCCTAATCACTCTCATTCTGAGAAGAAAATATGAAGCTGTGGGACTATTTAATTTATGTGATGATGAATTCAAATTAAATAAATATAACTTGAAACTTACCTCTCCGGGAAAGAAACAGCAATGTTTCCGCTCTATGTGCTTTCCAAAAGTCATTTGCAAAAGACTTAGTCTCATGTGCAAGGTTTCAATTATATCTGACTCACATGCCAGTGGGTGACTCCTACGAGCTGATTCTCGACGGGGCATCTTTGCTTTGATTGATTGAAATCTATGTAACATCTGGTTTTGTAGCCGTTGAAATGTAGAGTTTAATATACTGCTACAAGTAGAATTGAATTGCCGGTTAACCTGCAAGTAATTACAACTTTTAATATGGCAAACATTTATATCAAACCATCATAATTATTATTGTATAGACTATAAGTTATATAAACAGGAAAATAATACTCATTAAACCTGATTCAGTTTTGAGTAACAATATAACAAATATTTCAATTATTTACTTCAGTGTTTGGACCTGTAATCTAATAAGAGATATAATGTTATATAGGTGTTGATTCAATAGGGCTCAGAAACTATTGAATCACCAAGAATAAACCACATCCAGGATTTGACACAGATCAAAAATAAACTAATAATCTAAAATTTTAAATTAACCTAATCAGATAAAGGCCTGATGAATTCATAATGTACATTTATTATTATTAATTATATGTGAACTATCTTACTTTCAAATAAGGAATACTTAAGAGACAGACAACAGAATCCTTGATACAACAGAATGAATATGAATAATATTTCCTATAATGAAAGCCAAGAAATTGTACAAGTACTTGCAATTATTAGCTTTAATCTCAAAAGCTCTTTGGGATTGCTGAGCCAAGTAAGAAAGTTTTAATTCTCAACAAGACATCCAGGCACATTTTAACCATAATTTATAATAGTTTTGAAAATCAAATAATACCATACTATTATTTTTATAAACTCGAAATAAAAAGAGTCAATAAATATTTAGCCAGTTTTCCTAGTCTTGCATAAGATTGGTACCTATCAATGGCAGAATAGTAAAGAGGCCTTCACTCAGCAGAGGGTGTTGTCAGCTGAGTATATGGGTAAGAAAGAAGGTATTCAATCACAAAAATATTAACCATTCTAAGATGTGAAACACTTTTGAAGCCCAGATAACAGATAATCTTCTCAATAACTTCAACTGGCAGATCAAGTATAGTAGTTGTGTAGGTCTTAGGGGCAGGCACTAAAGTACATTTGGAGGTACTAGCGTGCGGCGAGGAACCTCCTGGCATCAAGGCACTGGAGTGACGAGTGACGCGAGACACCGCCACAGGCTCGGCATGAGAAGGACCTGCACCATCACTGCCTCCATTTCCACCCCCAACACTGCTCATTTGTCTCGTCGACACCATATTGCCACAAATTTATTCCTCACTTAGATATTCCTGAAAACTAAACCAGTCTATGGAGTCACTCTCTTAAAATTTAAAAATACGCATTTTTTGTGGTAAATCTATTTAGTGACAAATCTGGTCACAAAGGCAGCGAAATGATGCGGAAAATAGTTACATTTTCAATTAAAATAGCGCATCTTTTTCCTGTAACAAAAATAAATTACTCGAGAGCACCACCGAGTAAATTCTAAAATGGTGGCCATGGATGAATAGATTGGAACCTAATCGCTCGAGAAAATATACATATTTTTTTACGGACTTCATTATAAAACTATCTTAATATTGCAAACAATTCACCCACTGAAGAATTCATGCACATCTTTTGTTAAATAAATTGTGATTTTCTTCAAAAACAAAATTATAATTAGACGCAGTAGTCACAAATGCGCTACGCTTTCACAAAAAATACTCTTTTTTTTTAAGTTGGAGTCTTTGGTTGGTTGTTGGAGAGAGAATAGACCATGAAATAGACAAGGAGGAAATGAGTGAATGGAAGGTTGCGTTACGATTACGAATACAATTCATTATCTGTGAATCCCATGAATGAGTTGAAAAAGAAACTTGAAAAAGGAAACATCTTTCAAAAAATCTTTTTATTCGTGGTTCGGAAATAATTATTGGAAATACAATTATTGTAGACCACTGAACTGATCTTTAATATATAGAGGTCGGTGCTTTATGTAGCCAGATCAATTTTTTTTTATAATTTTAAAGATTTTTGCTATTGACTGTTTTTGTTGTTCCGTTCCATTCCCATGTTCATTATATCATTAATAATCAGTTCTATACTACTTTGTTATGGAGTGTAGAAAGAAAGGAGGACCATCTCAGTGTATTAAAAAGTGTCCATTGAAAGGGAGCAAATTAAGGTGGCGCTGTAGTAGCAAGTGGAAGAATTTTAAAAAGAGCGCCACAAATTATTAGAGTAGGTTACTAAATTAAAAAGGGAAAGAAAATTTAAATAGTTAATAAAAATTGACTATACATACTGTTGGTTGAAAAAAAGATCTAGGTTGAGACGTATCAATTCCTTTACTTTTCAATTTTCGTCCACTTGGACAACTTTTCACTGAACAAAGTTTTCCCATTGCGTCTATATTTGTTCTTTTTGTATTAACAACAATAAAATCATCAAATACTTGTGCAAACAAATATACGAGTTTTACGGACAACACAACATTCTTAGTGAAACACAATATAGCTTTCAACCACATAAAAGCACTACACAACTTCTTTCATTTTTCACAGATACCATATATGAACACCTTAACAATAAAAAACATCAATTAGCAGTATTTTTTGATTATAGTAAAGCGTTTGACACGCTTAGGCATGACATTTTATTGGAAAAGCTAGAAGATTGTGGGGTACAAGGTTCATTGCTAAGGTGGTGCCAGGACTATTTTATGAATAGATCCTATTTTGTCAAGGTGGGAGATAAATTTAGTGAAAAGGTTCAAGTCAAAAATGGCACAGCCCAAGGATCAGTGTTAGGCCCGTTTCACTATATCACATACGTCAATGACTTAGTAAATACACTGAAACAGTGTGAAATTTTTCAATTTGCAGATGATACATGTCTCATGGCGGCAGATAAAGACTTGTCAGTAGCCCTTCAAAGACTACAATCTGATTTCACTGTTTAAATAAATGGTCTCATGATGCAGGCTTAGTCATTAATGCAAATAAAACCAAATTAATGTACATAAGCTCCAGCCAAAACAGAAAGTCCCATAAACTTAAACTTATTGCACATAGTCACAGTTGTCTGCATTCAAATAAAGTAGCTCAATGTAGATGTGATTTAATAGAAGTAGTATCTAAACACATGTATCTAGGCCTAGTTATAGACGATCGTGTTAAGTGGACCGATCACATCAAATATGTTTGTGACAAACTGAGCTATATTATCGAAATTTGTACTTATTAAAAATAAAGTACCCTATACCACCTTACTCAACACTGTACAAAGCACTTGGTGAGTCAGTCATATCTTATGGACTAAGCAGTTATGGTCGCACCTATAGAACGCACTTAAACTTAATTTACCAGCTCCAAATACGGATTCTAAAAATCATTGTTCCACGCAAGATAAAACTGCAATGTCAAAATGACTACAGTGATCTGTTTCCATATTGTCAACTCATTCCTATACACGATAAAGTGAAATTCACGTTATTAACTGAACAATTCTTTAACAAAAAACTGCAAAATTACAATACAAAGCCGAACATGACACTACGCAGCACACACACTAAACTTGTAACACCTAATTTCACAAATTTTTACGGAAAACTGCGCATAACATATATTATACCAGAAATAATAAACAAACTACCACCAAAATTAAAAAATGAACTTACGCAAAAAAACATAAAATTGAAACTTAAAGAATACTTTTTAGAGAAATTAAAGCTTAATAGAAATAAAGAATCTTAAGAATTTAAATACATAAAAAAAACAACATGCTGTATAAATTTGTAATGGCATACAAAATATTAATTTGTAGAGGGTAAACCGTTTTTTTGTAGCTTTGCGAGCGCGATACGTCGTGCTCACCTACCTACATCCTTTAAAATCGAGCTGTCGACGGACCCAATCGGTGTACAGAAAAACCTAAATTGGTTTATGTTTACACTGTGCCTTTTTAATATAATGTAAACTTATTTGTGTTGATAATGAATAAATAAATAAATAAAATTAAAATAACAGAAATGTCAACGAAATTGCATAAAAAACAATTTTTCAACTCAGCACACTTCACTCTGCTGCTACATTCATATCATTTCCACTTGCTACACTAGCGCTAGTTAGGTGAGTTTTCGAACCATAATTTGCTTTAAACAAGTGGACACTTTTTCGACTAATCCCCCATACAAGATGGTCGTCCTTTCTTTCTACACTCCATATAATTTGTGTATATTATTTGTGCATAGTAGGTTATTTTCTATTCAAAAACTTTATACTCAGAATACCCGTGAAGTGGTGAGACTGAGCCAGCCCATAGTTATATTGGGACTAGAATATTGATTGTTTGATTTGATTGATTTCTTGTTCACAATTTACGTCAATTTACAATCTCACTCGATTATTTACAAATATACGATGCCAGTGATGGCACCCATACCTAGCTTTCTTCGTGGCACCACTCAAGATTTTTTTATAATGTTGGATTGGCCAGATCACAATATGCCTGGACACATCGTAATCTAGTCATCTTACACCAGCTATAATGTTCAACGCTCTACGTTTGACGATTTGGCCGGCGACACTAATTGTGACTTGGGCATATTGTTTACGTAGTGTCCAAGGTTTTAGCGAATAAAATAGGATTTTAAAGTTTTGTGACCTTTGAGGTCAATAGTACTAAGGCGTAGTCGACGGAGCACCGCCATGCAGGGCTCCTTCTTCTGGTTAAAAAAATAACCACGAAGTCGCGAACCTGTACGAGTCAGGGTGCCCCAGGTTCCGAGCTCGCTTCGCTCGCTCTTGCATCCTATATTATATATTATTGCATTTTGTACCGATCCCTTCGCCATATTTTTTACGACTAACTTAAAAATGTCTAAGTCTGTTTTCCTCGGTGCCCCGTTACGTATTACATACACTCCAACCGTAACGTTCCATGACATCATATTTTAAAATCCAATAATAATCTTAAGAGTGCCGCTGCATGGACATCCTTCTTCTTCTTCTTGCGAAATGCAACAGCTTCACGACCGAGTGTTTAGCTAAGAATATCGACAAAAATTAAATACGTTGTCCTCGTCGATCCACTCGAATTTTTATTGGGCACAACCCGTTAAGGCCGTCCTCTCGTTCGTTGTCTCTTCAGACAAGCAGAGTTATTTCAAACAAACTTGTAGCTAGCTATTTCTCAAAGTTGCCACAGAAGGGAAAGACATTACCTTGCTACAAAATAGTAATCTGTGGCAGTGGCGTAGCATGGGTCACTAGCACCCGGTGCGGATCCCGAATTTGCCGCCCCTTAATTTTTTAAATGAATAACAAAAAATGTAGGGCATGATAAAACTAAACTGAAAAGTAAACAAATGTTCTCACATAAAAAAAAGTAAAATTCACTGTTGATACTGTATTTTATTCCACAACGAAACAATCATAAGATGCAGATGTTTTTTTAAATATTTTTTTGACCACCTGTGAAATGCCGATGCCGCCCCCGCCAAAGTGCCGCCCGGTGCGGACCGCACCCCCCGCCCCCCCCCCACGCTACACCACTGATCTGTGGAAGACATAAAATAATAGTGTCAATGTAAAATCGTGTGACCCTCAACTTTGAGCAACACGGAAAGTCGTCAATGATAATCAAATACATTTATATATTAGTCAGTAGTACTCAGCTCAGAAAGCCAGAACAATGGCACAAAGGCCTCTGAAGCAATTCCAAAAATATTACATAAGAAGTCAGAACAACTCATTACCAATCTGTCATTTCATGACTTCATTTGTCAATTACTCAATTGTCAACAAATTGACATGGAAATGGAATTGATATTTAATTGGAAATGGAAATGATTTTCGAGGTTCAAGTAAATTAGTGCGCAATTGTTTGCAAGTAGTGCTTGTTAAATTTAATGAATATGCTATTTTTTTAGCCAAACAGTGTCATGTTTACTTTACGTTCATAGATAACCTAGTTTAATTTGAGGTATTTACATTATTTTTATTGCATACTCTTTATCTTCTGTTATTACAAATCAAATTTTACGTTTAAAAATGTATGCGCGATGTGGGAGTAATGGTTCAATCCAAAATATACATCAGACACCTTCGTCTTCAAACCAGAACACAGGTAAAAATATTCACAGCCATTGCCATTTGATAATAATTTCCCTACTTTATACAACAAATTATTACTTCTTAAAAAATAAACACTTGAAAACGTCTTATATAGTAATTTAATAACCCTGAAGTGTTTGTTTAAATGAAAGCACTGATCCTGGAACTACCAATGGGATCAAAAAAATTAAGGAGGAGCAGGGGAAAGCAGGTAAAACTGTGGAGCACAGCTAATTATATTGTAAAAGAAAAAATAGAAATAGCCACTTCTATGTAGCATTAGTTTATTGCAAAATTATAAGTTTATTCAGTTCACAAAAAGTGGCTCTGCTCTGATTTAAAAGATTCATACATCTTGAGATATATATGCTTATTATAAACATAATCTTAACAATTACACTCCTTACTACTCATATAATAGGTATACAAGTTTAATTATTTTAGAAAGTGATATTATTTTAATATAATAAGTAAGTGATAACTGACTTAAAAACTAGATAATACTCTCATGAAACATTATTGTAGCATGTTACATATTGTGACTTGTCTGTAATTGTAAAACTGATTACCACAAATTGTAACCCATAATAGGTTAAAGTTTTCCTAATAAAATTTGGCACTGTTTTATATTTATAATGGATACTGAATAATTAGCCACATCCCTGGTCAGGTTCAGCGACTGAGATTAGAATGTGACACATATTTTTTTTATAGAAGACGAAGATGACAGCGGTGACAACAAAGCATCTGCACTTAGTTTCAAGGAGAGAAGAAGAGAAGCACATACACAGGTAAATATAATTAGAATAAGTAAGAAAGTGCATTACCACTGACGAACAAACATGTTGTAAACAGCTACATATCCGGCTCACTCTTTGTGAGTTAGATAGATGTACCATACAGCATTTATTAGAGCCAGGGCTAGGTCATCCTTGTGAATTGCTGTTTTTCATACAGTAAATATGGTCAATACCTTTGGCCAACCGCCAACTCCAAATTGTTTATGTTATAGAATACTTTGGTAATAGGCTTCAAGCATATTTATTGTTATAGGAAAAAGTCACAATAGAAAAAAAACTCAGTCAGTCACAGTAACACAAGCTGAATAAGGTTTAGACTAAAGAACCTGTGACTGTCTGTCACTTCTATATTCACGCAATGCTAATATTAATAGGTCAGAGTAAGATGCACCTGGTATATTTAAGATGGTTTTTTTTTATGAGAGCTGTTTGATAAATGTTGTATTCATCAATCAATTAGTTTTGTACGCTGAATATCACCAGAAAAGAAAACACCAGCAAGTATTTTATAACAGGTACTTGTCACAGTAACAGCAATCACACATACCGGATTTTGCCTAGTAAATGATAAATGATATTTATTTCTGTAAATAGATCTTTTAAGGACACTTTTACAAGTAGATTTTTTACATTTTTTTTTTAAACAAGATGGCGTCGACTTTTCCTATCTGACGACCTCTGAGAAGAAATGTCGAAACAAACTCAGAGAATCATGGTCTTTTTTAAAGTCCAGACAATAGTTATATCATAGATATGCGAGTTTTACAATGTAGGGCAAAATCTGAACAGGCCTTTTGAAGAAAGAGCCAAACAGTTTTGAGTTGACCTGTCCTAACTGACGGTACGCATACATCAGTGCTCGTGTAGCTCGACCATTTTTTAGGGAGCTCAACGATCCGTCGCACGGCGATACCAGATCAGCAAGACATTTGCGTAGGTCATGTGAAATACTCAAATAGTGATGAGTAATACTCAGTAGGTATTACTCATCACTATTCGGTAACTAAAGTACTTTCCAAGACAACTGGTCTTTCTCGAGGAGTTGGGAAGTTAGAGTGGTTTGTATAAAAAATCCATTTTAACCACCTGCTCTCAAAATACGGACTTTGCCACCGTTGAGTTGCGGAAAACAACCCACTATAGCATACCATGCCATAGTATTCCATAGTTTTCGTAGGTATAGGTACCACGTACATTGATATTATTATTGTTGTTTTCAGGCAGAACAGAAACGGAGGGATGCTATAAAGAAAGGTTATGACTCCCTTCAGGAGTTGGTACCAACATGCCAGCAAACCGATGCATCAGGATATAAACCTAGTAAAGCAGCCGTGAGTTTCTTATCAGTTCATATTTATGTTGCGGAGGTTATCATAATTTTGTTTTACCGACCTTGCTACAAATCAATATTGACTACTTATAGCAGTATTACGAAGTTGGTAGGTATGTACTACTTATAAAAGTAGCACGTGCAGAGCAATTTAAAAAATCTTAGAAAGCTTAAACGATGGTCTCTTAGTGCTCTGTCTGTCTGTTCCATCTTTGTCTCAACGCGTTAACTAAAACATTACCTCCTACTCAAGATGTAACCAATATTTCTTAATGCATATAAATTGATACCTATTATCTTGAACCTTATTTTCCATCTATAAATTATTCTTGATTGAGGCGGATCGTCCCAAGGCGAGACGATTTGCTTAAGGCGCAGGTGTATTCGGAGCATTATCCGAAACTATAATACCTACCTTCTTATACAAATGAATGCAGGATAAAAATGTGAATTTGATTTCATATATATCTTATAAATTTGTAAGGATATAAGAATACCTATAATCTATACCCACCTACTCTTAATAGATTTTCGATCTATTTTCTACAAATTTATTCAAAGGGACGATCTAACAAATAAGCTTAATAATGCCTGATAATATTATCAGTCGGCAAAATCAAGGTCAATAATGTTTCTATATCACTGTCTTATTGAGTTGTATTCGCGACATAGATATGGAGGCCAGTGACACCTCTTGAAGTACCATGCAGCAATAACGTGTTAGGTCTAAAGTTCAGAATCGTAACGAGTGATTGTTTAATACATTAGAATTTGACATACTTAGTTTGTAAATATAGATGAGTATCATTTATTCATATATATATCATTATTTTACTAATGCCTCATTAGTCTAGTGGTCCTAAGCGCGACTGCTATGCTAGAGGTCCTGGGTTCGATCCCCAGGTCGAGCAAAGTGTTATTGGGTTTTTCCATGAAATTCTCAGTAGCAGCTCGGAGTCTGGATTTGTGCCCGGTTAATGGCAATAGGCTCGCCCCCTATTACATGGGACCTAAACATACCGGCGAAATGTGGGTGTACATTAGTGCGCCTCTGCCTAACCCTTCGGGGACTATAGGCGTGATGGTATGTTATGTTATTTTACTAATAGCATTAGACAAATAACGGTATTTTTTTTTAAATAACTGTATTTAAGAGAATTTAAACTTCTTTCTTTGAAAGGAGACCCATGTCCAGCAGTGGGACAGTAGGTACATGGGTTTATAAGATTAGGATGAAATGATTTTGTAGGTAAATAGAATTAAAGTTTTTTTATATATCAATACAAACCGTATTGATAAATAAAATAAAAAAAAATCTATTTACCATTTACCTACAAAACCATTCATTCAGTTTTAGTACATACATTACGAAATCACGTGCACGCGGTAAGCGTGACCGCATTTAATAACAAACAAATCATAGGTGCTAACAAGCATAAGTTAACTTTAAAAACCTATGCGTTGTTTATTTTGCCGAGGCCCAGCATTTACAACACACGTTTTTACACGCCGCTAATCTCTTATATTTCTCGAGTCGAAATTGGTGGAGAACTAACATACTTAGTGTATGCCAAGGCTTTACATGATTTATGCGCTTTGTAAGTATTATAGAAAGCGCTTTCCATCGCTAGTCCAGGATCCAATTATACTTACAAATACCTACATCAAGTCAACAGGAAACTAGAAGTCTGAAAATCGACTTATTTGAATAAGTGCGAGCATTTGATTTGACTACAAGAAGGAAACAATATCAACTGGTTTCGCAAAGGCTTGTTCTTGCCTTGTCATGGTTCTCGGTAGTTTCTCCCTGTGATTTCAGGTGCTCCAAAAATCCATAGACTACATCCAATACTTACTGCAGCAGCGACGAAGACAGGAAGATGAGCGCAATGCGCTGCGCAAAGATGTCGTTGCGCTTCGCATAATGCAGGCTAACTACGAGCAGATCGTGAAGGCACAGCATTCAGTACCTGGCCACAATGAACAGAGGCTCACTGATCAAGATAAGTTCCAAGTTGTAAGTACCTTAAACCTGCTATACTCAAGTGCCTAAAATCCAAGGCTTATAATAAGGCGGTTAGTTTAGTCTTTCTCACCTTTTCGTTTTTCGTACCGTTATTGTAGCAGATAGTAAATTGTATATTTTTGGCAGAATCCTCAATTTACACTATTATCAATTTATGATAACAATTTTTAAGCAAAAGTTTTAGTACTTAGTAGTACCAATAAAATAATTGATTATGACGCCCAAGGCGAGATTATCCGTCATTCGTTATTCGCTTTCATTAATTCGCCATTTGATTCTTATCTTCTTTCGATTTTATGGTTTATTAATCATGACATTGATTGAGAAGTCTCCCTTGAGGGGCATTATTCCCTACGTTCTATATTTTATATGTTAATATATAAATGATCGGTCACTCTGATTCTGAGAAATAAAGATTTTTACACTACTGACATGTTACCGCGTTTGCAATATTTAATTTTCCTTAATTGAAGTCACCATGTGACATCGTGACCTAAAGCAGACTATGAGTAGTGTCAGTTATACATAAGATTAGTTAATAAATGGTATGAATTTAGTTCCAGGGAATTATGGACAAACTGTTCGAGTCTTTTGAGTCAGTGCCTACGAATAACTTCGCCGAGTTTTCAGCCGGCGTATTCAACTGGCTCGAAGAGTACTGCAAGCCCCAGTCTTTGAGGACAATGGTCCATGGAGTATTGAGGGAACAGAGTTACACGCCATAGATGTAGAATATATTTTGTGTATCATTGTAAATTTAATCAAAAACGTGCTAGGGTTACACTTATTGGTCTTCGACGAAAAAAATATTATAATTATAATGTATTTAATGTATTTCATCTGTTGGTATTTAGATATATTTTTTATTTGCTCTCGTTTACATCGCTCAGTACGTTGGCCATCGGTACATATATTTGTAAAAATAAGAAACATTAGTGAAACCCGATAATGGCATCCTAGCGTTCAAGATATTTTCCTGTGCCTCGCCTCATCATCGCCTGATCTTCAGATAAAGTGCCACACTTGATCCGTGGCTTCCTGTGTGACATAAACGTTACGCCCAGAAACTACTGCAGAATGAGTTATTTATCTACCAAATAAAGTATATCAGATATCACGATAGAGTATGCGATAAAGCCCCTAGTAATTTTGCTAGTGATAAGAGAAAATAAATACAGAGTTCTATTACTATTTTTATTGTTAAAAAAGTTGCACAATGATGGATTTGTTATTGAATAGTAGTAATTTTGTTAGACACAATTATTTTAATACAAATCAATGTTTAATGTTATAAGTCAAGATTAAAAAAAAACGATATTTACAATACCATAATAATAATCCTAAATTGAACATGTTTTTGTACATGGACGCATATAGTATGATTTATTGATAAAATGACTATAATTATGTATAGTATATATTTATTTTGTAGTATGGGCCATCAGAATTTGCTTTTGAAGCGTATGCTTTAACATTGTGATAAAAAAAGTTCGCCTTAAATGATTTATTCAAGTAAACGAATGTCAATAACGACTAGTGCCTTCAACAGATTGCTGTTCGTATAAGAAAATAAATCAATACATGTTTCGTTACAAGGTGTTTGATTCATATGTGAGTGTTCATCTTTAGATCCTTGTTCAACGACTCTTGAAATACAAGTGTAATATGAATGCATGAATCCTCTTGGAACATCTGCCTTCTGGGGATAAGGCAGGGTATGTTGGACTCCTACAAATAAAAATGGAATTCGACAGTCTGGCGCAATAGCCAAACCAGCGCGAGGAGCGCCCGGCAGCTAATGAATTATCATTTTCATTGTTAAATATTTTTGAATTTTATATTGGTTACTAAAAAACCTATAATCTTTACGAAAGACGTTGGTAAGTATTCGTAATAGGTTCAAAAAAAATCGGTCGGGCATGCGTCCTTTTCGCGAACATAATTTTACATATTATTACATTCGATTTTGCCGTCCCGCTGAGACAATTGTTCAGATTACTGTTGCACAAGTGTGCGGGTCGGCAATATCGAAACAGTGTCAATCAGTGATATTCACCTGTATATCACTGTCCTGACGCAACACGAACATCATATTTTCTACATTATCCTCATTTCTAACGAAGTAAATTCATGTTTTCGTTACTTAGATATGCCAGAGCAAACTAGCGCCTGCAGGGCGGAGGTCTTCGAGTAGTGGGTCAACTTATAAATTCGTAATGGTTAAGTTTCAGGAAGTCAATTTGCAGTTAAATAGAGTAGTTGCCGCCTAATACTTCAATTAATTCAGTTTGTTCAATTTAAAGCAATAATCTATGACATTCTCTACTCTTTACGGTTAGTTTTGTGGATTTCGAGTAGGTACCTGTTTTTCAAACATCCTCATTATTATTAGGTACTAATGCTAAGATGTATATGCTTGAGATCCTGGGTTCAATTCCCAGGTTATTGGGTTTCTTTGTGAAAATTCTCAGTAGCACTTTGGAGTTTGAATTTGTTGCAGGTTAAATGGCAATTCACTCGGCCCCCTATTACATTGAACCCAAATATACCGTCGAATTGTAGGGGTAGTTACGTAAGTGAAATCTGCCTAACCCTTCAGGGAACACAAGCGTAATGGTAGGTTGTAGTGTACGTATGTAGTGCTTTTCTTATTCGGATCTGTACCTAATTATTACCAAAAAGGTGTTAAAACTGTGAGTTGGTTAAGTCATTTAGGGAAGGGTCGGGGGGGTTGGAAAAGGGAGGGAAAGTAGAAGAGGAATGAATCTTCCCGATTTGAATAAGGCTATTGCATTGTGTCTGTTATTTGTTACTTTAAACACGAACGTAACCGTAATTCAACTCATTTCACTCTCCGTGAATAAGTACCTAGACATATGGTTTGGCTCGCGATTTGATTTCGTAAGTCTATCGACACGTTTCGTATTATGACTGAGCGATCGGCTAGTGTACCACGTGTCGCGGGTTCGATCTCCGCACAGAACAAAATATTGGTATGACTCGCTTGTTTGTATTTATTCCGCTTCTGGGTATTCATGTGTCACAATATATGTTTGTTAACTCATCCATTATAGAAGCGGCGGTAGCCTAATGGCTAGGGCGTCGGACTTGCGATCATGTGGTTGCCGGTTCGAACCCCACCCATTGCACTACCGACGTGAACCCACTCGCTTAGCACGATGGGTTAACAAGATTACTAGCAATGTGTGACCCGCATTGCTAGTAAGCTTTTTTTTTTAAAAAAAGAAAAAAATTACAAAATACAATATACAAGTGCGGGGACAACGATTTAAAAAAAATGCGAGTTTAGTGTTCCGTGTTCCATGCACAAGTAGGTACTTAATTCACACAATCATCGATCAATAAAATATTTAAATACAATATACATAATTATGGTAAATATGTGGATTGGATGTACCTAACTTGGCAACCGAGTTTATACGTAAATCAGTCTTTCATGAAATGCAGCAGGTTGTAACTGACTAGTTATATGCCAGAATGAAAAATAACGTTACCTATCATGTTTTTGTAATTTTTATGCATTTTCCATGCATGCATTCCGAGATTAAGTTATTTTTAGTCGTTACGTTTCGTATGAAGGCAAGTTTCGACCTGGCGGGTGGGACTCTCGGTGGCTTAGTTGGTCATAGCGTCAGGTGTATCTAACCAGAAGACGCAGGTTCGAATTCTGCACGCAGTCGATTATTTCCTTTACTAAAGTAACTTAATAACGTTATCATGAACCTATAGAATTTATTACCCTTATCTTCTGGAATAGGTAAATAGGCCTATCTACGAAGACAATTCGTGTGGTTATTTCTGAGATACACATATTTGAATTATGTAATAACAAATCTATTTGTTAATTGTAAATAGATTACATGACTGAATCTACTCATCTTAAAATTAAGGGCATCTAGGATAGGCTTAATAAATCATTTAATATGTTCCACATTCCGACTCAACTGTTGTGGGTTTTGACAGGCATATTATTCTGATAAGATATTTTATTGCTACACGCGTTCACTCTCTGTAGGTTGTGAGAGTAACGTGACGTCACCCATTGGATAGCTCTCCGTTCGTCTTGCACAGTGCATATTCTTCGCCCGTTCTCTTGGAGTACCACAGCACAGTCTTTTGAGGACACAGGCGTAGCACATTAGCAAGGAAAACATAAGAAGTAGGCCGATGACAACGGTAACTACTAATAGTATCCTTAGTTCTCCATTGGAGTCCGCCACGCTCGAATTCCGGCTCATTCTTAAAGCTCACCGGGGCCTCATCTGGAACAAAGGGAGAAAATTCAATCGTTTTTAAGCGAATGCTGCTGCACGTTTCCTGTCTACAATAAAGGCTAAAGGAGTTCAAAGCGCGACTAACACAATTTTACGTCTTTCTTCAAAGCTGTGTAGTGTGTGTGTCGATTTAACACTTTTTCTTACACTTACTTATTACCTATTTTCAATCATTATGTATAGTTAAGCACCAATATACGCCAGAATTATCTTATTATAAAGTTAAATCCTTATTATATCTAATACAGGCCGATTAAAACCCGCATAGGGACTTTATCCTAATGGTCTATTAGGTCTCACCATACAGCCGTTAGAACTGAAAAAAGTAGAAAGTAAATTATAGAAAGAAATATTTTTTTATCTTATAGGCACTTTTAGACTTCGAGCATTGGGTCGTCTCAAACGCGCAAAACCATTCTACCAATTATTTTTGCTGGTCAGTGGCCTGAGGTTTCAACTTCTCGGAGAATATCTACCAAGATGTTTATGTAAGGCACTATGTCTTATGTAGATATCTACACCCTTAATAATTCGATAGATAACATTCACACAACTAAATATTACAAAAATCTAATTAACATCAATATGATTTACGACTATAGGTAGATATGCAGGTTGCGGACCAAGAATGACGATAACATTTTGTCGGTTTTGAACGCAAAATCCTTTCATAAATATTCGGTGTTGAACTGGAAAATGAAAAATGATCGCCTTCGGTCTGTGGACGATATCAATGTATGAATAACCTGTGAACCTATTTACATATTTAGCATTTATATTGGATAAGGCAGAAAGAATGGTACCTACATAGCCCATAGGCACAAAAAGATAACCTAACGATGGAAATTATTGAATTAAAATGCTTGCTGAAAGGGACAATTACGATCACAGTTAGGTACATCGGGTGTCTTGTGTACGCACGGTACGCACGGCTACACATCAAGTTATGAAAAACCAGTGTATACTGGTATTTTATTGTATAGGAAGCCTATACAATGCGAGAACAGCTTAAACATGATTTGTATAGGTTGACCGGTAGCCGTGTGTACTCGTAGTACTTACATACCTACTTGGACGGTACTATGCATATTTTGCGTCATCACTTTATAATGAATACATAGGGGTCATAAGCCTCATTATTAAAACTACGTAATTATAATTAGATACATTTAATAGGCTAAGGAAAAATATGCCCTTAATAAAACTCATAATAATAACGGTTAGGAATACAACAGTAGCGATACACACGGTGACTTTTAATTCACTGTTATAAGCAATGATCTCTGTGAGATCATACATACCATCACGCCTGTATTCCCCGAAGGGTTAGGCAGAGGTGTACTAATGTACACCCACATTTCGCCGGTATGTTTAGGTCCCATGTAATAGGGGGCGAGCCTATTGCCATTAACCGGGCACAAATCCAGACTCCGCGCTTCTACTGGGAATTTCATAGAAAAACCCAATAACACTTTGCTCTACCTGGGCATCGAACCCAGGACCTCTTTGCGTAGCAGTCGCGCTTGGGACCACTAGACTAACGAGCCAGTCAACTCAACTCAAACTCAACAGTCTCTGTGCGATCAACCCTGAAATATTGAAAAAAAAATCAGTATTTTCAAGGATTGTAGAAATCTACAGCTACCTATTCACTCTTAGGAATCCTAATAGATTAGTACTTATTATAAATGCAAAAGTAAGTTTTTTATTTGTTTATTACGCTTCCACGGCTAAATCTTTCAACCGATTTTCATTATCTGGATACAGAGATAGATGTGATTCTGAAAATGGTTATAGGCCACTTTTTGCGTATATACATAATCAGCTTATAATGGTCCCACTGCTGGGACATGGGCGTTCTCTCTGTGAGAGGGAACGAGACGTAATCCACCACGCGGCCCCAGTGCGGGTCGGTCTGTCTCATGTCTTCGAATTTTTGATACTAGGACATTTTCGGTTTCCTCAGTTTCATCGCACACGAGCGAAGCTACGGGCAAGTAGGTAAACTATATTAACTGAGTGAATTCGCAAGAGTTTTGTTGAATTTTGTTAGTTATATTTAAATATTATTATTCTTTATGTTATTGCTTTGTATTAGTTTGTATTATTATAAAGTGTAGGTTTGCAAACCACTATTGTATTGGGGTTATCCTGTAAAGATAGTGTGTGGAATAAATAAATAATTTCCACTGATAAAAAGCACCCATCGTCTCGAAAGATTAGGTACTGACGGGTCGCTTTAGTCCTTTGACATCAAAGATAGGTAGGTTTAGGTGTAGGTATGTTTTTTTTATGCAATTCTTAGTAGTAGGTAGCTCGGAATTTGGAATTGTGTCCGGTTAATGGTTCGCCCCCCTTTTACATGGCACCTGAATATACCTACGGCAAAGTGTCGGTCCTACCTAACCTTTCGGAGATCGCAGACGTGATGGTGTGTACCTATGTAGATGATTGTTCCGTATCTACAGGAATCGAGCCTGTGACCCGTGCCCTAACAGTCGATCGTCGTTAGTAGAAGCCACTGTACTTTATCCTAGCGTTATATATAGGTACAAGAATATATACAATTTATCTTTTACTGCAGACATGATTAGCAATTGCAGGTTGAAAGTGCAAGGCCTTAATGCAACGTAGAACATCATTGACAATCAGTTAGTGGCAAAATTTATTGCAACATCGTTTAGTTTTACTTTACAGGTTGAAGCGTAAAAAGACGTAATTAATTAAATTACTAAATACATACCTACACGATAGAAACTCTTTTGATGTTTTGTTTTTATTTAATATACATTTATATAATGATGTAAGTACATCTGAAAATACATCTTTAAATAATTCACGGCCGTGTAGGCAAAAACATAACGTAGAATTTAAAAGCAATTCTACTAATTTTAGCAAAAGCGAACGAGTTGAATTAGGTAGGTACACTTATTTATAATCGAAGTTATCATATCTCAGAAAATATTAAACCTTTGAAGTTATCAGCTTGTTTCATTTGAGATGGGTGAAGTGTAGGGCCCTAATAAGAAAGATAAAGGAAATTTATCAAGTTTTGTAAACGTAAACGAAATATTTGACGGATGAAGGTTACGCCACGGGGCACTGTTAGTATTTGTATTCGTGACTCCTGAAGAAATGATAGCCAATATTTATTCAGTTCATTAAATTTTACACGGGTCGTTTAACAAGTTTACAATAATAGTGAATCCAAAGTAGTAGCTCTTGTTGATCGATAGTAAACCTCTTGAGTTAACGGTTCGGCTTTATCTTAGACATAAACCTTTGGAGGTGAACAAGTATCGTCACACGCTGAACATCAAGAAGTGGGTGCCGAAGTAATGGTTGGATATAACCTTTGCCCAGCCATGGACATAAAACAGGATACAAAAGTAGTTGTTATAAAAAGTTGTCAGTATTGCCAACAATGCTAGAGTTTTATAGTAAAGATTACGGTAAGATAAAATGTGAGAAAGGTTTGAGGATTATTTTTTTATGGATCATAAGATAGATACACATACACAATGCTTTTACGGTTTTGATTAAACCTTGTAGATTATAGGGAACTTGAAGCAAAGCCGTAGCCAAGAATAACCTTCGGGATGAGAGTATAAGGCTCTGGACCAAAGACAATAAGGAGCAACTATATTTTACTCTATGAAATGTAGTGAAATAGAGGTAAAGTACCTGGTCAATGAAGTGCATACGAGAAAATTATAAACTTAATTAAGTCATATTAAAAAAAAAATTATTGCTATGTTTTTCTTGTGGAATAAATTAGAAACGAATAATAATATAATAATAGTTTCTATATCACAAATCAAAGTAGATTACGATAGATTAAGTCTGTCTCTGAGTTGACTTTCACAAGATTAAGTCAAAGGACGAAATAACAAAATTAACAATAATTATTTTAGAAAATTAATCAAATTTAGATCAAAAATGTTGTCACAACATGACAACAAAATGAATAAAGTAATAACGAAAAACCTAATAATTATTCTTAGAAACATTTTGCCGAACTAAAAGTAGGGTAGACTAGTAATTTGGCTTTAGTAGCACGGAGATCTACATGGATGCTTCTCAAGATAAGGGCATCCAATAAATCGCAAGCCGAAGAATGTCCATCACTTTCCTGTGTTTTATGATCATAATAGTAAAATAAACAGGGTCAGCGGCTCATGATCAAATCGTATTTCAGCAAAGAGGCGTTAATAAAAAAAAACATTTTTTTATGAAATTGATTAATGATAATTTAAAAGTTTCGTTGGTTGCAGAACATAATGGACACTACAGATCGATCCTAATGATCGATTAACATTGCCATCAGAATCTAGTGAAAGAACTGTCCATCAGATTGAAGGTGAAGGACTAAAAGGTTGTAATGGCTCTTTAATAAATGGTAAATATATGCGAAAATTGTATATTCATAATACAATAGAATAGGAATAACCACATCACTAGAAAATATTTTTATGTACTTAGTTGTTATTCGTAGAAAAAAATGAAATATTATATTTTTCCGTTTAAAGAAGTTGCTATTCGTGGAATAACTTAGGTGCTATTCGGATGGGTGCTCTTCCTCGAATACATCTAAAATACTAACTTCCACTTCGTTCGAATTAACTAGCCGCGTCTGAAGTATAATAATCACAGAATAATTAACGAACACACAGACTACACTACATCTAAAGGATGTGGTGTAGTCTGTAGTATTTCCAGCATTGCCATTTTAGGTCTCGAGTTATGTAGATGTAGGCAAAACAAAAAAAAATACATTGGTGACTCCGAACTCGAAAACGGACCCACCTCGTAAAATCGAAAAACATACGATAGGCTCTTCCCTCAGATAATTGACCTAATTTTTCGACGTCAAAATTTTATTCGATGAAATAATGTTAAATCAATTACACAATTCGTTGCTGTTAGCGGTTATTCACACTATAATGCTGATCTTATAACCTCAGAGACGAAGCCGACAGAGCATGAATGTATCTAGTTGGTAGTTGCCCACCATAGACTGAAATATTTATGATAACAACACTTCAATCTGCATTTCATCACAGTTCGGTTATGTAGGTCGGAATGTTATTGAGAAATAGGTACGAGATTTCCTTGTTTCTGCTGAAGATTGCCAGCGACTGTATGAATACGATTATGTTGTTTTATCCTTGAACCTAAATGACGGTAACACGTTAACCACCCGAGCTGTTTTGTTATATTTGAAAGTGTATCTTACGTACTACTCAACAAATGGACTTCATAGCTGTGATAGCTGTCTGACAATGAAATATTACCTAATATTTGGCAAAACTAGATACGTATGTATCTAGTTTAAAATGTGACATGACATTATCGTCATCATCTTCGTTTTCGTATAATGAACTGGATCGATTGCCCTATTTATCTGGAGAGCAATTTTATTGATAATTATAATCATCATTTCTATTCTTTAGCTAGAGTTTGGTATATTTTTATTTAATTTTTGTACCCACACAAAGTTCTGGTTGATTTTGACGGACAAATTAACAACTTTTATACCATCTCCTACTCTTAATACGTATATTTAATCAACAAATATTTTTATCTAAGAAATTGATATAACTTGTGTCTGCACACCGCACACTGCTGGGTAACTTAAGCAATATGTTACTTTGAGATCGTATTTCTCTCTCTTAGTCTTAAATATCCTGGCGATGTAACGCTTTTGATGAATTATACTACCTATATTTAATACTGTGATTATACTGTTTACCTATTGTAGGTCAGCAGAACATGCTCGTAAGACGAAAAGCAGATATATATTTTTTTACAGTTGTAACGGGCTCATGTACGAAAGGACTAAGTAAATAGTTATTTATTTTATACTGACCTCTGGGTCTCTTTGGAACACGCTTCGAAGCTTAAAAGATTACGTGGGGGGAGGTCTTTTGTTTACTCAGGACTGGTTTCATGCGGAAGCTCTTGTAGTCTGTTTTGTTCAGCCTTTGTGTTTCATAAAAACGTTAATCGAATCTTGAAATAGGTATCTACCTACTAATGTTACAACACGTTTACATCCAAGTTAATATCCTGTAACAAGCTTATATCCTGTTATTGAACCAAATTTTTATGTTAAGCAGGATTAAAGCTTTTAGATATTTTAATTGGATCTTTATGGTAAGTAATGGTAAAAACTATTTTTTTCTGTGGATTGCCTCGCTAATGGAGTATGAATTGCAAATGATTGTTTTAATGACACGTTTTAATAACCAAATTTGTTTCTTGTTTATATTTTTAATACTAGCCAGGGGTAATTAGTGTAGCGGACAAGGCCTTTGGGGTAAATACGGACGCCCGTAATTACCCCCGATTCGATTAACCGTCAATTACTGCACATTTTCAGATGCAAAAGAAAAAAAAAGAACAAGTGCACACCATTGAAACCTTACAAAAGCTGTACAAGAAACAAAGGATCAAAAGGCAATTTTTTGCCAGGTGGGAGAGAAGTATGGTACCTATTCCTAGAGTTCAACTTTTTGATCAAGTGAAAAAGGGCGTTGTTTCTACTGCACCAGAGTGGTAAAAAGCCATTTTTAAATGAAAATGAAGAAAACAAACTTGTTTAATTGATTGATCTCGTATAACATTTTATGTTGATTTTGTAGGTGTATAAATAGAGTTTCAAAATTAATAAAGTCAGAGTGATTATTGCTAAAAATATAGATTTTGTATATGATTTCCCTACAGTGTCCGCAATTACACCATCCTCCCCTATGTATAGGAATTATGGCATTTCATACCTACGTTGAGTGTAGAGCGCCGGAGGCCCAATTTTTTCCTCAGTCCCCTTCCCTGTCTTTTCTTAACTTTTCTATCCTTTTCCTTGAGTAGGCTCGGCAACGCATTTGCAACCCCTTTGGTATTGCAGATGTTCATGGGCGACGACGACTAGGTACTTACCATCAAGAAGCTCGCCTGCTCGCTTTCCGAGTTAGCCCATGCAAAAAAAATGCGTAAATCGAAATAACGATGGTATTAATATATTTACAGGTATATAACATTACGTATTAAAATATTGTAGAAGACAGCATTTATATTTTCGAACCGTTTGGGGTTGAAACGCTGGGGCCATGGGGTCCAAGCGCACTATCCCCTCGTTCAGTCGTTTGGCAATACCCTTTTAAGGGTATTGCCAAACGACTGAACGAGGCTTCACGTGACCCAAAGGCTGGCCTATACTTTGCTCAAAGAATCAGCATTGCCATACAACGTGGCAATGCAGCCAGCCTTTTGGGTACCCTCCCGGCTGATAGCGATGCGGAGGAGTTTTTTGATGCCCTTTTTTAATTTTTCTTTTATTTATAAATATAGTTTAGCTGTTAGTCTAGTTTAATTTAAAAGTTAATTATAATTTGTACTTGCAAATTTCCAATTTCTTTTCAGCACTTGTGTCACGTTATCTCATTGAGAATAGATCGATTGTGAAAAATCTTGATGACACAATTTTATAAAAGGCAACGTTATCAATTTGACCCGCTCAGATTACGAAACCTTCAAATTTCAAACTTCTAATTAATATTTGTACTCAGTAAAAATCTTGGTGGGCTTGCTTTTCTCCTCTTTGTAGGAAATGAACTTACTTAGTTTTTCAGTGCTTTAAATAGTAGGTACCGCTGAAATTGAGTAATATTTAAAAAAATATAAACCATCATTACTTACTTAATGACGTAAAAAATATGAAAGTAAGTACTTACCCACATACCTTTTAGGCTGAGAATAGTACCTATTATAGTTAATTTCAACTTTCCGCAGTGCCAAAACAGTATCTATGAATGTATGCTTAGTACGAGGGGTTAACAAGAATACTAGTAATGTGCGACCCACATTGCTAGTAAGCTTTTTAAACAAAGAAAAAACATGCAGGTAAAAGTAGTCGATTGTTCCGGATAATTAATTATTATTGTTGTTCCAAAAAGTTGAAAATTGATTTGTTATTATGGGATATTTCTTCCCTACAATTTCATTTAGTGTTTAAAGGTAAGTACAGGTACTACAAGAGTAGAAACTAATTTGTGAACTATTGATTAGTTCGAGTTCGGTTCAAATAGACAAAGATATATACTGTGCTGCACTATGTGAAAGTTTTGATTGTTTTCACCGATTCTATCAAAAGTAGTCACAAATACTTGTTGATATTATTTCATTTCATTGTTAATGTTATTTTTTTGAAAAGCATTTCAACTCAGAAGTAAAAAAATATTTGATTTTATTATAACACAAAGCAATTTGGTGCGTTCAGTTTTTAACACTTATTTCTAATTATATGAACGGTTAACTTTAGTGCGTTAAGATTTAGAAGTCTTTGATTTCCGCCTACATGCCTGTGACCTCTGACCTCTTTCGGTAAATAGAGTCATGATGCTATGTTATGTTATGCAAAGTCTGAATAATGCCTAACAGTAAAATATGGATTACGAAAATTAAGCTTAGGAATTTCTATTCTGCTGAAACTCAGGGACCAATATTATTACACTGTCAAGTAACACAACTTGCTAAGTAAACGAACTAAGGGGAAATTTCAAACTCGACTTAAACTTACAGAACGCAAACCACCTACAAGTATTGACCGTGTTTGAATATAGAATTTAACTGATCAACTTACTGCAGTGAAAAGAGGTATTTAAGTTTGTACCTACCTAGCTAATAAAGGCCTCTTTCGCACACAGACTTAGAACTAAAAGCAAGCGCGCTTTTTTAAACACAGTAATTAATGAAACTTACAGCCGGTCGGTCGACAGAACAGATTCTCCGTCTTTTTCTAAAAAATAGTGGTAAGCTAGTAACTTATAAACGTAGTATAAATAATTGATTATACCAACACAGTATAATAACTGCATTACGTGAGACAGACGTGTTTTCTCCAACAGCCTATTACGTAATACTCCCGCCCGTATCATCCTGAATCTTCACCTACTTGACTTTTAGATGTGATTGTTACGCTATGACGACGTATGTTTTTCATCAATACCAATATAATACGAGTATAATTAGATTAAAGAAAAGTAAAGGATATACATTGAAGCTTTGTGCTTCCGTGTTACGGGTACAATTGGAAACAAAATCTGTGATATTTTTAATTTTTGACAATACGTAAGCCACGCATACGCGCCTATCGAAAATGGTGTTTTACACGGTACCCTTACTAATAAATAATTTTATTCTAAAACTTTTGGAAACATAAACATACTATCACGCTTGTATTCCCCGAAGGGTTAGGCGGAAGTGTACTAATATACCTCCGTAGTTCGCCAGTATGCTTAGGTCCCATGTAATAGGCGTCGATCCTGTTGTCATTAACCGGGCCCATATCCAAACTCCGAGCTGCTACAGAGAATTTCATAGAAAAATCTAGAAACACTTTGTTCGACCCGAAATCGAACTCAGGACCTCTAATGAGGTAGTAATCGAGAAAAAAATCTGTTTCAGTAATTTTTTTTGAATGGGTATATATATAAGGAACACGCCGATAATGATATTGATTAATTTATATATTGTGCAAATCAATGATAAAATTAAATCAATGATTTTACGTAAAATACATTGTTTTTACGTAAAATCATTGATTTAATTTTACTACAGTTTTTATATAAAGGAAATCTATTTTTTGTGAAATACTTAGTTACATACATACATATTGTCACGTCTGTCTCCCATGGGTACCCCCATGGGCAGAGACTATAGATTTCCACTTATTACGATTCTGGCATACTACTTTCACTTCATCTACATACATTGATCTCTTCATGCATGACTGTCGGTTTAGGGTCAAAGGCTCAGAACCTGACCTTTTATAATAAATCCGCAATTTCGTTGCGGCACGTTCGCCGAGGTCGTCCCCTTCCAACTCGTCCATCCGTACTTGCCACGTATACTTATTTCGTCAACCTCCATTCATCCATTCCCTCTACATGACCAAACCATCTTAACATACCTTTCTCAATCCTAGTTACTACATCTTCTTTCACTCCACAGCGCTCCCTTATCACACTGTTTCTCAGTCTGTCTTTCAGCGTTACACCACACATCTCAAAGTTCTCATCTCTACAACATTTATTCGGATTTTGTGTTTCTTTAGCCATACCCGATTTTCACTACCATGCATTTGTGTCAGCGCAAACACTACCCCAATCACAGCCAGCCGTGCCTTTTCGGACACTTTCCGACTATTCAGGAAGGTGTGTAGCGCCCCATTCATCTGGTTACCGCACTCACTTTTCATTCAATGCCACTCTCATTTTACCATCTCTAGTAAACATAGAGCCCAGATTACAAACTCTTTCACTTGTTCTACTCACCTATCAAAATATTGCACTGTCATAATTTCTTCGCTTTCGAAGACCATAACTTTTGTATTACTTACATTCACTTTCATTCCCTTACTCCTAAAAGCACCGACCATAATTGTTGCCATCTTCTGTAACTCCCCCTCCGATGATGCAAGGATAACTTGAGAGAAATATTAAACCAAAATTTTCGTATAACATGCAAATATTAGGAGAACGGTAATTAATAATAATTAAGCACTTAGCAACGAAGACGAACGAATCTTAACGAAGGTGAAAAATGTTACATATATATTATATATATTACCAACTATAACCATAATTAGGACTTAACCATAATTAAGAATATTTTAAGCATCTTAAGTATATAACTATCCGCTTCAACATAGCAAGAATAAGTTCATTCGTTAAAAAAAATATGGAAGGTAGGCTTCATATATATTTATATATTTTTTTTTCGAACGGCACGGGAAAATTCACAAGAGAAATTTTAGAACAGCCGGAAATTAATGTCGTACCCACGATACAATTAATTTTGAAATTCTCTAAGCTTAATGATTTTTCGATGTGTAGGTAAGTAAGTTAAATCGATATAAGTATATACCTACATATAAATCTAAATATATTGATTTTTGGTATTTTGAAAAGTTATGTGAATACCATTTTTCAAAATACCTCCCATAAAACGTCTTATCCTTGCAAACAAAATTTAATTGGTATGAAGATGGTATATTGAAACACCAAATTTGTAGGTATATCAAATGTTGTTGTTCATACATAGGTAGGTACTTCCAAACAACCCTGTTCAATCCACACAAATTTTGATAACATTAGTGGAAGAAGTTTTGTATTCATAACAATAAACAACCGTTAACATAAGCAGCAGTTTACCCAACTAATTAACAAAATAGCAAATAGGTTCAACAGCTGTGTTGTAAATGATGTCCATCCCAATGTAGGCACCGACACGCTCTTTTATAGCCTTTTGTAGTCGAATGGCATTTAAAAATTAGAATTACTATCCCTCTGCTTAACATTGCTTGCCTTCAGGATGCTTGTAGGGCTGCCGCGGTATTGTAGCGCTTCCGGTATGTTTGCCGATGCGAGAGTGGATGATTTTTATGCCATTTTTAGAAAACGATGCGCTTCTCTCCGGCGCAGAACAGATATCAGCACCCACGGCATGTTGAGGCCGTTGAGTGACCGGTGGGACTGCCCGATGCTTGGTCGATGGGTGAGACTGCAGACACAGGTCGGCTCTAGATAGCTGTACTCGCATTCTATGTTATTATTATTATGCCTATTTTGTGATTTTTATGTGTGTGTATTGTGTTATTTTTATGTTATTTGTGATTAGTTTTTATTATGACATTATTATGGCATTTGTAAAATTTATGTTTTGATGTCAATGTGTACTTATTTAAATCTATGGACTTCAATGTCTGCAAATAAATGATTATTTATTTATTTATTTAACAATCAAGCAGATAATCTAGAAATATTATATAAAACGCAGAAAAACCCTTGAACATATTGGAAGCACTCAAACAAAGCTATTGTTGGTTGACATTCAATTTCCTTGAGTAATTTTGGAATCAAAGCACACTAAACGTTCGATGCGAAACGTGCGAAAAAATATTCTCTTGGATTATGAGTCGCTCTCAATGTTTATTACTATTTTCTTCTCTTAATTCTTGTTCAAAGATAGCTATTGTTTTCTTGCAATCATAAATTCTGGTGAAGTCACTCAACAAAACATAGCAGAGAAAGAGGACCAAATTGTTGGTTATTATATGCCCAAACAATTAAAATCTTCAATAACCTTTCCAATAGTTATTCTATTTAATAAATACTATTCAAGTAACAGATGACAATATTTCCACTTTATAGGCCTATTCGGATGGAAAAGAGCGATGAATGGTAGCCATTGGTTTGAATTCATTTGAATTCCAAGTTTTCACCATTTAAAATCCAACCGAACTAAAACTTCGGTCATTTGCTTAATATTTGTTAGAAGACAATATTCCTGACGCCCTCGCCAGAATTACTAAAGGTTTGTTCAAGTTAGGTTAGAAGTAAGAGTAGGAAATATCTCCTACAAATTATGTTTTAAGGACTCAGTAGATACCATTCACTTGGGAATGTATGAATAGTTAACAGAAAAAAATATAGCTTTACCAATGTCATATTTTTGTGTCCTATTATTGATCCGACTAAGTATCTTCTGCTGACTGACACTCAAATCTTAAAATTACTTGAGAATAAAGTTTTTTGACAAATCGAACGTCTCACCCTCATTCCAATTCTATAGCTAATAGGCACTTACAGACGCGCTTAAGACAAAGTGCTCAGATAATTGCATTTGCTCGTGGCGTGGGGTGTCGCCGCAGGCTGTGGTTGGGATCCACGACGGACAGCCTTTGTGGCTGCCGTCCAGGAATACCGAACATTTGGCATAACATCCAGTTTAGGAAACGTAAACATAAGGATTAAAAAGGAATGATAGCCTATTTATCATATATAATTAGTATTAAGGTATAGGTCATAGGTACTTGGAACTTCTAGTGTTCGAATCCAAGGCATGCACCTCTGACTTTTCGTAATTATCACTGGTTTTAAATGTTATAGGAAAACATCGTAAGGAAACTATAACTATAAAGATAGACTTCTCTCACCCTGAAAGAAGATCGAGAACGGAGAAAGGAGATAGAGAACCCAGCGTTCAGATGGGACTGTAAATGGGTTGATGAAGAAATAAGAATTTGTCATCTGATATTGATATATTTTTTTATGTATATTTTGATTTATGATTACTTATTGATATCGGACTGACTGACTTTATTCTACTTTGTGTTGATATGATGCTTTATGTGATATACCTACTCGCCATTAATGTTCGTCCTTTTTAGTTTTAAACTTGAGTATATCAGTAAATGTGGTGCAAAATTAAATTCCTATTTTGAGTCTCTCTACAAATGGACTGGTTTTAAGTCTTGAATACACAGTGCGGTTCTCGAGAGCGTGTGATATGCGAAAATCAACAAGGATTTCATGTGCCACAGAATCTAAGAGAGCTCTTAAGTTTAAGTAACACTGATTGTTTGCTGTTTCCCTTTAATTTAGTTTTTGTTTACTACTTTTTTTTCAAACCTCTGCAGAAAAAAAAACCTTATTTCACTTTGCGACCGCGAATGATATTATTCCAAATATGACCTGTATAGTAGGTATAATGTCGAGTTTCTTTCGTTTTTACGTTTTCAATACCACCTATATTTCATTAAACCTTTTTTTTCGTCCACCTCTTTTAAAATTGACACGTAAAATTATGTATTTCGACATACGTAGATAAAACAATTACAGAATTAGGTGTTAAACATTCTGTGCCAAATGTAGCCAGAACTAATTTAAGTACCAGCCGGTCCGACAGCGTTGGCACTTTGGCAGTATAATTAAAATTAACTACTTGCGCAAATTTATTGCTGAGCGGAACATTGATTACTTGTACTGTACCTAGGTTTGTCTTGAATGAATGAATCTAATAAAACTTCACTACACTACAACTTTACACGCGAGTTCACCTTAATACAAATGTAATTTCTTTTTATTAAGCTACAGCAATGTAATTTATTTGCAATTGCTAGTCATGATGTATGCACAGTGAAATTATTTGAGTTGTGGGTTACCTAATAAATTGCTTCGCGAGGTAAACACGCCCGAAGCAAAACTCAACATAAGTTCGTAGCGTCTTTAAAGCTCATCAGCATTCGCTATCACATAATAGGTTGAGTTTATATCAGAAATAAATACCCACATATCCATGGTTTATTTACACATCAAACTAATACGTTTCATTCCATATTTTTGAATATTTCCATTTATACCAATTAAATAGTCAAATATCTTTGTCGAAAAACTCATAACTGATTAAGTTTACAACTTTCCTTTAAATAAATTTTGCCCTTGCTCCAACGTTTTCTGTAAACGAATTGGCGAGACTACCCACGCTCCGTTTGAAATGTTATTTCTAGAGTAAGAAACCCAATTGGAAAATATTTATTCTTCTATTCACCAGATTAGAAAGGTCCTGTGCAGGTTTCATGTTCTATGGATATAATAACATAACATACCATCACGACTGTATTTTCCGAAGGGTTAGGCAAAGGTGTACTAATTAATGTAATGTATGTTTAGGTCCCATGTAATAGGAGTCAGCCTATTGCCAGAGCACAAATTAAGACTCTGAGCTGCTACCAAGTATTTCATAGAAAAACCCAATAAAACTTTGCTCGACCTGGGGATCGAACCCAAGCCCTCTAGCGTATCCGTTGCGCTTAGGGCCACTAGAGTAATGAGGCAGTCATGGATATAATATGTAATGAAAAATAAAAAACCATTTAAACAATTAAAGAAATAGAAACGACGTATGAAGTATCTAACCTACCATTACATATGAACTATCACGCTTGTATTCCTTGATTGCTAAAGCAGAGATGTACTGTTGTATACCCACAGTATGTCGGTATGTTTTAGATCCCATTTAATAGGGATCCAGTCCATTGTTTCTAACCGATTTCATTTAACAATTTAATATCACTTTACTCAAGCTAGATATGTAGGTATCCGTCCTTACGTCCAGTTCAACAGGAACAAATAGAGGATGATAAAAAATGCTGTTTACATAATTGGTCCTTTGTTCAAATAATATATGGGCGTTAACGATCACTTTATTACTTTTCCTTCCTATTCACGTATTTCCCATGCATGGTTTGCTTTATTGATCGGAGAAAAACATGGTTAAATGTATGCCGCTTTTTCCTTATAATAAAACCTTTTCGATTCCTTTGAACTTTTTAGGTTTCAGAGGAATTAAAATACGTACAATTATCGATTTTATTGTATCCAAATTAAATTCTCAAAATTAAAGTAAGGAAGGGACTTCAGTTTTAATTGGCATTATGTTTAAATAAACAATTTTAAAGCACTCTTCATTCTAATTATAAACTTATTTCAAACTAGAGCAGAGACTAGATCAATTAGGCAGTCATATTATTCATTTATTTGTGTAGGTTCCGCCACTTCGTTTACACAAAAAATATTTGCGTTAAGGAGATTACCTTTGTAATAAGCGCTTATCAGCATATTACTTTAATACTCTGATAAAAAACATGTTCCGAAATTGTTGATCAAAGTCCCTGACTGACGTAAATGTAAGTATTTTGTTACTTGTTCATTTATCGACACATGTTTTGGCATAACCTTACCGTTATTAAGCATCAAGGTAAGTGCGAGCCAATGTAGCATTCTCTTACTTATAAAACCAATATCGAGGAATATTGTCCCGGGGATATAACATATCGCAATAAAGTTCACGGGTATAAGAAATAACTAGAAACGGTAGGTACGGTCAGCATGTGAGTCACTGAACCTCAGATCAAATAAAACGTTAAGATAGAACTTTGCGAACAAAGAAGTGAGGCCGGATAAAACTACGCCTAACCGTGTACAACACACAATTACACGCACACATCTATAAGTTAACTACGCCTTATCTTGTCAGTCGAGCTTTCGATAGCTTGATAGCTCGACTGACAAGATAAGGCGTTGTTTCGGTATACGTGTGTGCCTGTAATTGTGTGTTGTACATGGCAAGGCGTAGTTTTAGTCGGCCTCACTTCTTTGTTCGCAAAGTTCTATCTTAACGTTTTATTTGATCGGAAATTTGCCTGTGTTCAGTACACAGGCAAATTTTGAGAACATCTCTACTTATTATTAGATTATAATTCCTAAATAAAACCTTAAAGCATAATAATAAATTATGTATGCAAAAAAAAACTGATCGGAAGGAAGCTTTTGTATAATAAAGATGTTGAAGTCTTAAAAAATTGCATCTTAGCGTCTTTCATTGCAATCTGTTTTATTGATGACGTGGTATTGTAATGAATTGTATAACTAGGCAGTTCATTAAAGAAAAATACTTTTGAATTATCAGACGTTTATGAAAAATTAGTCCTTATTACAAAAGCTGGTTAAAACTAAGCAAATCCTATCCAAATACATATGCATCACTTTTTAATATTATATTATAAAATAGTTTAACATGGTTCTAAAGCCTGGGTTAAAGAAAGGATCTTGCGAAGGCTTTTATTTAGCACAGAAAAAAAAGTGTATTTTACATGTTTTAATTGTGGTAATTCCGAATCTCTCCAAAAATTAACATTAACATTAGAAAGCAAAGTTTGATTAAAAAATTTATAGAAAGATTTACTTAATTAATAAGACCTCCGACTTTTCTCATAATTCAATTTACCAAAGTTACCGAATCAAAAAATATGAAGAGAAAAATATTTTAACAGGTTCGGCTAACAGCCCGATGGAGTTTTCAAGTTTGACAAGTTTTTGACGAAGGTAAATAAAATATCTTGAGTTAGAAATGACAAAAATACATGTAAAAGAGAAGTATCTACCAAAATAAGAACGGTATTCGAGAGTAGGTATTTTCTCATCTATTTATCTATATTTATTCTATATTTATTTCCTATAATAATTAGGTAGGTGCTTCTTAATTGTTTTGTAATACTTAAATAGAATATTTACAATTATTCAAATTAAATCAGTGCTTATTTACTTTTTTTGGAACACCTTACCCCGTTGATTAAGAAATCATCAATGGGGTCAGTTACTAGCTTTTCAGCAGTAGATGTAAATATAAAAAAACCCTATGAATATAGTATGTTACCAGTGACTATTCCGTCAAGAGCGCATCTATTTAAGTACATATAGGTATAGTTTCCTCATATTTCAATTTCAGTACGACACGCAGTTGGTTAAGTACTAGCAATTGAATAAGATAAGGTGTTCTACTTCACATCTACGCATCGAACATATGGATAATATTATATGAGGATATGCAAAGCGTAATAGTAAAGACATGTATCAAGTATATAGTTGAATGGGTTTTGGGGTCAACAAACTGTCTCGTGGCTTCGATTTACTTTTACAAAACAAAATCCAAACGGACAACTACTTATCTAAATGGCATACTTGTTTGACAAAGAGAATGAAGTGCGTAGCAAATAAGGGTGAATAATGTATGAAGTATCATACGTTAAAACGAAATATACTCATGCATACATGCACATTGTTACTACAAAAGACAGATGGGATTTATATACAATATTTGATTATGCAAACAAAGATTTGTATTCACTGTTCGTGTGTTTCTGTGTATAGAAACCATGTACAACGGTAGTGCGGCGAGCGATACAATTCTATTTTCGTCCTATGTTTGTTTTCTCAATGGATTAACGAAAGATGGACGCTAAACTATACTCTCTTTGTATCTGTTCAACGGTGCTGTTTGACGTACCAGTGACAACAATTTTTGTTTTGTTGAAACTTAGGACTAAAATAATAGCTAGTAGCCACAGCATTAATTATATAATCTTTTTGTAACAATTCCAAAAGCATACTGGTTTCTAACACTTACGCGAATATTAGACATTGAAATAAAACTACTTTTTACGGATTTTATCGCGTTATATTGATTATTTTAAATTCCCGACGTTTCGGATCCTTTACAGCATCCATGGTCACGGGTGGACTGAGGTGTTGGTCGTCCGTATGTCAAAATTATCAACAGCTACCCTACATTTTGTTGATTATTATTTATGCGATAAAATCCGTAAAAAGTAGTTTTATTTCAATTCCAAAAGCAGTCGGTACAGATTCGATCAGAATTCAATTCATTGGATGTTCAATTTCTGTATTTATTTTTATTGTGGCTGAGGTCAAATGGAGCTTTAATAACCGTAGATTAAATTCCCTCGACCTAGAAAGGACTCCTACGTTTGGTTTCATTGAAATTGTATCTTTTAACATATATCGTGGAGTCGGATTAATAGAATCTGATAAAATTTAGATGCCGAGGAGTTGAGTCATATTTCTTTCCATAAAGAATATAGACTCAACCTATGACATGGGACCTAAAACATACCAGCGAAATGTAGGGGTGTACTGACAACTCTGCTAAACCTATCGTGTAAGTTATAAAAAAAACTAAACAGTTTAGTAATATTAATCAATATTTGTATATACTACTTTTTATATCAATAATGGCGCCCGACGATACTGATTAGGTAATAGATTTAGTTAAATCTAAACTGTGACACAACGGATACATAAAACTCTATCGACCTATACACTCAGTTAACTATACTTTACAGCGATATTGCTGCACTTCACAGCATTGGGCGTTTATGATCTGAAAATGATGACCTAGTTGATAGTGGACTTCTCGCAACTATTCTGTGAAAAATGATGACTAACCCAATACATTTCTTCAACACTGAAATAACATTGATGCTTATAATTTATGATATTCTACGCAAATCCATTATTCATACAACATATTTTGCGTGATCCAAAATTTATCGAAAGATGAAATAAAACGGAACGTGTTTACACGAATTAGAGCAGGTTCATGGTTATCTTATCGACACACTGGTATTACCACGCTGGTTTCACCAGTTCTGTGAATTTCATTATATCACCCATTAATCTTTACTAATCTCCGGCTTTCTTGCCGGGTACTAATTGGTGTATGATAATATCAATATTTTTTACAAAGATACACTTACTTAATCGATACTACTAAATACTATTGTTTAAGACTTTCAATTCAGTTAGTACTTGGATTTACATATACAAACTCCCGAGCTGTTGCTGAAAATTTTAAATTCTATAAGTCCAACCTGGAAATCGGACCTAGGACCTCCAGCATAGAAGATAAGCTAATGACCACTAGACAGTTGAGTCACTTTTATAATTATAGTTACCTCAGTACAATTATGTAACACGCCCATAATTATATTAGTGTATATTTATGGGTATGTTATTAGTACATATTAGTATTAGCATCGTTGCATTGCCTAATATGTGAAAAGTAGATACTGTTATCTAACAACGTGCTTACGTAGACCCAAGTATTTAATTTCAGCAGATAAGCAAATTAGTTTTAGCAGACATGTGATATCGTATCACTGTAGCCCACATAACATACAAACTGGATTGAATGAGTTTGTTGGAACTCACAAAATTAACGTTTGATTAACAGTATATAAAAATGTTAACACTACTCTGATCCAGTATAGTGGACGTAGGTACGGGTTATCCGTATTCCTTGAAAACATGGTTTGGATTCATTTATAGATTGTAAAATCAATGACAAATCTCTTTTTAGGAATATCAAAATTTGAATGACTTTTTTTAAACATGTCGTAAATTTTTATATTTGGGTTACCCACGGTTCGGGTGATGACTTACATCCTATACAGAATAAAAAAAATATAATGGAGTAGGTAAAATATAAAGTCGTTTCCCAATATCACCAAACAGTAAAAGATTGAAAGTTAAACATTCATCTCCGTCGTGCTACATCATAAAAAATATGAATAACTTGAAAGAGGGAAAATATCGATCCGAGAAGTAAAATGATACAACATGGAATAAAATTAAAAATGTGATTTTTCTATTGTCGACAAACGAGCAGACGGGCCACCCTAATGGAAGGTAAGTAGTCATCGTCGCTGATAGGCACCTGCAACACCAAATGAGTTGCTAATACGAGTACGTTGCCGAGACCACCTGATGGTAACTTGCAACCGCCTCCAATAAACTGGCTGTGTTCTTTTAGCATTGACTAAACGATGCGAAGAAAACACCAAGCCACCAAATAAGCCTCTACCTACCGTTACAAAAAAGGAAGGGAAAGGAGGAAAGGCGAGTAAAGAGGCCTGAGAGAGGAATTGGTCCTCCGGCGCAATCAAAGCTAAACTCTCACCGAACGCAACGTAACAGTATACATATTTTTGAAAGTAACCTTCAAAAAACAACAGTTTGCGAAAACTTCACCATTAATTAAAAATATAATAATACTCGAGTTAGTTAAGCTCTCGGTATACAACCAAGGATAACTCTTTAGGTTTTACCCTAGGCCATACCATTAATAATAGCTAGTTAAATTTGTCGAAGCATTTATCCATTATCTTAGCAATTCAGTAGAAGGGATTGTTTGTATTAGAGGGTAGCTAACGACCACTCTGGGAAACAGGGAATGTAGATGTTTGGCCCTTTTGATAGACTTCCATGAACAATAACGCCTCCTAATGCTTCCCAAATGTACGAACTAGAACAAATATGTATTTTAAGTTTTTAGTGTGATTCATGAATGTAGAAATAGTTTTCGAAGTGGTTTTGGGATTGATTAGTCACTAGCTTAAAATGAACAAGACCCTTCTATTCACTTGACTGAACAAAAAGGTAACTACGCACATTGAGTAAAGGGTCCTTAAACATATTCATATTCAAAGTGATAAATTTGTTTTCTTACATATATTGGGACTACCTATCTATATTCCCACGTCTATTTCTTGCTTGAATCCTTGCCATTTGAAGATAATATTTTACAAAACGATTTCCAACATTGTTTTCAGCAACTGAGGGTTGCCCGCGACTTCACTCGCATGGGATCTCAGGTATCCCGTGAGATTATAAATAACTTATGATAATAATCTGCAATACCTTATATAGTCTTTTAATGGTGAAAGAATGATTAAAATCGGTTTAGTAGTGCAGTTAAACGATTACAAACCAATCAATAATTCTTTCCTCTTTTTAACATTTGTATAGATATATGCAGTATATACATAATATTTATTTAGTAATAAAATAACTACTTAATTAAAAATTTAAAAAACCCCGACACTTGCATTATATCTCGACCGATTTCATCAAACATAGCTAAGATAAGTCGCGACTAATTTACTTTTCAAACAAAAAAACAAAATCAAAATCGCTTTATCCATTCGAGTTACGATACCACAGACAGATACACAAAAACACGTCAAACATATACCTAACACCGTTATAACAAAAAATAATAAAAATAATTTTGAGTAGACTTTAATTTGAATGGTTCCTTTGTTTTCGCCACCGACTTCCGATGTTTTAGACATAATAATTGGCGGAATTATCGCGTTACAAACAGACAAAATGAGAAACTAATTCTCTTTGGAGTCGGTTGAAAAATAAAATTACTCTTGTTTCGTTGGAATAGAATAGAATATTTTCTTTAGAGTTTCTTGTGAAAGAAGTTTTTTCGTAGGCTTCGTAGCGATCCTTACGTAGGTATAAGAGTATCAGGTACCCACAACCTTCGTATCGCTAATATGTAAAAAAATGTCAGACCGATACACGATACACGTGTAAAGATAAGAATTCAATGTACGACAAAAGAAATCAATCTACGCACCACATTTATATTGGTGTAGATTTCTTTTCTGTCTTCACATATATGCCTTGGGGCTAAAATGGCCACTTTAATACATTATACAATATGAGTTCTCGGACACATGGCTACACAATTTTCCAGTGTAAAATGACCTCTTAGTTTACGGCAAGGCTATATAATGCGATATTAGATTATATTGGACCATATTATTTTCTACGAAGGGTAAGTCCAGTTTATCTCATTCACCGAACCTATTGTAGGGGTATCAAGAGGTAGAATCTTGTAAGCACCATAGGGCTTATAGGTGTAGTGTGCAGATGATTTTAAAGTTCCAAACACTAGGACAGAGACGCTCAACGGCATTGGAGTAGGTAATGGCTTTAAGACGCAAGCTCGGCTGTGTGTGTTCAAAATTATTATAGATATTAAATATTTGTGACTGTGTGTATTTATGACTGCCTCATTAATCTAGTGGTTCTTAGCGCGACTGCTACGCTAGAGGTCCTGGGTTGGATCCCTAGGTCGAGGAAAGTGTTATGGGGGTTTTCTATGAAATTCTCAGTAGCAGATCGGAATCTGGATTTGTGCCAGGTTAATGGCAATAGGCCCGCCCCCTATTACATGGGACCTAAACATACTGACGAAGTGTGTGTGTACGTATAAGCACACCTCTTCCTAACCCTTCGGGGAATACAGGCGTGATGTTATGTATATTAAATGTCTCCTTAAGAGAAACTACGTCAAAAGATGTGTTTACTCGATCATTGGTTAAACTCTGCGTACTATCTGTCTATCCCTTAAAAGAGCCGATGTAGCTCGCCGTAATATTACCATTTTGAATACAACTAAAATTGCTGTTGTTTTACATTGCCAATATTCTGTCGGTAGGTGCATGTTCTTACATAATATGATGATACTCCTGTAAGAGTAAATTATTGCTTAAACATTTTCCATCAAACTAAAATATTAAAAAGAGTATTGCTGTACAGAGACTAGAGAGAGCTAAATTCAGAGAATGCCAAAAGGATCAGACCTTTAACCAACTTAATTTTGTTGTAAATATTAATTTTCATTCGTAGGTACTATTCAATTAGTCATTCACTTAAGGGCTCCTATCAAGACCGTGTTATCTTCATCGGTTACTTTACCAATAGCTAATTTCTGATAACACTCGGAGGGTTAGAGTAATAATTTAATTTCTTAATATTTTAAGATTCAATTTTGTATCAATATATTCGTTTTCCGCAACCTATAATCCCCGAAAAGGTAAGCTATTGTGCACATATAGATTGATAGTAATATATGGAGTGATCTTCAGAAGCTTTACCCAAGTACAAATCCTATAAATAATATTTTTTTCTGAGAATAGAATCCAGGCCCCCACGGTAAGCAATGAAAATAAGAACATTTGTCCAATGAGGCAATCATGTCAAATTAAATATCGTACGACCTCTCTAAATAAGCTATCAAAAGGTGCTACGAGAACGTGCTACGACAATGTGCTACGAGGGGTGCTACGTGCTACGACACTGCTACGAAACTAACCTTTTCCAAGACTCGTGATGTCCCTAGGTTTTTTCCCTTCGTAAATAAGTTTTACATAGACTCATCATACAGAAGATCATTATGACAGTCTATTAGAGCAGGGATGTGACCCGTGACGCTTTGTGTAGCCAGCCAATTACTTAACCACTTTGTTATATAGGACGTTAAATATAGCCACGTAGGCACATCCATACCTTTCTTTTTATTAATTAAAAGACAGGACATAATATAAAGAAAACCTTACAAATATGTGTGTGATGTGTATATCTTTATTATCTTTTCAATAAATAAAATAGAAAAGAATATCATCAAACTAGTACAAAACATTCAGATTTTATATGAACGAATTATTTTATGTACTCAGATTCTTCGTCCCTGATCCTTCGTAAAAGAAGCGGCAGAAATAAGACAAACTAGTTTCATATTCCTGAAATTGTTTCTAGAGTAACAACAATTCCAGGAATTGTTTTAGAAATCTCAATTAATAGCTCTTGGTACTTGAAGTGAAGATTACTCAATGTACATCTCTCCTAGCGACCCACTTTATCATCGATATTAACATCTGTCTTTTTCGTACCTAAATGAAAAGAAAACAGTGAATGATGTCGGGTGTACAAATAAGTAGAGGACTGAATAGCTTGGGTTTCGAGTGCTTTGACCCTTTTATCCCTTAAGTCGTAGCGAGCAATTGTTCCGACAAACTGAAAGGAAATTCTTTTTTACTTGATTGCATAACAGTTCTCAACTTTCAAGTAATAAGCAAAGTTAATATAGTGTTTACTATTTTCGTAAGCAGGTATATTGTATTGGTCTGTGAATTACTGTCGGCATCAAACAATACACCATCAAAATGATGCCGATTTCCTTCCCTCGATTTCCTTTACTTTATTTATTGATTTATTATCAACACAAATAAGTTTACATTATATTAAAAAGGCACAGTGTAAACATAAACCAATTTAGGTTTTTCTGTACACCAATTGGGTCCGTCGACAGCTCGATTTTCAAGGATGTAGGTAGGTGAACACGACGTATCGCGCTCGCAAAGCTACAAAAAACGGTTTACCCTCTACAAATTAATATTTTATATGCCATTACAAATTTATACAGCATGTTGTTTTTTTTATGTATTTAAATTATTAAGATTCTATATTTCTATTAAGCTTCAATTTCTCTAAAAGGTGCATTACATTATTCCCGAATAAATTCAATATCTATTTATTATGGAGCATGCTATGCTCGGAGTCACTCTGAGGGAGTGATCCGCAACGAGAGACAGAGAACCAAAGTTACCGACATAGCGCACCAGATTAGCAAGCTGAAGTGGCAATGAGCTCGCTATATCTATAGAACCTAAGAACCGACAACTGCTGGGGTAGTCGTGTTCTCCAGAGGAGACCGCGAATGCGGGTGCAATGTATGTACTTTGACAGGGGTTAGGCTATAGTCCACCATGCTGGCCTGTGTTAATAATGCAAAAAATGTAATGAAAGTCGGCGATTACTAGTTCCTTCTTAGCTTCTTATCATTCAGCGTAGGAAAGGGCTAGAGTGTATAAATTAGTATTATACATATCATTAGTCATTAGTTTCAAGTTCACACTCCAAAAAATAACTTTTGATTCACTTTTGATCACTATATAAGCTGTCTATTGACCAAGTTGCTGGTATACAGTTGCGTTTTTCTTTCTGATCTGTTCAACTAATTAACATAGATCAGTACATGCTTTGTATCAGTGAAAACTTAACTGAAATGTACTCAGTAGTTTTTGCACCAACCCTAACAAAAATATTTCAAAAATATATTGTGAAAATACAAGTTGGTTACGGTAAATATTTATACTGTAACCCACTTCTAATTTTACAAATATGTTCAATGTACAGAAACCGGTTTTCAACAACGTATAAAACTCAAACTACCGAGTCTGACAGATCATTTTCTTATTCGACGAAGGTTACAAGGGTATAACGAGTTCCGCGTGGTTAATAGCGCGCCACACTGCTAGTCTTATTACACAATTCCACTTGAAGATCTCATTGGACACATATAATAGCAGGATTATTGGTTCGGACCGTGTACCGTTATCGGTCGGTTATCGGTTTTATCTACAGTGTGACCTAATTAATTTGTACAACATACGAGTAGATACATGTAGGAATTTTAAAGTCTGTAAAATCAGTGGAACGAAACGCCAGATGAGTGAGTGAAGATCATATGTGTGAAAGAGACAGAACAGAAGAAAAAAAGATGGCGATGAGTGTGTGCAAGGAGAAAGATGTAAAAGGTGTTAAATGGTGTGCGTTCGCGCAGCGGAATGTTGTTGAATTTAAAGATTTTAAGTATGCAGATATTTAGTGTATGACGTCGTATAATTGTGTATGGTAAAAAAAAATTTGTGCACGCAGCCATTGTGGAGAAATTTATCAAACACTGATTCCGCTGGGCGAACGTTGGCCTGGCGGAACTTTTTTTAAACTTTAGAAGAAAAAAGATGTGTCCAATAATTAGTGTGTATTTGTGTGTAATTGTGTATGTATGAATAACATTAGTGCATGCATAAACTTCGGAGAAATTCAAGTTTCCGCTACGCGAACGTTTGGCCATTAGCTAGTTTTCATATAAAGCGCTTACATAGAGAGCTGTAGAATTTTACATACATTGTTTTGAATTTGTTTATATTTGTTTAAAAAACAGATTTAGAACAAAACGTAGGGCTTAAAAGATAAAAATATAAACGTAAAATACGCTTATTAGGTCTTAGTTCTTAAAGTATGCACTTTGGGGTCTAGATTTTCACGTTTATACAAACCTTGTAGGTGTCTGCAACATGTTGCCAAGTATCAATGATGTTCCGTTAGTAATTAAAGAGTTATAGGACAATTTACCATGAATAGATCACTGTTTACAAAACAGTCAAATATCACGACGTTCTAAAGGAATTGCATGGTAAAATGTATGCCAATAATTAGTGTATTCATTCAACTATTCACATGCAAAATTTCATGTCATTAAATTCAGTAATTAAAGAAAAACAATTATAATACTGACGAAGCATCGAAAACCTACATAACCCGACCAAGTTCAGATGGCTACAAAAAAGCGGCCGTTCCATATATCTAAGAAACGTTCTTAACCTTCCAATATAGTATTTATTAATACGGTACAGTTGCGTACACAAGCGTTGCGGGCCGCGGCTAATGAAAACATATTGCCCTCTCTTTTCTTCAAGGATGAAGTACCGTTTTTTTCTTTTTGAATAAAAAAAAAAAGCTAGTTTCAAGCGAGAAGCCGCCTATCGCTAGTTGCGCGCAGCGCGTTGTCTATTTTTTCACACTAGAATATTTTTGATCAATTCATAACTACAATACTTAGACTATTTAACCAAAGGACTAGCCTTAAGCGTACCGCTTAGAACAAAATAATTCTACTACGTGGGGTGCGGGGGAACACGCTCACATACATAAGTCACAGTACAGTACAACGGTATACATCAATTAAAAAATCGATTCAAGAAGTAGTTTTTTTTTAGTTATTAGATTTGTTTGATCCACTAAACTTGCAAAGGGGAACGCTCGTGCATGCCTAGTCCATTGGTTAAATAGTGTAGTAATAAGCTACAATATGATAAATATTTACCTAAACAGTAGTAGGTACCTACTTACATGTGGTAATTATTTAATTTCCTTATGGGGTCTATAGTTAGAATCCTGATCCGTGAAATCTTCAATAGAAATTAGCTGTATGAATTTTATTTGTCTTATAATATATCTAGATTATACCTCAAGTCTCAAGCGCATACTTAAATAAAGTACCTACGTAAATAGTACCTACTTTCTGTCATAGTCAAATACATTTAAAAAAGTAGGTGTACAATAATAAATGACCTATAAATTATATCGAAACAACAATTGTGTTATCACCTATACCAATTCAATACCGGTATTATACTGTAAATTTTGGGATGTTACCTAAATATATTGAACGGCCGCTTTTTTGTAACTATCCGAACTTGGTCGGGTTATGTAGGTTTTCGATGCTTCGTCAGTATTATAATTGTTTTTCTTTAATTACTGAATTTAATGACATGAAATTTTGCATGTGAATAGTTGAATGAATACACTAATTATTGGCATACATTTTACCATGCAATGCCTTTAGAACGTCGTGATATTTGACTGCTTTGAAAACAGTGATCTATTCATGGTAAATTGTCCTATAACTCTTTAATTACTAACGGAACATCATTGATACTTGGCAACATGTTGCAGACACTTACAAGGTTTGTATAAACGTGAAAATCTAGACCCCAAAGTGCATACTTTAAGAACTAAGACCTAATAAGCATATTTTACGTTTATATTTTTATCTTTTAAGCCCTACGCTTTTTTCTAAATCTGTTTTTTAAACAAATATAAACAAATTCAAAACAATGTATGTAAAATTCTACAGCTCTCTATGTAAGCGCTTTATATGAAAAGTAGCTAATGGCCAAACGTTCGCGTAGCGGAAACTTGAATTTCTCCGAAGTTTATGCATGCACTAATGTTATTCATACATACACAATTACACACAAATACACACTAATTATTGGACACATCTTTTTTCTTCAAAAGTGTATGGATTAAAAAAAGTTCCGCCAGGACAACGTTCGCCCAGCGGAATCAGTTTTTGATGAATTTCTCCACAATGGCTGCGTGCACAAATTTTTTTTTACCATACACAATTATACGACGTCATACACTAAATATCTGCATACTTAAAATCTTTAAATTCAACAACATTCCGCTGCACGAACGCACACTGTTAAATGAACTATTTGAAGAATAAAGATTTTATTCTTAAAAGAGTTTTTTCGTCTCAATGTAATGGTCCATCATCACCCAAACATTATTTTAACATACTTATGTTCTCTGCGTTGAGGTCTGCTGCTAGTCAGCCAGATGCAGCTGAACATGAATATTTTGCAAGCCCATACCGAACCCAAAACCAGGTAATACCGATATCGTCAGGCTTTACGGGATTCTGAGTACCACTAACAACAATTGTCATAAGTATTCGTATGCCAATCAGGAGCTCTCATCGCGAAATCTCACGAGGGACGTAATAAATAGATAGGACAGAATAACTCTAATCATAATACAGTATAAAATGACAGCAACAAAATTTGTTGTTGTTAATCCCAACAATAACAGAGAATGAATTAAAGACGATTAACAAATGGAATTTATAAGGCGAACGTTAGCGGCAGCGTGGGAGAGGTCGCTCTAGAACTTACACTAGAAGAACGTACATGGTCTTATCAGCGAGGTCCAAAAAGGTCAGGTGCGTAGTACTCGCAACCGGCGCCTATGTATGAAAGATGTATGAATGTGGAAAAAGCGAAAGTGGTATTAGCAAGCGACGGTGGTGGTCGTAGCAAGTGGCGGTCTATAGTTTCTGCCTACCCCTGTGAAAAAACGGCGTGAGTGCATGTATAATTAATCCCTTGATAGCGTTGACGTCGTTAAAATAAGAAGTTCTTTAGGAACATGTAGAGCTATACTTGTACAACTGTTGTATTGACGGCTTGATTTGCGCGTGGTTATGTGGTTAAGCGATCGCCTTTTGAACTGGTTGTATGTTCAATCAGCACGGAACAAATATTGATAAGAACTGTAGACAGTCGTTCCGGGTGTTGTTGTAAAAACCGGGTGGTGTTTTAAAAACGCTCTCCGTGCTGGTAAAAATAATAAAAACTGAAGTCAAAACTGAACATCTCCGATTCTTGGCCGCAGCGAAACGACGATACCTAAAGTTCATAGAACTGCCCTCGATCCAAACTTTTGTGGTATCTCACAGTTTGTAACTTTGCCCAAAGCGACGGTCAAGATAACACAACAAAAACGTTTCATTTTGTTGTAAGTAGTAAACTTATCAGCATAAAACATGCAGCTTTTTTATATTTTATTAATTTTAGACAAGGTAAGTATATACTAGAAGGGTACCCTGAACTATTTGCCCTAACAAACAATTAAAAATAACCATATATACTTATAAATTTAGTTTCCATTGTCATTTTAAAGCGGCGGTAGCCTAATGGCTAGGGCGTCGGACTTGCGATCATGTGGTTGCCGGTTCGAACCTCACCCATTGCACTACCGACGTGAACCCACTCGTAACACAAGCATTTAGCTTAGCACGAGGGGTTAACAAGAATACTAGTAATGTGTGACACACATTGCTAGTAAGCTTTTTATTTAAAAAAAATATATATATATCTAAATTTATTATGTATTATGTATACATAATAAATTTGAATTGAAAGACATACCCTGAGTAATTGACTAGGGTATATTTATGATATAAATATTATATAAATACGAGTACACTCTACCCTCATTTCGCTCGACCCATCCGATTCCGTTATTATCTAATGTTGAGATGAAAGTTTGCCCTCGACATTGAATGGACATTTTGCTATAAATAAATCAATGAGATTAATCTCGAGGAAATAGTTTTGTATGTATTTCGAATACAGTATGTTTCGTAAGGAAACAAAATGCAAGCATATATTTTAATCTAAAAGATTTTTTCCTAAATACATACGAAAACATACGAGGTATTTTTCTGACATTTCCTCATGTGTGTTTTGAATGGACAATAATGAATAAAGTATCGGGCTCTCGCCGAAGTTCTGTGACAAAGAATAAATAATTAATAATTAATACTAATCTGATTTCGACATAAATACAACTGTAACAGTTATTATAACTTCGCTAACTTATCTCTGTACTAAAATTCATCAAAATCGGTTTGACGAATCAGGCGTGGAAACGTAATAAACAATCAAAATTTTCACTTTCACAATAATAATATTTATTAGGATAATAACCAGCTCATAGAGACACCAATAAAGTGCAATTATTAATTATATTAAACGCTAGTTGTTTCGTAGCTTGGCCGTAGCTCGTAGCAAGAGTGCTACGAGCTATGCCGTGATGGGCCATGAGATTTTATATGAGCGAATTTCCCTATTTTCAAAGTTTATTCGTTATTATTTATTATTTATAGAGGTATTATTATTAGTAATACTTACTTTTTGAAGCATTCATTTTTTATAATCGTTTTCTTAAGCGCATTATAATTCTAAATAATCGATGTATACGAAGAGTGAAACTAAATGCTTGGCTCTACATATTGACAGCGCGTCGACGTCATCTCACAACACATTACATTTTATTATATGAGTTTAATATGTTTATCATTTTATGTGTGGGTTTCATCACTATTGTTCGCTCGGCACCATGCCGGTGATAAATTACTCGTAAATCGTGAACGTATATTTGTAAACACATTAGCAGACGTCCGATAGAGCTAATGAATGTCATGCTTTTCTGTGAGATATATCCGTTGGCTATTAAAGCTTCCAAGAAAACACAAGAAAGCTTTGAAAATAAGTGTAGTGCAAAAACAAACATCGGAAGAGTTCCGCTCTATCCATCGGTCAAAGTTAACTCATATCCACGTGTTATATGAATTTTTGCGCAATCGATCGTGGGTGTCGAGTTACGTGTTATATTAAGAACCTTGATAATACAATACATATTACACAGACGTGTGTTCATGACGTATTTCAGCGACACCCTATAAAATAATATATTTCCCTATTTCGGGCTTCCAAACAGACCCGGCTGAATATTATTATTTTCCCCGAAGACATTTCCTTCTGCTGCAATCTATAAAACAGGGCAGAGCGTGTGACAGTGTGGATTTAGCCTCGCCCTAGGGTATACAAACGTCTACAGGGTGAGTTTGTACTCACTTGTACTCTTGTAACGTAAGCATAAACATTATGATAGTTACATTAGATATAACAAATCTATATTTATGCAAAATAAGTCTCGTCTAAGCTTTTTTAACTTATTACCATCAACTTAAGGTGAGAATGAATCCCAATGTCGTAAAAAAAATGTCTGCCTGAGGTTCGAAAAGTCCTAGTAAATTGAATTTGATTTGAAGATGACTTCCGTCAAACAGTACATAAAATTTATTCTCTTTATGGGACTTGATTAAAAGGTTTAGAATATCCTATTTAGGCTAGGGTGCGTCCGCCATCACAATCAATATATTGATTTCTGACGCAAATCTCAAGGTGTGCATATTTACTATGGTGGGTGTAGTATGTAAGTTGCGCGCGGCGGTCGTATATAATCCGCGATTTAAAAGCGGCAACGTAGGCGGCAACCCCATTTGACATCATTGTTTTAATTTAATCACATACTCCTTTCTTAATTATCCGTGTGAAGTGACAATAAGTTATGACATAATGATACCATTGCTTCATATTTATGTGTTTGGACGAATAAAGTTAGTTTTTTCATCCATGCGCTAGAATGAAAACTGACCGTACCATGTACACTAGACAAGATTCTAATCCCAGTGTTAATAAGTAACTGACCAAAAATGCTAGAATTTTATATTTAAGCAAATCTCTTCCATTAGACAATAACATTATTCCAGATTAACATAGGTTATTTAATATCGCGCGGGATAACTGGGATCCAATGCTCTGGTATCTAATAATATTTTTCTCGTACACAGGTATAAAAGCTTGTTTTAATGACGAATTACCGTAATTATATAAAACAAGTGTTGTATTAGAGTATTTAAATGTATAATAAGACATGTCATGTTCACGAATTTAAAAATAGTATAAATATTTTAATATTATCTGTATCGATGGTCTATCCTGAACAATAGCTTATTGTCACAAAGAAATGAATTTTCTAATTAAAGAAAAATGCGATCTCAGGCAGGGTTTGAACCTGCGTCTCTCTGGTTAAGTACACCAGACGCTTTGCCAACTAAGCTACCGAGACCACTGCCTGTGATGTCGAATTTCTCTTCCACCTTCTACGTCTTGAGGCGACGTCAAGAGCTTATTGTTTTGATTCCCAGAAACTATATGAAATTCTTCGAGGCAATTCGGTGTTTGGATATCTCGCCCTCTATTACATGAGATCTAAAAACGAGCAAACAGTATGTGTAGTGTACACCTATGTTTTTTTAATGTAAAAAATATAAATTTATGTTTGTTGATATAAAGAAAATACTATTTTCTTTCAAAACAAAAGTTATTATGCCGGCGTGATGGTATAATAATAACTTTAATTAATAATATATATATCAATCGTTACATAAATCAACATTTTTACGAGGACCTGCGAAATGTATGTTTTAAAAATATTAAATGATGTAGTAGAGTCCAGCGTTGGACGTAAGCTGAGATTGACCTGTTTTCCATACAGTATTCAGCCGCTATTGTGTTTTTGATTGATCTTGATATTGCATCGACTTCAGTTCCAGAGTAATTGTACAACGAAAATTATTTTTCAATGTATTGTCGTACTCATTGTCGATCCCGTTGATATATAAAGTTACGATGACAAAGTTATGTTTAAAAAACCATTTATTAAATGCCATAACCAACCATTACCAGCTTTAGGCCAGTAAAATTGGTTGATGATGATGAAATGACATGATAATACTTCTTTTTGTTCGGTACCATCGGAAAAATACCAATATACTGCTGCATTGAAAGTAATGGCTATTATTGGTCTAATTTGAATTGCTGGTGCTAAGATAAATAAGAACAGTATTGGGTATCTTCACAATTACAATAAAACTAAATCCAATATGAATGCGTTTAAAACGATTTAAGCATTTTTTGTTATAGCAATTCAAGGATTTATCTAAAAACATAACACAATATAAGCTTCTAGGTTGTATATAATATATCATACTATCATACATAGCACGTTTTCGTGATATTTATGGTTATGTATGATGAAATCCTTTCAATAATAACCGATACTCAAACCCAAGTCCCATATTATAGATACAATGCAAAGTCTTTCAGTAATCAACGACCAGGCGTCAGTGAATTAAAGTAATTTACTTTACTTTTTTATTAAACAATTTTTTTACTACGACTTTAACTAATCGAGAAGGTCGTTGTTCTAAAACAATATATTTTCATAGGATCAACACATTTTGGCAAGGTATTTAGAACCGTTGATAATTTATATAAGAAAAGAATTGAAATACATGGTAAGCTCAGTGATAATGAAATTTAATGTACGATTTTTAATCAGTAACATATAAAAACTAAAATCTGAAGAAGGTCAATTTGTAAAATAAAATATGTAAAAAAAAAAAGAGTTAAAAACTTACCTTAAATACGCTGAGTACGCAAAAACCACTGTTTCATTACATTAATACGATCTCTTTAATTTCCACTTGGTATAAAACTTTGCAGTTAAAGAGTTATAATAAAAACTTCGTAGCACGTGAACTAACGTTGAACTTAGCGACGGTAGTCGTAGCAGCAGAAATAAAATGAGTCTGCGAAACGTTAGCGTTGATTCAATTTACAGGTTCGACAGCTGTGCTGTACTATTTTAAAAGTACTTTACAAATTTATTTTTCAGAATATCCCAGCGAATAACGTGCGCTCCCCCTCGAGCCTGAAATAATACTGATGAACGTTCACATGGATTTACTGTACCAGGTTACGAGTTGAAACGATTGGTGGAGACTACTTTAAGACGAACGTTATCCATCTCTCGCTATATAACTAAGGGTTTATCAAAGCGACTTTTAGAATTGTAATGTACTGGATACATTGCCAGATTGATTGATGCCGGAAAATAAGCTAGGTTCTTCAAGTAAAAACGACACGATTAAAGCTCCCAAGAAAACAATTTAGGTGTGGTTTTCATAAATGTTATGTGTTTTTTTTTATCTGAAAATTTACGGAAGCTGTGTAAAGGGATATTTTTTCCTCTGGTTAGCTAATTTGTATTGTTATTGTGTTCACTAGGCATGATTTGCCAGTCACAATATATACAGATTATAATTATATAATGTCCAGTCAAAAAAAGCTACTTTAGTACATATTTCTTTAGGTGGCAACGTGATTACAGTGAAGAAAACATAAGTAGGTTCATAGATTGTATTAAAAATCTCTCGTTTTATGACGTATATAATTCTGAAAACCCGGACGAAGCATATGACAACTTTATAGAAATATTTAAATTACTATATGATCTGAATTTTTCAATAAAAAAAATTAAAATACCATTGCGTAAACATACTAAGTGGCTAAGCAAAGGTATCAAACGATGTCTTTTATGGAAATATCGCCACTTTCCAAATGAGAATAACAAAAAAATATTTCAACAATACTCCAAAAGGCTAAAAGCTGTTATGAAGCAAACACAAAGGGCACAGAATAATTACTATATAACACAGTCAACAAATACATCCAAAGCAGTATAGGACATCATAAATAAAAATAAGAAAAGTCACCCGAAAGATAATATTACATCAATAAAATTTAATGACAAAATAATCACAGATCCAAAAGAAATTGCTCAATCTTTTAATAATTTTTTCGTAGATCAGATTGAAAAGGATACAATAATTAGTAATAATATCCCAAATAGAATACACCATTCTCAATCAAATTCATGTTTCATGCCTCTCACAAATAAATCTGAGATTATGAATGTAATAAAATCTTTAAAAAACACAAAAAGCACAGGATACGATGATATATGTACTAAAGTCATCAAACGGTCTTCTGAACTTATATCACCCGTGCTCAGTCATATTATTAATAAAAGCATTGAGTATGGCACATTCCCGAGTAAATTAAAGACTACCATCGTTATACCACTATTTAAAAAACAAGACAAAGACAATATGCAGTTTTATAGACCTATTGCTTTGGTGCCTGTACTCTCCAAAGTTTTTGAAAAGGTGATTTATAATTGTCTTAATAGCTATTTTGAAAAGAACACTATATTTGCGACGGAGCAAGCTGGGTTCAGATAATAAAATAATTTTGTCTAAAACAGTTTGGGAAGTCGGTGACTTCTATTTGAGTTGGTCTTTTATTTTCGCAACCGACTTCCCAAACTGTTTTAGACAAAATTATTTTATTATTTTTTGAAGGCGGTTTAACTTTTTTGTTAAAAGTAATTTTATTTTGTTATTTTTAGTGGAAAGTTTGTTCAGAAGTACTTGTTAGCCAACTAAACGCACTGCTCCAATCTGAAAGCGATGTTTCGGAGTAAACGATAATATCATCGATGTAAACAAATTTTAGATTTTTGTTGATATTTTCAAAACTGCTCAACCGATTTCGATAAAATTTGAACGGGACCACCTCTGAAGTATGACCTACCAAACAAAAAAACAATCATTAAAATCGGTCCACAACTGGCGGAGATACCGCGTAACAAACATACAAAAAAAAAAAAAAAAAAAAAAAACAACTACTTGTCACATTCTAGGGTAGTTAAATTTGGAGTACCACAGGGAAGTATATTAGGACCCCTGTTGTTCCTAATATATATAAATGATTTCCCTAGAGTTATAAATCATCCTATGATTCTATTTGCCGATGATAGTACTGCTATATTTACGGATAATGCTGACAATAAATATGAAAGCGACATAAATAACTCTTTAGAATCTATTATTGACTGGTTACACTCAAACAACCTAAAAATAAATCTTGACAAAACTAATTTAATGACATTCAAAAATAAAAATTCTAAATTTGACCTTTTAAATATTAACTATTTAGGGAAACAAGTTGAAGAAGTCCAATATACAAAGTTTTTAGGTATCTATATTGATGCAAATTTATCATGGAAACCACAAATTGAACACATGTGTACGAAGCTTAACCAGTTTTCATATGCCCTGTATATGTTACGAGAAGTTGCCAACGAAAATACGCTCCTCACTGCCTATCATGGCTATGTAGGATCCACACTCAGGTACGGAGTACTGTTCTGGGGAAACTCCACTGATAAGGACATCGCCTTTAAAGCTCAAAAGAAATGTATCCGGTCAATGTGTAAGTTGCAACAGACGGACTCCTGCAAGTCATATTTTCAAAAATTAAAAATATTAACCCTCCCTTCAATATACATCCTCGAATCCGCAATTTATGTAAAGAAAAACATTTTTAATTATGACACTTTAAATAGTAAGAGATATAAAAATAGATTAAAATTAACTAACTGTAGAACTACCTTGTTTAGTAACAGTACATTCATTATGGCGATAAAAATATATAATAAAATTCCACAAAATTATAAAACAATAGTAAACATACATATTTTTAAGAAACAATTTAACATGTTTTTAATTAACAAAGCTTACTATTCGGTAAAAGAATTTTTGGACGATAAAACTTAGCGATCAAAATTTTTATGATAATTGGTGAATGCGATATTTATAATTATATTTTAATAAGTTTCTATTTTTAATCTACATATTAGGTATTTATTTGACATCTTTAATAATCTAATATTGTTGACAAGGAAAATCATTTTGTAATAATTTAAATAATTTTGCACACCTTTTAGGTTAAAATATGGCGAACTTAAAATGCCTTTACTACGACATCTGTAATTGTACCCATATTTATGCAAATAAATGAATTGAATTGAATTGAATTGAATTGAATTGTAACAAGCACTTTATGACTTCATTTGTAAATAAATTCCCATTGGAAGTACTTAACAAGACCTTTAGGCTCAAACATGAATAAAAACTATAATTATGTGTAATAGTATATTATTAAAAAATCTATTTAAAGATACAAATGAAGCCCTATTTTCTTTTGTCACTTGAGAACGACTTTACTGATTTCATTCATATTTTTTAAAGTTTTTTAATACTTTGTGGAAGATTCTTACGGAAACAAAAATTAAGCAAATTGGCAAGATAGGACAACGTCTGTCGAATTAAAGAAATCAATCTTATGGGAAAACCATAAAACAAGGCAAATAATATGCTGATATTTTTTATGATTTGTATTAAATAAATAAATTGTTTATTTTCTTCCACAATATTTCAGGTACATAGCAGTAGTAGTACATAATTTATAATATATTGTGAGGTATACTATTTATTATACCTAAATATTGTCAGTATTATATAATTTTTAATTCCTAGTCTTTGTTATGGGCCGCATATGCCAAAAGTAGTTTTTCGTCGTAAAGTCAAATTGTAAAGTAAAAGAATGTTCACTTTATTGCTCAAAGTGAATATTAGACCACACAACATCACGCCTGTATTCCCCGAAGGGTTAGGCAGAGGTGTAATTACTGTACACCCACAGTTCGCCGGTATGTTTTAGGTCCCATGTAATAGGCGGCGAAGTTATTGCCATTTACCGGGCACATACCCAAACTTCGAGCTGCTACTGAGAATTTCATAGTAAAACCAAATGACACTGCTCGACCTGGGAATTGAATCCAATCCCTCTAGCGTAGCTGGCGCGCTTAGGACCACTCGACTAATGAGGCAGTCTTATTGAATATTATTACTTATTGGATTTATTATATTTGTGTACTGCACTTGAAAAAAAATAATTCTTAAACATTAATTTATTTCTTCACAGGGAAAATTTGGTGGACTGTCTGTTAGACTACTCAGTTATAAAAATGAGAAATCTTTTGTCATACTAACTCGTTTATGAACGTTTACCCTATGTGTTTGTTAAAGAAAGGAAGTCAATAGTTCACAGATACCACATATTGCATATTTGATAACAAAATGAAAGTTTTCTTCTTTTAAAACAAGGCGAAGCATTCTTCTAAAACTGGACAGCTTCTAAAAAAAGCCTTCTGTCGCGAGAAAAAGAAAGTCTGACTAGATCAGAACTAGGAACATATATTTTGAACATATTTAATTACCTTAATTGGCTTATTGGGATAGCACACGATGCAAATAAAGATTTTAATTACCGAAGTAATGTGGAGTTTAACACATTCAACCCTCCGTTATTATATAAAAGGAAATGTTGTGTAATGATACATAGTGTCGAATGTGAATAATGTCGAAGACTGTTAATGCTTATTGCTTCTCGAATCATATTGCGAAAGGCTTTCCAACTTGATTTGAGCATGTGATCTTGTTACTTTTACCTAATTAGAATCAAATACCTAAGTAGATAAAATTTAAAATTTTATTAAAAATAAATAATGTAGTATTAATTCTCAATTTTGTCTAAAAAGTCAACTCACTCAGTGGAAGTTTCAATCTGTGGCTAAAAATACCCTCATTATCCCTCAGGCTTACCGAGATAATAAAACAGCTGGATGCGAGGCCTCTTGATATTATACTGAAAAAATCTCATTATATTGGATTTTTACTGAAGAGCATGACGTCCTACAATATGAACATTTTAAAATTACGTAAAGATGTAATGAACTTATTTTTTATACAGGTAAAAAAGAATCCTTCTTTTAAAAGAAAATGATGTATTCATAGGTTTATAATGTAAATAAATGGGTCAGTGGATACGAAACGGGGCACTGAGGAAAAAAGTCAGAAAATTTTCAAAAATTTTTTTTTCTTAACTTGTTTATTTTCTCGACTCTATCGTATAGAACACCTAAAAGTAAGGCGAAAAGCATCTGGGTGATGTTTGTCTCCGACCAACCGTTTGTCGTAAAAGCGATGTCGTAGGGATTCTATTATAAAGGCGTCAAGGACAAAAAAAAGTTGCAAAAAAACATACAAAATATGAAATTAAGTATACATCATTAATGAAATTGTCGAGTGTATGCACACAAGTAGGTATATGTTCCAATTGCCTCTTAACCAAATATATATGTCGCAGTAAGATAGATGTAGCCGTAATATAATTATATCCCTAGGGATATAATTATATACCGTAACATAGTTATACGAAAGCGATTCTTTACTATCTCACTAGGAATATAGTTATAAAACCGTCGAAGTTTAGTGATATACTTATATTACTAGATTAAGTTTAGTGAAATAGCTTTCGGACAAAAAATGAAAGTCCACTCATCACAGAAATTTCCTGACATTGACGTGGGATCTTCAGTTCTTATAGAGATACCAAAGATAGATCGTGGACTATTGGATCAAAAATATGTATTAGGAAAAGTTTTAGAAAAGCGAAATGAAAGTCATAAAATTGGAACTTCAGTTGGTATTCTGAAAGATTGGTTACCCAGAAATGCAATACAGCTTTCAAACATTACTTTGAATGATCCTATATCAAATGAAAACTTGTCACTAAAAGAAATATGCCAAAAATTGTCGCGATTTGGTGGCCAAGGTTATTTAAAATATTCCTGTAAAAAATCGAATATACAGTGTTATACCAAAAGATGTGCCTGTAAGAAGCATTCAGTGCTATGTAATTCTAGATGTCATGATTCCTCTTCTTGTCTGAACAAAAATTAAAAAATACTTTTAAAGAAACCATGATCTCAACTTGTTGACAAGAAATAAAGATACCTCAAAACTGTTTGGCTTTAAAAGATTTTTAATGTTTGATTAGTTTTAATTGTATTGTTAATGTTTATAATTCCAAAACATATGATTATACGTTTATTATACGTTTTAATTATAATTACTTTACGTGTTAATGTCACAAAGTATTGTAACTAACTGCAGGATACATAAAGTTGATTTATTAATAAAGATAAAACCAATAAAATTTTGTTTTATATTAAATATATATGGTAGATTTCTATTTCACTAAGCTTAATCAAGTAATGGGTCTGTCTCAAAAAAGTGGCACACTTTTGAATTTTTTTAAATTTTTCAAAAATGTTTGAGAATAAATAAGCTTTAATAATATACTACAATATGATGACAATAAGATACAATATGACGTTTTTTGAGACAAACCCTAATATATTTATAACACTGAACTTAATCTAGTAATATAAGTATATCACTAAACTTCGACGGTTTTATAACTATATTCCTAGTGAGATAGTAAAGAATCGCTTTCGTATTACTATGTTACGGTATATAGTTATATCCCTAGGGATATAACTATATTACGGCTTTATCTATCTTACTGCGACATATACATTCAGCTATCCAATAGAGATTACGGTTACAAGCTTGATATGTCCCATTGCTGAGTCCAACATTCCTGTAGGGATATCAGTCAAAAGTCATTCCTTTTCTTGAATGATCATTTTATGTTTAATATTATTATAATTACCTTACAAGTTATTTTAATTTTAGTTTCCACTTCCAAATCTTAACACGAATTAACACATTTTTTTCTATTTATTGTTTCTTCTCCCCAATTATCGTGCCGGTCGCTGGGTCGTTTTTGCGTTGTATATATAATATGCGGCTAATGGGCAATTTTTTAATCTATAAATATAGGTACTTACTTTAACTTTAATTTCAGCAACACGGAACAACCACACACACACACACACATAAGTAATATTATTTATCCTACTCGTCATCAGTTTGTCACACAAATATAGATACAGTACAATAACAACTGTACATCAAGTTGCTGCTACTCATAGACATACTTACACTGCGTAAAATTTGAAAACAGACTCAATTTTAACAACCAGGGTAGGTTGTTAAAATTTTTCTATATTTATTTGTCCTGTCTCGTATCACCCGTAGCTTAAAGATTTTGTCAAAATTACAGCGGCAATGCTCGAAAAGAAAACGAATTCCTTTTAATGATTTTTTATGTGTTCACATTATTGGTTGTGCGAAAAAAAAACAAAATGACGGGTAATCATAAAATTTGTGTAGCTGAAGGAGGACCTATATGGTAGTTACGAGTTTTGCAGCATAAGCTTGGCCATATCGTAAAATAACAACGTTACTACTAAAATTCTTCCCAATGTTTATCTGATAAGTGCCTATTTATAGTTATGGAGAGATAATAATCTAACAATGAGATGTATGACGCGCTTTATCCAACTACTGAAGCAAATCGAACAATTTTCCACGCCGACAACGGAGAAACAACTCATCATTAATAGATTTGAAATTAGAATTGAGTTGATGGAATACTGGAATAGATAGATCGGGCAATGTGGGTACATGAATCGAAAATCTTAATCGACGGCGATGACGAACGACTGTATCCTGATGGAACAGTTTCCAAATATAATGTACAATCAACATGCACGTATTTTCCGAAGGGTTAGCAGAACTGCACGAATGATCACCCACAGTTCGCAAGTAACATAGGTATATTTTGGTCCTAGTGCCCTCAATCTCCAAAGGCTTTAAAAAATGCTACTTACTTGAATCTTGTCGGAAAATCTCTAGTTTTTTATAACAGTGACGTTTGTTCGAAAAATGGTTCTCATACTCTTTTGGAAAACATAATCGGCTAAACTATTCAAAATAAAACAAAAGCTATGTCCACAAAGCCAACATTTTATTTATTTTGATATTATAATACATTTTGATAATACGACAGTGGTTATAGCCAGTACATCAAATAATATCCTCAACATTTTCTTTCTTTACAAGAAGCTCTAAAATATATCTACAGTTATCCACATTACATTAACTCGTGGAGACTGAAGACTTTATATTAATACACATATACCTAACGTCAATAAATAGTAATATTTACGTATCATTGTAATGTAATATACATAGGAGTGTATACAATTTGTATTGACTAACAGCATTTGCAATTGGTTATATTATGCTGGGGGATTTTTCAATTGCTCAAAAAACTAAGTAGGTATGCCAATTCTATGAAAATTTCAATAACTATTCCTTATGAACATGTTTCGAACAGCAAACGAAAAAGTACTCTTCCATACATAGTAATCATTTACCACATATTTGTTCAACCCCTGTTATGAAACGTTAGAATTAACTTTAGGATTAACATTACCTACAGAAATGTTTTAAATTATTTAAAAATCACCAGTATGTTTTCTGCATGTAAACAAGATTTCATAATCGGTTTTCTGCTATTTCTATATAACAAATATCATATTATCTTACATATTTATTAGGATTTTCCAATTTTCAGAAACGCTTCCAACAATAGTTATAAAAATGTATCGTTTGAGACTCGATATATTATGTACGAGTATCTATACATATATATTTCTAAAGAAGCGGTGTAGTATTGTGCTTTGGAGTAGGTTAGTCGTCCTCGTATTGAATTCTATGGATACCCTAGTTCGTCAATTCGTTTCTAACACCGCGTTAAAAAGAGTTATGAAACCGTTATTCTGTTAAGTACTTGCTACAATTCAACAATATATTTTTTGTAGTTCTAATTCTAGTAAGATATGACATCAATTTTATTGAAAAGTAAAGACAGAAAACCTAAGTACCTAGGAAATACTATATAAAATAAAACAATAAGTTGATATTATGAGAGGTAAATGCCAAACAAAGACTACCAAGAGCATGATTTTAAATGACAGAAGAATCGAAAGTTGGGAAAAACAAGCTAGAGTTTGTTGTGGAGGACGCGACAGGTCACAATCCTATGTGTATTTGTAACTAAAACTTACAACGGTTCTGCGATGTTAACATAAACTGTTAGTAAGGTATTGCCGGGATAGAGGATAAAATTATAATGTAAATTTGCTAGTAAATTAGAACTAACATTAAAATATTTGCTATAAAATAGCAAATAATAGTCGCAGATGCGCCGTTAGTTTGACAAAATATTTAAACAAACTGATTATAGTTCGTGCAATCGTAGGTCAAGTTTGGTAAAAAAGGTAGGTATCAAGATTGTAATAATTCGCTTAAAACGTGCAGCAGTTAATAAAACTACTAATATATCAACTGATTTATAATACATACCTACTAAAGAAGAAAAGGACTGATTGTAATTGAAAGGATGGATTTTGTATAAATTAGAATATAGTAACCAACCATAGCCAAATTGGCCATGTCAACAATGGCCATTTGGCTGATTTGTATGAAAGATACCACCATTCTGAACCGACCCCAGGAAAATTTGTAGGGGTAGCAACATAACGACGAGGCCGTAAAATCAATCCACCATCATAAATATTGGAAAATACAAGCCTAAAATGCGAAAAAGGTTGTTATACAAAATCTACATGTTCTTGTGTTACGGTAACGGGTGTTAGTTGACGTTATGACGACCATGGTATGTAATTGGGGAGAATATATAATATAGTATAATACATATACAACGTAAATCTTAAATATACAACTCCGAAACATCTGCACACACTTTATGCCACAGTGACTCACAATATATTATCATATCAAATTATAAATAAAAGTCTCCATTGATCTACACTGAAGGGGCGGCACTACTTTACATCCATTGTATAGCAATTAGTTTTTTAAACTAAGTTATATTAATATGGCAATCATTATGGCATAAATGTATTGTCCAAATATTAGTTAAAGCTTTCCGATTTATGTATGTACCTATCAAAGTTAGTATCGTCTAACATAAGCACTAACATTATTTCATATTATAGAGTTTTAGTTAACGTTTGTCGCTGACATCAATCGTTTAGCATTTATTGAATGTTAAATAAATAATTCAAATAATTTTGTCCTAGAAATTATTTCTAATAATTATCGCCGCACTCACAAGTCTTACAAAATTCCACTAAATTCAATCTATAGGAACCCATACTTCAGTTCAGATCTAACATTATGATCTATAAAGGTCACCGTTCATCGTGACGTTTTCACATAAGTTTACGTCAACTAATAACAAATGTCCACCAATACTGCGGTAGGTACTGCCCTTAATAAAGTACTTTTAATTAAGTCGAAGCTTGAAGATAGCCGATACATTGCTAGAGAAAAGTCTCGCGATAAAAAACATTTTACGATGTCAAGCGCAGAAAAGTAAACACGGAAGGAAGAGAGTATTAAATTAATAGTTAAAGCACTAAGAAAAAGTCGGGATGGAACATAAGAGAATAAGTTAGACCTAAATACTTCGTCAATTCATAAATAGACACCTAGCTTATAAATAACAATAAATAAAAATCTTAAGGCACGTTTTTAGGTACCAAGATCACAATTTCATTTCATCATTTCTAACATGGTTAAGTAGACAAATGGTTAGAGTTATGGAATGTCTGGTTACAGCTGAACATCGCACCAATTACACGAAAGCTGTGCACTGTTTCAATCAAAACATTTGATTGCAGAAGTAACATTCTTCGGATTTGCTAAAGAAGTGAATTAGTTGTATTCATAATCTTTATACAGTACTAACTTAAAATAACATAAGCGCATACATTTAAGTATTTCTGCATTGTGCAGAATAACAATACCGATACAATTTACAAAAATATTCGTACGTTAAGTAAATAATATGCAAAATTTGCAAAAAGTTCCTAATAATACTTAATAAATAAATTCCAATGAGGGTAAGTATAACTCGTTAACGACGAGCATATTATATAATATTAAACATTTTAATGTTTGAACCTAAGTATTTACATATCGTAGTCTGTCATACTCACTCTAATATTTACACGACCGATATTTACAAGTATCCTTGGGCACGTCCCGCGCGCGGTTAATACTCACACTGACCACTCAATGTTAGTACACAGTCACTGCGCTAGCGATACCTATACGAGGACGGTAGTACAAAGTCTCCGACCGAGTACAAAGCGTTCGCGTACCAGTGCACGCCCCGCGGAAGCTGGCTGGAGCTGCTCCAACCCGCCATCCAGCGCAGCGGAGCCATCGCTGCATGCGCTAGCGAGTGGCTCCGGACCAGTGCGTAGCACGACGCTAGTGCATCGTCCACTAAGATAGTCCCGGCTCTTGTGAGAGGCGCGTACACGCCGCGCTTCGACACCATTCGGGTTTTCACGACTCTGGACGGCCGCATGACGTCAGCCGATCCTCTCGTGAGGAGCACGTCGCCAACCTCGACGTTGGACGCGAATGACTCCCGCCAGCCGTCGGCGGCTGCCAGCAGCAGGAGGTGCGACGGCGTCGTCGTGATCGTCACACCGTTCTCTGCTGTCACTTCGATGAACTGCCGTGTTGCATTTGGTTCGCGGTCGATGAATGTCAACACCTGAAATAAGACAGTTTCATTTTCATTTAATAAGTAAGTTTTACAAAAAAAAATCAGAACCGCTAATGTTGCGATGTCCAGATTGATGTGATAATGTTTAGAGCGATGTCCCTATATGATCTGTACAAGATTATCATACAGGGATAAACTTGGGGACTGCTGGAGTTCTTCAAATTAACTTCTATTTTTGAACATATTTATTTGAATAGGTATTAGGTAGTATACATACAATATTTTTAGTAATATACATAGTCTGTTACCTCAGAATAAATCATTTTGCCGTCGTCAGACGCTGCCAACACTTTGTCTCCTTTTCGCAGAGTGGCGATATCTTGGGCCCCTTTCTCTGTGTACACTTTGGCCCCTTCAGGGAAGCACCCGGCTCCTGTACCCACAGATGACTCTGAAATAAATTAAAAAATTATCAGTTAAATTTAAACCAACATAGGTATGATTTTCTATGACTATTTTCAATCTATAACTAGTTTTTTATATTTATTTGACAATACATACATACATGCAACAGGTATACTTCGCGCGTGTTGTGCTCATATCGCGGGATCCGAAACAATAAAATAAAATTGAGAACATAAAATCGTGCAAGTAATGATAGTAAATTAGCTTGGAGCAGTCATATCCCTTTAAGGAATAACAAGATTTCTCTACGCTCGTAATTAAAATCGGATAAGATACGAAACAAAAGAGAATCGCGGAGAGCTCCCACCGCCGCGCTATCGGCGAGCACACCTACGAACCACAGTAATCTGGTTTGTCTTTTACTTAAACCACAATTGACTCGGGCAAGCTCCAACGATATTATCTTCTGCCAATTTCAATGATGAAGAAAACGATTCCAGGAAATAGGGCCAATAATCCCTTCGACAAACTTTTTAAGCGTTAGATAAGTTAATTCAATCCGTTTTACGAATTCTTTTCACGAATTGTTTGTGCGAAAAAACTCCGACCAAAAAATTGCACAGAATCCTGATTTGCTGAACTTTGTTTGTATATTATCTAATAGTATTTATTTAAATCCCTTTCCTTACAGCTTAAACTGTACCTGTGCGTAATCTTTTAATTCGTTAGGATTCATGGTTGCTGGAGCAAAAAAGTGTCTATTTACGTGCAACTAAATGGTGTCCAAAAGATAAATAAAAATAGTTTAACCGTAACCGTAAGCATAAACGTGCACAGCCGCCACTGTTAGTAGTTACGTGTAGACCATTATTGTATTGATCGTCAAGATTTAACTTAAGTTACAGTTACAGTTACAGTGGGTGGTGCAATTACACGCGCAAACGAGCAATGCTAAGGATACCCTGCAAAGCCTCTGGTTTGCGCGAACTCGTTAAATTTTGATTTGTTGTGTAACCGACCGATAAATTCAGTTGATCCCTGTTCAAAAAGTGCTCTCAAAGCGATGGGCTCGGAGCGGATCGCATTACACAATAACTACACAAATTAGATTTTGCTCAAAGTCAAGCGCTTATTGTCAACATGCGTTTGTTGTCCGGTGAACACATCACACGAGTTATTGAATAGGCGTCGGACGCCTTTACGTTTTTGTTCGATTTTACTAGTGGGGTGCTGATTTATTTATCTTATGGGGTAACGTTTTTTGTATACTGAATATTTTACAAGCAGTCCAAAGGTAAAGGTAAGTGTAGGCAGACTTAATAAATGTTATGAAAAAAGTATAGGCATAAAATTTTAACGTATGTAGAAACATAAATGTATTTATATAAAAATGTCCAAACACGTATAAACGATTTTATCGAACTTTTAATTCCCGACCTTATTAAGCTTCAAAGTTAACGAATCCAAAGCCTTAAAACCAGTCACAACGCGATTTCATAGTGACGTAAGTAACATTAGGCTGAAGATGCGACGATAAGCGGCGCGGTTGCGGCGGAGGGGGGCGCGGGGCCAGAGCGCCGGCGCAGCCGAGTGGCCGCGCAGACCCCGCCCCGCGGGGACCACCGGGAGAGCTAGGCGGCGCGCGCGCCGGGCCCCGCCGCGCGCCGTCCGCGTCC